>CM065706.1:23656128-23658628 GCA_017654935.2 Phymorhynchus buccinoides | reverse complement strand
TATAATTATGCAGAATTATGTAGGCTGCCTGTTCCAGGTCGGAGTCCTGACGTTAAACTAACTTTTCTTCTTACACTTTGCACTCAGACAAAAAAAAAGTAATCTTGCAAAAAGATACACGGGGAGAGGGGGAGATGGGGAGAGAGACAGAGAGAGAGAGAGAGAGAGAGAGAGAGAGAGAGAGAGAGAGAGAGAGAGAGAGAGAGAGAGAGAGAGAGAGAGAGAGAGAGAGAGAGAGAGAGAGAGAGAGAGAGAGAGAGAGAGAGAGAGAGAGAGAGAGAGAGTGGCTGGACGTTTACTAAATAATTATGACACACACATACACACACACACACACACACACATGTACGCGCACACACACACACACACACACACGCGCGCGCACTATATTGAATATAATTAAATTTAAAACCTAAACAAAATTCTGGTTTCAATGTACGCAACAATCACTATTCTTCCTTTATTTTCGTATATCTTTTAGCCTACATTTAGGATTCATTTTCCTTTTCCTCCACTCCCCCTTCGGCATCTGTTTCATGTGTTTATTATACGTTAAACGAACACTAAATGTTAGTGGTTGACCTACTTGCAGCGTGTCATTAATTGTTGATGACAAAGTTTGTCATTTAATGCTATGCAACATCATAGCATTTCATCTGATGCTGTCATAACTGGGGAAATAGGATGAGAAGAAAATTATTATTACCCCCATCCCCACCCCACCCCACCCTTTGTGTGTGTGTGTGTGTGTGTGTGTGTGTGTGTGTGTGTGTGTGAAGTTGTTCAACTGAAATTAATTTCTTCAAGTAAATTTCCGCATGCTCTCTCTCTCTCTCTCTCTCTCTCTCTCTCTCTCTCTCTCTCTCCGTCCGTCTATCTCTCTCATACACACACATACATACACACATGCGTACATACACAAACACACTCACGCATACGCGCACGCACACACACACACACCGTGTCTTGATGAAACACAATATATCACGCAAGACTAAACATCTGTCGCACCAGAGTTAAAAATAAATGTGCGAGTATTTCTTTTTCATCAACTGAAGCACTGTCCCTATGGTTTTCATCCGTTTATCACTCGTGCATGTTATGTGTGGGCTGATCAAACAGTCGTCTGCTTACGTAGCATTGTGTCCCCGTCTCTAAAATGCCCCCTTTAGATGAGTATCTGTGTTTGACACAGAATCCTAACCCTGTAATCCAACCCCTAAACCTAATCTGAAACCCTATCCCTAACCCGAAACCCAAATCATATCCCTAACTTTAACCCTAACCCTAATTATAATATAACCTGCAGGGCAGTGGGTGGATGGCTCGTGCCTCCATACGGCCCCGACCCCTCCACGAGTCTCTCTCCGTAGGGATACCGGGGGTAATTTCGTAAAAATAGTTTCCCCCACCTTCTTGAAGTTCTGTGCTTGTAGCTTCCTCTAATTTGTCACTCTCTTTGACTCTGCCTCTTCCCTTTGCTTTCTATCATCTATCTTTCTGACTTATTGGCCCATTCTCCTGCCTTTAAAAATAATCTTCCAAACAATGTTTCTCCTTTAAGCTCCTCAAAAATTGGAATGTGTCGGCTGTACGCAGCGGGGAGACCAGTGAAAACTGAAAACCGAACACATACACACACACCCTATCAATTATGGCCATATGGCCTGGGAACGCAGAGGAAGAATAATAATAATATATAATCTGCACAATGAGTGGGACACAGAGACGGGGATCGAGACACATCAGTAGACGGGGAGACACACGGACGGGAACATATATAGATAGACGGGGGCACAATGAGGGTGACACGAGTTTACTGCAACAATGCAATTATTTTGTTTTTAAAAAGAAACTTCGGGACTTTCCTGGAATTGCAATACCTCCAGGATCGTCCCACTATCTTAATATAGTTAACAATGTCCCATATGTGCCTGTTCCAGGCCGTAGCGGGACGTTAAACGAACTTTCATCACACGGGTGACACATGGACGGGGGCACATCGAATGATCCCAGTTATCTTTTGTTGTAGAATATTATCTGTATCGGTCCTGACCCTGAGAACATCCTGTTCAGCCTATGGACGATTATCAGGGTTTCTCACATTGACACTGATAATGTCGGGTAATGTCACACACAAAATACACAGACACACATGCGCGCGACTGACAGAGAGAGAGAGAGAGAGAGAGAGAGAGAGAGAGAGAGAGAGAGAGAGAGAGAGAGAGAGAGAGAGAGAGAGAGAGAGAGAGAGAGAGAGAGAGAGAGAGAGAGAGAGAGAGAGAGAGAGAGAGATAAATGACAAATGAATGATTTAATGTCATCAGCAAGGTACATAATGCTATTTGACATGGGGGTACACAAAGTTGAAAGAAAATAAAAAAATAAAGAAATAAATATTTTTGGTAACAAACAAAACATGAAAATGAATTTCATTTTAAGCAATAAGTCAAAGCTCATGCGACCAACAGTTCTTATTAGTCAAAGTATCAGAACACTA
>CM065706.1:23611128-23653628 GCA_017654935.2 Phymorhynchus buccinoides | reverse complement strand
TATTTATACTTGCCTATCTCTGTGTCGCCATGGGGAAATAGCAAAAACTAACAACGTGTATTAAGTTGAGGTTTTTTGTTGTTGCCGTTTTCGTTTCTGTTGCTAATCATAACACCCATCACCCCAACCCCTGAACAGTAAAGTCACACAATTATGAGGCAAAAAGCCCACCTCAGTGATTAATTTTATCAGAAAGCTTATGGGTAGATACAGAGTCTGTGATTTTATGAAGTTCTACTAAAGTTAAGTGGGAAACTAAACGTTGTTACCTTCTAAATTAAGTAAACCCCTAATTTACTTAATTTAGAAGGTAACAACGTTTAGTTTCCCACGCTTTAGTAGAACTTCATCAAATTAAGGGCTGATGATATTTTATTAAAACAAACGAGCTTTTTCTAATCAAATTCTTAACTTTATTTTAATACTTGTAGCGGTGCCATAGCCGATGAGGTTGAACCGAGGCGTGGTTACCGCTACAGCTATCTGTATTAATATAAAAAAATCGGGACTTTATTGGTTTCGTACTGCCTCCGGGCATTGCCTCCAGTATTGTTCCCAACATATTTGTATTTACAAATGTCCCATATGTGTCTGATTCAGACCAAGAGGACGTAAAACACCATTTTCGCCTCGTCTAATCAAATTCTTGATCTTGATGTGTTACGCTGGAAGAAGTCTAATTCAGGACATAAACAAGTGGGAGAAAGAAAACAACCTTGGGGAGAGCAACTTGGGACCCTTGCTAAAAAAACAAGAAGAAGAAAAAAAAGGTCTACAATGGCCCAGCCAGCCAGGTCCCACTGATCGGGCCTTCAAAACATTAGGATAGCTTGATTAACTAGTTTTGCACATTTTAGAGCATTTTGCAGGCTTTCTGGACCAATTATAAAGCGCGCAAAAGAAGCGAATGTTTCAAAGAGAGGAAAAGGGGGCTTTTAAGGGCCGGCTACACGTCCACTAAAATCGCACGACTGTACGATACGATTCGATCACGTTGTCTCGAAGCGCCAATCACATTTGTTCTTGGAGATCACGTGATCGAATCGTATCGTACAGTTGTGCGATTTTAGTGGACGTGTGGCTGAGTCTTTAGACGTACCGTTCAAAGTGCTGTTATCAAAGTTAATGATTATTTGGCCTACATAGGCCCTGTGGATACCATATAGGCCTACAAACCATCACAAGTAGGCTAATTGCATGCAGGCTCAACACTAGTTCGATAAACAAACGCGCCAGGCTTGGAAGAAGAATTAGCCTATTGTTCATTAATTACCTGTAACACATTGGATGGACACACCCATACCAAAATTATCTGGTGTTCTCTTTTCTGCATACTAATACAGTCAATGTGGCGGTATGAGATTTAACCGAGGCGTGGTTACCGCTACACCTATCTATATTGTTAAAATCTCGGGACTTTACTGGTGTTGCACTGCCTCCGGGCATTGCAGCCAGTATTGTTCCCACCATCTTTGCATTTACAAATATCCCATATGCAGGGCTGCCAACCGTCCCCCCTAAGGGGTATTTGTCCCTGGAAAGTCAAAAATGGCACCCTGTCCCTGGAATCCACTTTTCTGTTTGGTGTCCCTGGAAACTGAGTAGAATCAAAAGAATTGTAGAACAATCACTTGTTTTGTTTGCTGGCCTTGCTATTGAACACAGGAACACCCAACACAACACTTCAAATGTTTCCTAACATGCATGTCACACATAGGTTACTGAACAGCAAGGGACCTTGAATATTGAAGCACATTGGCACAAAAAAACCCATCAAGGATACAGAAAAACAGTCACAGAAATGTTGCTAGATCATGAAATAATTGGAAGTTAATGCTCATTTTGACCCTGATGCATGGCATTGCGATGTTTGTCCATGGAAATAAGTATGCGTCCCTGGTTTTTCTGTAGTTTGTCCCTGGAAACTGCAACAGGGGGTTGGCAGCCCTGCATGTGTCTGTGACCGAGAGGACGTAAAACATCATTTTCACTCTTTTCTGTTCTGCTTGCACTTGCCGCATGTGCGGTGTACATATCATGCGCGCGCGAGTGTGTGTGTGTGTGTGCAGGGGCGGACCAAATGATTCGTAATGGGGGGGGGGGGGGGGGTCGGAGGGGGGTCCGCGGGGAGTTCATGTAGCTGCACAGGTCCTACCTTCACCGTGCTTTGTGGGTTCAGCTGAACCCAGACACACAAAAGTCTTGATATCTCCGGAACCATTGAAGATATCCGAAAACCCTGGTCCCCCCCCCCCCCCCCCCCCCCCAAATCCGCCCCTGCTGTGTGTGTGTGTGTGTCCATCAGCGCGAGGGTGGGCGCGTGACAGTGTGTGTGCAAAGTAGGCCTACTCAAATAATAATTACAAGGGTGCTTCTATAAAATCCTGGAAAACCTGAAAAGTGGTTACCCCTCAATTGCGCCTACTTGAAAATCACCCAATCGCCCCTATCAGGGTGTGCAAATCAATGGTCAACTTAGGACGCAGATTTGACCGCAAGGGGCAATCAAACCAGTAGGGGCTTAGCCGCGTGATATTCTTCGTTGGGGGTAGTGATCGAGGGAGAGAGAGAGGGAGTCCCCTGGCGGTAAAATGCGCGTCCTAAGTTGCTCATTGCACCTGCATGCTATCTGCAAATGACGTCTCTTGGAAGTCAAACTTTTTCAGATGACTCTCAAATAAAAAGTAGAAAAGCTAATTAAATCCTGTTTACTGTGTCTTTATAAAGAACTAGCAGCTACGACCCGCTCGCTTCGCTTCACGGCAGCTCTTCCCCGGCACGGGTCTTCAGAATAGCAGTTGCCATAATAGCAATTCTTCTTCTTCGATCGCTCAGACCGTTTCCTGTCAATTATGAGCGCAGATGCGTCATGCTGCCGTTATGCGCCTAACTAAGAAATAGGACCCAGCAAGTCCGACTTCGGCTGGAGGAAATCTTTTTAGAAAGCGTTTCTTGAAAAAAGGCAGGAGAATGGACCGGTAAGGCAGAAAGATAGTACATGACAGTAAGCAAAAGGAAAAGGCAGAGTTAAATAGAGTGACAGATTAGAGGAAGCTACAAGCACAGAACTTCCAGAAGGTGGGGGAACTATTTATACAAAAGACCCCCCCAGCATCCCCATGGGGGGATAATAGCGCTTCGAAATATCTCCCATTGCATTCCCGCGGTCATGCTCATCACGAATATGGTTGTAGGGATCTCCAACCAACGGTTTTCAAACTACAGTTGTTTGTTTTATGTGAATGGCCGGTTATGTGGCATCTCAAAATGGATTTGTTCTCAACATGTCTGCGCATGTGCGAAATCGATCATGACGTACCATCAAATTTTATCTTTTGTGTATTTGACACTAAATTGACCCTAAACCTATCCCTTACCCTATTCCTAACCCTAAACATATCCCTAGGTCTTCGCACATGCGCAGACATGTTGAGAACAAATCCATTTTGAGAATGCCACACCGGGTCTTCAGAATAGTACTTCAAAATGTCTCCCACTGCATCCCCCAGTGATGATGATCGCGAATACATATGGTTTAAATGGTCGACAGCCAACTGTTTTCAAACTACAGCTATTTGTTTTCAGGTTACAGCCCGTTTTCATACTACAGTCTCAAGGTCAACTGGCTTCAAATGTCTCCCACTGCATTCCTTAGGTCATGTTGATCAAGAATATAAACACGTGCCAAAACGTTAAGCAACTCCTCTTTGAAATCCACAACAAAAAGTTTGATAACTTATCAAACGAAAGTGCATAATCAATTTTTTAAACTTTGAAACTTATGCATTTAGTGTGTAGTGTTTGTACAGATATAAGAGTACAAAAAATTTTCTTCTCTGTCTCTCTCTGGTTTGCCATTAACAATACCGTTTTTATCCAAGCAACACTCAAAACTTCTAGCTTTCATGAGAAATAATACATTTATTTATACACACACATACATACACACAGACAGAATGTCACTGCTTAAAATGTCAATGTTAATACACACACATGCTCACCCACACACACACTCATCCATATGCACAAACACACACACACACTCTCTCTTGTTTGTTATTAATAATACCATTTTCATTCAAACAACTCTCAAAACCTCCAGCTTTCATGACAAATAATACATTTATTTCCACACACACTGTCATTACTAAAAATGTCAATGTTAATTCATACACACACACGCACACTCACATGTACACACACACTCTCTCTTTTTCTGTCTGTCACGCACACACACACACAGACACACACATGCATGCATACGCGTGCACACACACACACACACACACAGACATACACACGCATGCATGCATGTGCACACACACACACACACACACACAGACACACACACGCATGTATGCATGTGCACACACACACACACATCTACACACTCAAAAACATCATCGCTTATCACAGACCAGCCACAAACCCTTAGCACATCTCATGAATACTTTGAAATGAATCGTTCATACTCTTGATTCATCATGCTCAGCACCTTCCCCGTTACCACAACACCAAGGTCCTGCAACTGCTGCAGTCTATCCTGCAATGTCTCCGTGCTCAGGCCAAGAACCCTGGGACGTTCCCGAATCAAGGACGGTGACACGCAGAACTCTAACAACAAAATATCCAAGCTCCTCTTCAGTTTCGGAAGTCTCACGGAAAGTAGAGCTGGGAACTTCTTACAAAGCAGCCCCCTGAGCTCTTTCTCCGAACACGACAAGCGAGAGCAGATATACTCCTGCTTGTCCTTGCACCCGCTGCCGTCCAGAATCTCTTTGTCTGTGAGCAAGCGCTGTTGGAATTTGGTGAACTTCTCGTCCGAAGACTTGATGGCGATCAGGAAACTTTTCGGAAAATCTTGGTAGGTGAGCCCCGATTGCTTCAACACCTCCATGCGTGATCGGATGGTGGTGGTGGGAAATGCCAGAACCCAGATTCTGTCTTTGATAGCTTCGGAGGGCACGCCGTAGCTCCACAAAAGCTCGATTTTTTCCTTCAAAGTGCTCAGCTTGGTGTTGTTCAGCCACAGAGATTCCCCGACAATCTGCTCCGCTTCCTCTTTCGTGAAACCCAGCTCCAGCGACAAGAGGTCCAGAGTGTTTTTGTACACTTCCGCCGCCTCAGCGTCCAAGATGAGGCGCCCGTATTTCGCCTTGTACTTCTTGTACGTGGTGTTGATCATGCGCAGCGTCACCGGCTGAATCCTGCCCTCTTCCAACTGCCGGATCCTGGAGGCCACAGTTTCGTATTTGCGACGGTAGATGTTGGGGTAGATGAACAGCTCTTTCTTAGTGATGCCGTGCTCGGCGAGCAGTTCCGTCAGTTTGCAGAACTTTTCCTTCCCCATGGAAACCAGCTGTTGATTGCAGGTCAGAAAGTGATGCATCTCAGCTTCGGAGCTGTGGAATGCTTCTGCCATGAACTTGGACCGCGAGTGGAGCTCCTCTTCCGAGAAAACCTTGCACCTAGAATACTGCTGGATGCAGACACAGGCCCAGGCTGTGGGAAGAAAGGAGAAAGCTAATGGGTCGATTCTGCGGCAGAGTCGCCATGGTGATGACATCCCCTTGCTGGCGAGGATGGTGGCCAAAGGGGAGATAAAGTTCCTCAGAGCCATGACATGGGCACTGCCTCTGAAACAAAATTTTGCGTAAATCTGTATAATTAAGAACATCCATTACAGCAGCTGGTAAAAACATGAACAATAATATATTATTTGATAAGGACAATTACGAAAATATGTCAACCGTCAAAACAAGTTGAAACTGGAATCAGCGGAAAGCATCAACACAGTGAAAACCTCCACAAATTATGTTATGCTAGAAGTAGAATGTTCAGACCGGTATGCAGGGATTGAAACACCTCCACCATACATCCCCTATTATGGCTATACTTTAATTACTATTTACTTTTACACACACACACACACACGCGCGTGCACGCACGCACACACACACAATCACGCACGCACATAGAGAGAGAGAGAGAGAGAGAGAGAGGAGAGAGAGAGAGAGAGAGAGAGAGAGAGAGAGCGAAAGAGAGAGAGAGAGATGATAGAGAGAGAGAGAGAGAGAGAGAGAGAGAGAGAGAGAGAGAGAGAGAGAGAGAGAGAGAGAGAGAGAGAGAGAGAGAGAGAGAGAGAGAGAGAGAGAGAGAGCACGAGAGAGACAGAGACAGAGAGAGACAGAGAGAGAGAGGAGAGAGAGAGAGAGAGAGAGAGAGAGAGAGAGAGAAGAGAGGAAGAGAGAGAGAGAGAGAGAGAGAGAGAGAGAGAGAGAGAGAGAGAGACTAGTGAGAGAGAGAGAGAAGAGAGAGAGAGAGAGAGAGAGAGAGAGAGAGAGAGAGAGAGGGAGAGAGACGAGACAGAGAGAGAGAGAGAGAGAGAGAGAGAGAGAGAGAGAGAGAGAGAGAGAGAGAGAGAGAGAGAGAGAGAGAGAGAGAGAGAGAGAGAGAGAGAGAAAAGACAGAGAGAGAGAGAGAGAGAGAGAGAGAGAGAGAGAGAGAGAGAGAGAGAGACATACACACATGTGAGCACACACGTACATGATACACACACACACATACACACAATACACACACATATGTGGGGATTGTCTTAAGCCATGACAAGCTCCTAGCATAACATCATCAGTCTAAAAAGTAAAATCCTCCGAAGTCGAAGTGTGGCTGCCCACATGGCGAGGTAATCAAAGACAGTCACACATGTAATGTTCTCATCCATAGCTGGTGCATGAATTGGTACCATAGTGTGTGTTCAAGTGCTTCGGCTGTTGGGATGATCCCTGGAGTCCTTAAGACAGGGTAAGACAACAACAACATCATACCGGTTGTTGAGGGGCATTGTCGCTGATGGGACTGGTTTTCAAAAATTCAAGCTAGTAGAACTGCTGCACTGATGTACTACTCATGATGGGATAAGGGATTCTTTGGTTAATTACATGAAAAGTAATAATTACCTTAGTGACAAGCAGTTTGGCTTTATTTCTGGCCGTTCAACAGTTTTACAGCTCATTAAGGTGATGGATATCTGGACGGACATTTTGGATAGAGGTGGTAGCGTAGATGTGGTGTATTGTGATTTTATGAAGATGTTTGATAAGGTCCCACATAGAAGGCTAACCCAAGTCCTCAAGTACTATGGTATAGGTGGCCCTGTTTTAGAATGGATCACAAACTTTCTAAACAATCGTAGGCAAAGGGTAGTCGTCAATGGTTGTGAATCGTTATGGCATGAGGTCCTTAGTGGTATACCCCAGGGTTCAGTCCTAGGTCCTATTTTATTTGTCATATACATAAACTTACTTCCGGAGGTTGCTAGCAATTCTGAAATTTTCCTTTTTGCAGATGATACAAATTTTTTTAGGGAGATCCTCACAGACAATGACTGCGACAAACTACAAGCGGACATTGACAATATGTACGATTGGACCAGTCACTCACTACTTAAGTTTCATCCAGACAAGTGTGCTTCAATGCGGATTGGCAGTGCAAACAAAGAAAAACATGAATACACAATGGGTCCAAGGTAGCTCGCAAGCAATCCGAGATGGAAAAAGATATTGGAGTGTTTATAGACGAGAAACTCAAATTTGACGAACATATAAATAATAAGGTCAACAAGGCTAACGCTATCATGGGAATTATCAGATGAACATACCAGTTTATGAACGAACGTATGTTTCTACTACTATACAAGTCACTGGTTAGACCCCATGTAGAATATGCAAATCAAGTTTGGTCACCACTATATAAGAGACAACAAATTGTATTAGAGAATGTTCAGAGAAGAGCGACAAGACTAGTACCAGGATTGAAAGACCTAAATTATGAAGAACGACTGAGGAAACTAGGGCTACCAACACTAAAATATAGAAGAGCAAGAGGAGATATGATTGAAATGTATAAAATTCTCACTGGAAAATACGACAGCCAGGTGTCTAAGCTTATACCACTGCATAATTCAGAGCAATACACTTGTGGTCATCAATACAAAGTGGCAAAACACCGGATAAATTTAAATCTAAGAAAGAACTCTTTTGTAGATGTGTGGTTATAATCTGCCAGCCAACGTAGTGAATGCGCCATCAGTTCAATCTTTTGAAGCACGCCTGTATGACCCAGTTGTTAGATGTGATGGACGATTTTACACAACTTTTAGAGGACAAAGAGGCATTTGATATCATTTACTTAGATTTTAGAAAGGCCTTTGATTCTGTGCCGCACGAAAGGCTACTTCTTAAACTGGAAGCTTATGGGATAACAGGAAACATATTAACGTGGGTTAAAAACTTTCTGAAGGGAAGATCTCAAAGAGTGCGGGTGGGAACAAAACAGTCTTCTAGTACTAATGTTTTAAGTGGTATTCCCCAGGGTAGCATCCTGGGCCCAGTGCTTTTTACAGTTTTTATAAATGATCTCCCAGAAGACATACAAAGTGCATGCAAGATATTTGCAGATGATACTAAAGTGTATAATCGTTCCCAAAATTCAGATGTACTGCAAAATGATATTAACAGACTCATAGAATGGTCAGATAAGTGGAATCTATATTTTAACGCAGGAAAATGCAAGGTTATGCACGCGGGGTACAATAATCCAAATAAAGGATATGAAATTACTCACGGCTCACCTAAGCATGTTTTAGATACTTGTACAGAGGAGAAGGATCTAGGGGTTATATTTGATCCAAAACTCAAATTTGATAAGCACATTTCAATACAATAGCGATAAATGAAGCCAGTAAGATGCTGGGCTTGATCAGAAGGAGTTTTAAAAACTTATATAAAGAGGTGTTAATAAATCTTTAAAAATGTTTTAATACGGCCTCATCTTGAGTATGGAAACATAATTTGGAATCCCTTTCTTAAACGACAGTCCAGTGCAATTGAGAGGGTACAGAGGAGAGCAACCAAACTGATAAAATCCATAAAAAATTTGGAATATGAGGACAGGCTACGTAAATTAGACTTGCCATCTTTAAAATACAGAAGACTAAGGGAAGATTTGATAAATGTTTACAAGATTTTTCAAGGCACTGACAATACTAACAAAGGCTTGTTTTACTTGTCTAACGAAATAAGAACCCGTAATAGCGAACTTAAAATCCTAACCAGGTACAGCAGAACTAACATTAGAAAAAACTTTTTTTTTAACAGTAGTAACAGAGTCACCCAATATTGGAACAACCTCCCTGCACATACTAAACTGACCTCAGATACTAACAAATTCAAAAACCTCCTAGACAGTGATCCAAAGATTGCCCTGTTAAAGTACATCCATGATTAGTGCATCAATATGGATGCTAAAAACCGCCACAGCAATTGCCAAACACTAACCAAAAGGAAGGACGCATTGAGAGGCTGCAAGGCCTGGTCGTCCAAATACCTGACCTGACCTGACCTGGATAAACTGTGGAGGGACGAACCCTTCAAATACAATGCCGACCACGATCAAACTATCAAAGTAACCACTACCTCGGAGCCGACAGAAGAGGCCTAGGGTGACCTGCAGTCGGACATCATCCTATGTATTCCTATGTATGTATGTGTGATGTAGTCGTTCATTTCCTCACTGTCATAGTGTGACTGATAATATGCAGTGGACCACAGTAAACATCAAACAAATCAATAACATATCCTACACTATGGCTGGCTGGTTAGAGTTGCCGCTCATAATCCAACGAGAGCGCTGGTTCGAACCCAGCTGGTCACGGTGTTGTATCCTTGGGAAAGATACTTTACTCCTCCTGGTCCTTCGGATCGACGGATGAGACCTAAAACCGAGGTCCCGTGACGAACGCACGCACGACAAAGCCCATTCCACTATTAAAGAATACATTACAGCCAAATATGAACGATTGAAAATCACCGTTGGATTAGAAAAACAAGGCTAATCTTCCAACGACTTTTACTCACCGTGTTCTCAGGTTTGTCTGCAACTTTTGGTTTAGCTAGCCAGAATGTCTTTTTACCGTACGACTACACAAAGAACTAAATCGAAAGGAAAATTGTACTTCGCTCACGACAAGCCTTACTGATCTTTCAAGTTTTTCTTGACTTTATTGACAATAGTTGATTACCGCAACCAATAACTTAGGCCCAACGACAGTTATTTCAATTTTGTTTCTTTCATCTTTTTCTAATAAATAATACCACACAGTCATGTACACTTGCAAACACACAAACACAGTATGTCACACTACACGACAGTGAGGGAATGAATGAATGAATGAATCAATTAATTTTATTTATAAAGGATAATAGAATAAGCAAATAGCTCCCCCCTCCCCTCATTATTGGCTCCAGTGACCTTGACCTTTGACATATGACCTTCATTTTCGAACTTGATCTAGATATCCTTACCGTAGTACCTATATCCGCATGCAAAAATTGAGCGTCCTAGGTTCCTCTGTTCAAACGTTATCATATGCCAGATGCTCACCAGCATTTTCGGCTCAGTGACCTTGACCTTTGATAGATGATCTTCATTTTCTAACATGGCCTATATGCCCTTAGTACCTATCAACATGCAACATTTGAGCGTCCTATGATAACGTTTGAACAGAGAACCTAGGACGCTCAATTTTTGCATGCGGATAGGTAAGTGATACATGTAATAGATTAACAGGTTAAAAAATCCGGAAAACTGCTAAAAATAGCCATAAAATAGCGTCAAAAACGTGACGGGATTGGCTTTAGTACTCATAAAAAAGGAGTTGGTGTTTCTGAATTTGAAACAATGCTTGCTCTGTTTTTTCTTTTCACACAAATGCTTTATGAAAACAGATGCTTAAAGAAAATAAGTCAGAGTCATCAAACATGTGTGCTATCAACTGTCAAAATGTGCTGCTTTGCCTTGTAGGTGGTGTAACACCTTGATGATGGTTTCCAAAGTAAATCCCAGGCTTTGAAGAAAAACACTTTTGAAAAATTTGAACACGGAGAGAAGCTCCACGTGAAATATTTCTGTTAAAGACATGCTAGAAACATTTATGATGATTACATTCCCAGCTAGTACTGTTCAATTTCATGCACGGTGTAATGCTGTGATGTGAGTGATGCTATTTTTAAAAAAATGAAAAAACCCCAACTATCGCAAACTGTAAATCAATCAATCAATCAATCAAAATCAATCAATCAATCAATCAATCAAAATATTTATTGTCTTTAAAACATAAAGACATTCTTTGTCTGGCATGCACATAAAACACATATACAAATAAAGACAATAAGACAATATACAGTAAATACATCATAAGAATTAAATTACAATACAATATAGCACACACACACACACACACACACACACACACACACACACACACACACACACACACACACACACAGAGCTAAACAAACAATTTGTATAAAAGTAATGATAGGACAACAAACAAAATTTATAAAAGGGGGGTACATAAAAACAAGGTTTAGATTATAATCAATGATGTTCTGAACTTTTATCAAAGAAAAAACAGACCTTTGCTCACACACCTCCTCCACCGAACGTTTCATAATCCCGTTTAGTTGTTGTTGTTCTTTTGTTTTGTCCCCCCCCCCCCCCTCCCAAATGTGCTTAGTCGGTAAGTATATTTGCCCCTTGTGTTTTGTGTTGTCTGCTACAGGTGGCGCTGTTTCGCTGCGCATGTCTGTAGCTAGATTTGTATTGTGCTGCTTCCGGTACAGGTCTGCGAATGTGAATGCTACCGGTGTACTGTGATTGGCATTGTGTTATCTGTGAATCCAGCTCACTAACAAACTTTATCGATAAAGCAACGGGTGATTCAGCCTTTCAAGATGGCGAGTGTGTCTTACCACATTGCAAACCTGCTGGAGAAAGTAAGTTAGATATCGTTGACAATGACAAAACAGAAAAAAAGCATGGCTGCGCCATCAAATCGAAACCGTCACCGTCGTGTGACTCAACTCATATTAATAATAATAATAAACGGTCACTTATATAGCGCTTTTTATCGAGCACAAAGCGCTTTACAATCAGCATCGAAACACTCACATACGCACACACACGCACAACAGACACGCGCACGTGCGTGCACGCACGCGAGTGAACGCGTTCTTGCACAAGACATACACACACAGACCCACACACATTGATTTAAACACACAGAAAACACATGCTCACTGAAATGCACCATGGCTCCCAGGGACCCTCATTTGGGGTCTGTGAAGCACTGAAATTCTAAAGGACTCCCTAAAACTGTAAAAGAATGTGCAGGGGGTCCCAGGGATGCACTAGAAAATTATTTTTAGCATTCACAGTCAGTCTACCTAATATACAAAAACGGGCGAAAACATAAGATAAAGTGTGCTTTAAAAATGTTAAATTAATTTAAACATTACCATTTACCCGTTTTCCAACCACCTCAACTCAGCACGTATCCCCCAGAAGTCATCTGAAGTCATCTGAATTCTGACTATTCTGGACCCCCCCCAAAGACAAGTACTAAGCGTCTTAATCATCAGTTTGTTGATGGAGGATGCTATCTATCACACTCCAGCCCCCCCCCCCCCCCCTAAAATTTTTTATATATATATAAAAAAACCATTCAAACCTGAAACTCAGTCATATTATATCATACTTTCATATATATACATAACCGGTACATAGTTAATGGTGCATATTTCAAAATCAAATGCTACAATCTCTTTCATAACTGTCCTGGGTTCATCTCCTCATAATTTTCTATCTTTTCACTTAATTTCTGCTCTATTCTCGCAGTTATTTTCTTTCTTTTATGTACTACCCCCTAAAGTGCAGAAAGAGAGAGAGAGATAAACAACGGAAAGAGAGAGAGAGAGAGCATAAGGAATGAAAGTTTGGTTCACAGAGAGATGAAGTGGAGAGAGTGGGAAAGACTGAGTCAGAGACAATGTCTGGAGAGAGACAGACATAGAGAAAGACTAACAACCAGAAACAGACTGCAACTGGCGCACAGGATGCAAGCTTTGTGAGTTTTGTCATTCATTCCACCGGCACATATGGCCTACTCGTACCGAATTGTGAAATGGGTTTTAACGTGCACGCAAGATCTTGTGCGTGCGTTCGCATACGGGACCTCGGTTTTTGTCTCATCCGAAGGACCAGGAGATAGGAGTTAAGTATCTGTGTGTGTGTGTGTGTGTGTGTGTGTGTGTGTGTGTGTGTAACCATCTAACCTGAACCCCCAGGTCCTTTTTGTTCTAAAGTTGCCTGACTAATGACCGATGTGCACATGTACAAGAAGCACTCACCATGTAGCTATGTTGCAAAGCAGGTTAGCATGATACAGAGGGTGACTAAAGGTCAAAGGGTACATAATGGCAAAAAAGAAATAACCATATTGTGCAAAGATTTTGAATATATATATATTTTTTTCCTGTTAGTTCATAATTTTGTGTTTTTAATACATAACTTACACAATACATAACATACACAAATAATGCATAACATACATTAATACATAACATACACAAAGCATCAATAGTATTAGTAATAATACATCATGTACATGAAGCATGCCTAGCAATATATAATAAATACAAAATAGATAACAAATGTGATACTGATATTAACCGTTTTTGTTTTAACATTTATAAAAGCTACTGCTTTAAGAATATCAAAACATCTTATCTAATAATTATGAAATTGAAGCTCAAAGAAACAATTCAGAATTAATTAGAATTAGGTTAAAATACGATACAGTATAAAAATTCACAATATAAGATGCTCAAAGTATAAAGTTTTTGTTTTAACATTTATAAAAGCTACTGCTTTGAGATTATTAAAACATCTTCCCTAATAATTATGAAATTGTAACTACATTTTCCCCCCCATAATCCATTAGAAATAGGTTAAAATAAAAATACAGTATATACAGTATACAAGTGAAACAATTGCTTATATCCAAAAATAATCACAGCAATCATCTTCCATTGTACCTTTTCACAATCGCCAAAAACGTTATAGCTGAAGAGAACTAAGTACGAATTACGGACCTCTTCAAAGTATAACAGAAACATTTTTCAGACAGAATCGTATTCATTACTAACTTACTTCCAAACAAAAAATGTTTTCTTCCTAAATTATGAAAGAGGTAAATGTAAGCTAAAGTAATAAAACACTAGTTTAAGACTGAGCAAAAGTAATAAAACACAAGTTTAAGACTTAAAAATGTTAAATAATGTTATAGGACATTATTTCTTCATTGTTTCGATTGCTAAAATGTCAATCTCTGGTGACGGACGCGTAAAAAACAGACAGAGACAGGCAGAAAAACAGAGAGAGAGAGAGGGGGGCCGTGTGTGCGTGTGTGCGTGTGTGTGTGTGTGTGTCCGCCCCATAACTCCCGAACCAGTGAACAGAATCGCTTCACATTTGCAGGCAGAGGCGCAGGATCTGGCTGCTGTGAGTTGCTCACCTCAACAATCAAGAAATTCTTTTGTTGTTGCCACAGATCCTTCATCTGCTTGACCAAATCAAGGCGCTTAAAGAAGGTATTACCTCTGCAGCTCACCATTGAATCAGCTAACACCTACTTTTTGGACCTCGGGGCTGTGTTGTTGTCCTTGCAGTCCTTTTCCTTTTCCTCTGACAGGGTTTTCTACCACCGGAAGGGGCAGTCAACACTGTCAGGCGTCCATTGGCACTAACAGCTGTCGGCTGGTGGTATCTGGGCACAGTCGCCTTCATGAACCTTTTCCAATGGAGCTTATGCTGATCAGCAGACTTCTTCTCCCAAGACTCTGGTGCCTGAGCAAATGTGGTCATGGAAGGTGCAAGACTGTACTCACCCAGGCCAACAAGAGCTCTCTGTGCATCAACATACTGTCCCTTGTCCCAGGGCGAGGGATATTTTGAGCACGCCAATCCACTGCCGTCTTCAGCACATGATTGATGGACTCTGAGTTGTTGTTTGTCCATCCGGGAAAACGCTTCCGGCCTAAGCATAACACTGTTGTGATTTTTACATTAAAATTACACATTTTGACCAACAGATGAGGATTGTGGTAAACAGAAAATGGTGACACACTACCTCTTCAAGCGTCTGCATAACTGTATCCACACAGCCCACTTGATTGGTCAACAAAGATGCACCGAGGGCACAGGAAGCTCAACTTTTCTCCAGACCACTCCCTCAGAAGAGAGCCTGACATAGGCACACATTCTCTTCAACATAATATAATTGGCTATGTATTGTAAGCAAACCAATGCAAGCATATGAATTAGACATTAACTCATTCCATGCTGGCCAGTTGCTTCCCCTTGCAACCGTTCTCTACTGGCCGATTTGCATAGGTTACCAAAACATTATTTTCTAAATAATGGTAACAGATACAAACGTGACATTTTGGCAATATGTACACAATATACAGGACTAACAGTCAACAGTTTCAAAGCATTCACTTTATTAGTTTTGATTTGTAATATTTTAAAATAAATGCATGTTTTGTCAAGCCAGGGACACTCATAATAGCGAAAATAGAATAATAAGGTCCCAAAATAGCCTACAGCCAGCTAGTCAGTGTCGAGTGCATGAATGAAACGTATTAGTAGCCCTCTGAGCCACTTTGAAGCACGCATGACTGTTAACCTATGAACTATGAATTTTTAAAGTTCACATGCGATATCCCGTTCCCTTAGTAACGAGGCATTGTGCGCATGCCCTGCGACGAGAGCGCAGGTTTGTATAGAAAGAGTTAAGCTCCATCACTATGGGATTCTTGGCGAGATCAACAGGTGGATCACAGACTTCCTCAGACTCAGAGACAGACGCCAAGTTATATCGGTATATGTGAGTACATTGAAACTTCTATTTTAAAACACTCCCTTTAAAGACCATTTCTTCATTTAAAGCTTACTTGTGAATCCAAAAGCTGCAATCGGAACACTGCAGACACTCAGTAAGACAGTCCGCAGAACAGATCCCGCAAGGAAATAAAGCTATGTTTAGCGTAGATCGTCACATGGAAAGCAGATTGTGCTCAAGTCGACGCTCAGTGAGTTGAATGTAAACAAAGACATCCGACGGCGGAAGTAATGGCTAGCGGAAGCTGGTTTATAAAAAAAATGCAGATCGGAAATTACATCTAAATATGGATCAACAGTCGATTAAAGATCAAATCTATGCCAAATTTGGTAGGGTTTAGACAAATTTAATATTTTTTGTTCTTGTTTACGATCAAAAATGCACTTTCGCTTCTGTTTTTGCCCGTTTTCGCTCGTTTTCGTATATTAGGCACACCCTTCACAATGACACTGGGACCCTCTATCCCGCTTCTAGGACCCTCTATTAAAGTCTATGCAGTAAGTGGAGTCCCTGGGACCTCTTGTTTTGCGGGGCGATTGAGAGCCATGCGCACACACACTTACACAAACATCCACTTGTACAAACATGCGCGCATGCACACACACACACAAGCGTACATGCGCACTCACATACACAAAACACACACATGCACTCACACTCACAGACACATACTCCTCGCACACACTCACTCCACCCCCCCCCCCCCCCTCTCTCTAGCCGATCACAATCTCTCCTGCACAAACATACACTCATGCACATGCATGTATACCCACACATAAAACAGCACACTCACACACACACACACACACACACACACCTGCTCGGAAGTGCGTCCGTGGGTGCACGCACACTCACACTCGCGCACGCACTCACAAATTACATGCATACACATACACACACATACACGCACACAATTACATACATACAAACATACGGACATGCACCGCACAATCACACACACACACACATCACACACACACGTACGCACACATGCACACAAACATGCATGCGCGCGTGCACACACACACACGCGCACATGGAGATGGGGGGGGTTATTGGAAAGATTGCCGAAACTGATGGGTTTTCAGGTTTATTTTGAATGATGCTAAAGATTGACAGCTGAAGGCAATGAATTCCAGAGTTTGACTGCTGATGATGTAAATAAATAAAAGCTCAACCACCGTGCCTATCACGTTTAAATTTTTGTTTTCGAAAGATCTGTCGTTTGAATTATGATGAGCGGAGGGATCGAGATGGAACGTAAATTTCAAGAAGCTCAGAGAGGTATTGCGGTGCTGTTAAGGACAGGTTGAAAAACATTCCAGTTTCATGCTGAATGATTTTGACGCAACTAGCAAGACTTACTTGGAGATTGATCCACTGGTTATACTTTCTAAACTTGATGGTAAATTGTCAATTTTTCAGTCAATTACCAGACAAACAAGTACATTGATTATTGATATTGATCACTAGAAATTATATAAAGAGGGCAAAAGGTTTCAAACATAAGCCTTAGTGCCAAATTGCTATGCTGTGCTATGCTAAATGTAATGCCCCCCCCCCCCCCCCCCCCCCCCTCACACTTCAAATCGAGAGCAAACATATAACAGACAGAAACACAAAGAAATCCTGTTTCCTCCAAAGAGAAGTACAAGCATAACCATTTTTATTTATTTGGGTTTGTAGAACTAGAAGTTAAGAACAATTCAGCAATATTCTTATTTCTACTCCTAATCTGCTGAAAAAGTAATTGGCTTTACATTTTTCTCAGACATTAAAATTTTCAGGAAATTTCAATTTTCATGACATTTTTAAAGCCAGCAGGGCTGTTCTTGAGATAATTGTAAATCCAATGAGATTGGGGATGGGGGGGGGGGGTCACATGTAAAAAAAAAATCAGCCACTTTGTCATGTTGAGTCATATATTTCTTTTTGAAAAGTAAAAAGAAAAAGTTGAAATAAAAAGAAAATAAAAGATTGAGAGAGAAAGTAATGGTCTGATTACAGTTGACATACATGTTTATTTCGTGCAAGACATAGCACGTGCAAAGCGCCGTATGTTTGTAACATAATATGAATATTGAGTGAATGGGAATCAGGCTGTTGCAGTAGTTAACTTTGTAGAAATTCATTCTCTCTCTGAAAGGCAATAGGGACAGCGGGTCCTGCTTTAGCTTAGGCTAATAATGCGAATGTTAACCCTTGGGGGGTTATTTTGGAAAACAAAGTATTGATTGTGTAACAGACAAAAGTCTGATAGTACTCAGGCTTGTATTGTTCTCTTAAGAGAGGAGACACACGGTGCTTTTCGTGGGCCAAGGGCAGCGGGTTTGTTGAAACTCAGAGAAGGAGAAGAAAAGCTGCAAAGAAGAATGAAAAGAAGAAGAATAGTGAGACGATAGAAGAAGATGAAAAGGTGGCCTGAAAGACAGAAAGAAAGAAGAAATATTCGGAAACAAATGAAGGAAACCAAGAAACCAACAGAGAGGACGAAGAAACGGTGACGACGCTGGGAACCGAAACTTCAGTGAACTGGAAATGATAAAAGGGATGTATCAACGACGAGTGTGACTAGATAGTGTTAGATAAGATATTGAAGGTATTGTGAATATTGATTTGTATGTTTAAATAACTTGTAATATTGATTTGTATGTTTAAATAACTTGTTTTATTGTTCAAATATTAAGTTATAATAAAAGAGAGTGGGGTACGATACGCAATCTTGGATTGAATTGAATGAGGGCTAGAGTTAGATGTATGCGTTGTGTGCGAAGTCTGCAGGTTCATGTTTGTGTGTGTGTGTGTGCGTAAATATGACTCTGTGACAGTGGTGACCCCGACTTTTGTGTACCCCCTCTTGTGAAGCAATTGTAGGAATTTTCAATTTGTTGCCGTGTGCTGTTGGAAAATAACAGGTTGGATAAAACAAAATCGTATAAAATTTAATTGTTGTCCCTATTATTACTTTGGGTTATAACTGTTTTATCACATTATATAATTTTTTTTCGGTGAACGTTTGTTCCTCTTTTTCATAAGGATTACATTTTGATCCCCGTCTCCAGTATGCGGGAGGTAGTTACTACTAAGGTATTACCTGAGGGTTTACGTTTTCTATTTCTATTTCTTCTCACTATCTCGGCCTTTATTCCTACCTGGGAATTTCTGACTCTCACTTTTCAAAACAAAATTCTCTTTTGAGTTCTCCCCCATAGGCTCCTATCTAATTTTCTTTACATTTGATTTATTTTTTAAATAGGATTCCGCGTAGTTGTTGTAGTTGCCCCCTCTTTTTTAAGCGTTGTAGGTTTAGTTGTTGCTAATTATTTGTTTTTAGTATTTAACTTTGTGGGCTTTTTTTTTGTTTTTTGTTTTTTGTTTTTTTTAAATATATTGTTACTGTATTGTTGTCGTTATTGTTGTTTCTGTTTTAACCATATTTGAATAATCATTGTTTTGGTATTGACACGCGTTCGTGAAAACGTAGAAATAAAATTGGAGTCTTGATCTACTTCAAGGTTTTCGGTACATGTTTAGTAGGTGTGTGGGGTTTTTGTGTGTGTTGTGGTATAAAATAAAACCCACATTGCCCAAGTTTTTTTTATGGTGACGCTATAGCAAGTCTTTGCGTAAACAATTTTATTTTTCGGATATACAGTCTTCGTATCCTTAAAACAATTTGATACTGCCATTGCGTTTTCTCCCACAGTAGTGATATCCACTGTGTTTAAGAATAGAACACTTTCTGAGCACAATGGCCGAAACTAACTCTGATTTCGAGAAATTTGTTGCTCAGGGAGAACGATTAGAGCTGAGTGGGGAAGCACTGATTAAATATGTTAATCAGTGTGAAGAAAGAGCTGAGCGAGCAAGAGAAAGGGAGAGGGATAGGTTGATAAAGGAACAAAAAGAAAAAGATGACAGGGCAAAACAGGAGAAAACGGAACAAGAGGAGAAGGCAAAACAGGAGAAAACGGAACAAGAGGAGAAGGCAAAACAGGAGAAAAACGAACAAGAGGAGAAGGCAAAACAGGAGAAAAAGGCAAAACAGGAGAAAAACGAACAAGAAGAAGGCAAAACAAGAGAAGAACAGGAGAGAGGGATAGGCAAAAGGAACAGGAAGAGAGGGAGGCAAAAGGAACAGGAAGAGAGGGATAGGCAAAAGGAACAGGAAGAGAGAGAGGGATAGGCAAAAGGAACAGGAAGAGAGGGATAGGCAAAAGGAACAGGAAGAGAGGGATAGGCAAAAGGAACAGGAACAGAGAGAGGATAGGCAAAAGGAACAGGAAGAGAGAGAAAGGCAAAAAGAAAAGGAAGATAGGGAAAGACAAGCAGAAAAGGACGAAAGGGAGAGACAAGATAGAAAAGAAAGAGAAAAAGAGGACAGAGAACTTAAGAAGATTGAGGGTCAACGTCTCTTCGAAATGAAAAGATTGGAAATAGAGGCAAAGCAATTGGAATTACAAATGCAAAAAGAAGCAGCTCGGTCTGCGACACAGCAAATCTCTAAAGAAAACAAGCATGCCAAATCTCCCTATATTCCCAAACTTCCCCCTTTTGACGAGTCGAAAGACGACATAGACGCTTTCTTATTCCGCTTCGAAAGTCACGCCTCGTCCTGTGACTGGCCTAAGGACAAGTGGACGCTTTTTATTTCCTCTTTGTTTAGAGGAAGTGCTCTGACACTCTACCACAGTTTAGCGGCACGAGAATCTCTTACTTGGGACGAACTGAAGGCTGAATTGCTTAAAAAGTTTCAGTGTACAGAGGAAGGGTTCCGTGCAAAGTTCAGAGCTGTTCGTCCTGAGAGGGAGGAGTCGTTTGCGGCTTTCTTGATTCGGGTTAGCCATCTTTTGGACCGTTGGATAGATCTGTCAAACACGGAAAAATCCTTTGAAAAGCTCAGGGACTTGTTTTTGCGTGAACAGATTCTCCATAGTGTTTCGAAGGACCTTGCTATCTTCCTCAAAGAGCGCTCATTTAAGGATGCAGTAGAAATGTGTCGGATTGCTGACCAGTATAAATCTGCTCACCCTGAAAAGTCTTTTGGGAAAAAGGCTGATCATGAGCTTTTTGAAGCAAATGTTGGGTTCACAGAGTCTCCTGGGTCTTTCTCCAGAGGCTATTTAGGAAATGGTCGTGGAGGGTTTTCTTTTTCCAGAGGACAGCAGTTTCCACGTGGAGGCCAGCGATTCAATCGCCCGTCGTACCCTTACTCGCGTCAAGATTCCTCTCACTATGGTTCAGGAGGTGCAAATTTGAGAGGATCAGGGTTTCCCACTCGGGGCAATCGTGGTGATCAACGCGGTTTTGGTCGTAGTCGTGGCCAACCGAACAGGACTTTTGGCAGCTCAGGTGGATCAGATGCTTCATGTTGGACTTGTGGCTGCAAGTTCCATAAAAGAAACGCATGTCCCTATACCATTGACAATAAGGACAGAGGCAACGCAGCAAGTGTTTCTGTTGCGCAGGATCACCATGTATTAGTGAGTCAGGGTGAATTTCAGGGTCTCCATATCGAGAAAGGAGCAGTCAATGGCTTCCAGTGTTCTCTGCTCAGGGACACGGGATGTACGACAGCTGGGGTGAGAAAACAGCTTGTGAATGATGATCAGATCACAGGGGAGACACAGAGGTGTATTTCCTTTGGTGGGAAAATTGAAAGTTTCCCAGTCGCCCGTGTCTATGTTTCTACTCCTTACTACACTGGTGAAATAGACGCCTGCGTCATTGACAGTCCCGTTTCTGACTTGATCTTAGGAAATCTTCCTGGGGTGTCCTCTGTGTGTGGAGGCGGAGGAGGATCATTTGTTCCCTGTGCTGTCAGTACCAGGCAGCAGGTCAGGAAAGAAAAGGAAAATCCCAAACCCCTGTATGTCCCCACCCTTCCCAATCTCCAAGTGACACCTGATGTGTTGGCTCAGATGCAGAAAGATGATGACTCCTTAAAGCATTTGTTCCAACAAGTGTTGCCAACCATACCCCATTCATGTGACAAAATCACCTACGTAAAAAAGAATGGTATTTTGCATAGGCTATTCCCCAAGGATGGTGAGGTTGTTGAACAGATTGTTCTTCCTGCTCCTCTGAGGGAAAGTGTGTTGCACACTGCCCATGACTCTTTGTTGGCTGGACATTGTGGGGTCAAGCGCACTCTACAGAGAGTGCTGTCTTCCTTCTTTTGGCCTGGTGTAGGTGTGGCAGTTTCACACTATTGTCAGTCATGTGACGTGTGCCAAAAGACTGTTTCCAAGGGTCGGATCCCATGTGCTCCTCTTCAGCGCATGCCAGTCATCAATGTGCCTTTTCAAAGGATCGCCATTGATCTGGTTGGACCATTTCGAGCTTCATCTTCTGGGTATAAATATGTACTGACAGTTGTTGATGTGGCAACCAGGTACCCAGAGGCTGTTCCTCTAAAGAAGATAGATACAGTGACAGTTGCAGAAGCACTGTTGTCCATCTTCAGCAGAATGGGTTTGCCGGACGAGATACTTTCTGACTGCGGTACCCAGTTTGTATCTGACCTGATGCATGAGATATACCGACTTCTGTCAATCTCCTCCGTGACAACAACTCCATACCATCCTCAATCAAATGGAATGGTTGAACGTTTCAATGGGACATTGAAAACAATGCTGAAGAAAGTCTCTGCGGAACGGCCGTCTGATTGGGATAGATACATTCCTGCATTGCTTTTTGCATACAGGGAATTGCCTTCTGAGAGTACTGGTTTCTCACCATTCGAGTTGTTGTTTGGTCGCACTCCCAGAGGTCCTATCAGTATTTTGGCAAAGTCGTGGTCAGGAGAAAGCATGTCATCAGAAGAAAGGAATGTCTATGACTACGTTTTCCAGTTACAGAACAGAATCAAGGACAGCTGTGAATTAGCACAAGAAAATGCATACAAAAGTGCAACTACATACAAGAAGTATGCTGATCGAAAGGCAAAGATGAGATCATTAGCTGTAGGTGATCAAGTTCTGATTTTGCTCTCGGATGAAAAGAGCAAGTTGACCATGAAGTGGAAAGGTCCATTCCCTGTTGTTGAAGTGTGCTCCTCTGTCAATTACAAGATTGACATGAATGGTGTGGTCAAGGTGTTCCATGTCAACATGCTGAAGCGTTACACAGAACGCTCAAATGTTTCTGTCAACAAGCTACCTGAAGTTGATGACGTTAAGGTGATCAATCCTGGTGTTCCAACGGATTTGTCGGACATTTTGCCTGTAGATTATATCACTGTGACAAAGAAAAGGGACACAAGTGTGTCACAGAAGGACTGTCGGTTACAAGGTTCTTTTGATTTTCATTCATCCGCTGTTGGTGTTGTTCAGGACAGTCAGGACAATCAGGGCGAGTTACCTACTTTGTCTGTACAGGGTGAAACCTACAAAGATGTCAAAATCTCTGATGATTTGTCTCCATCTCAAGTTAGTGACTTGCAAGATATTTTCGAAGAGTTTCAGGATGTTCTTACAGACAAACCGGGAAATGCAACCAACGTTGAACCTCACAGGATTAGGTTATCTACAGACACTCCAGTACGTGTGAAACCTTATCCATTACCATTTGCCAAGAAGCAGGTGATTGAAAGAGAATGTCTCGCGATTGTTTGGGCGCTTGAAAAGTTCCAAAGGTTCTTGCTGGGTCGGAAGTTTGTGCTGCAGACTGATCACAGACCACTGACGTTCTTGAAGTCATCACGCACAAAGAACAGCAGGCTTCTCAGATGGTCTCTGGCCATACAGGAGTACATGTTTGATGTAGAGCCAATTTCGGGTACCTCAAATGTTCTGGCTGATCTGTTATCTCGATCGTAGTGCAGGACATTTTGAACAGATTCCTTTGTTGCTTTAACTTAGGATCTTTTGACTCCCTGGATATTCAAGAGTGAATCCAAAGACTAGTTAGGTATTGTTTGTAAATGTTTAAACTGTAAACATTTCATTCATGGATATTTTGGGCTATGCGTGGATTAGTATATTTTTGTTGTGTACAAGAAAACTAAACCTCAAAATGGGTACAATTTTCAATGTTCAGTGGGTTTTTGTTGTTGTTGGGTTGTTGTTGTTTTTGCATAATAGGGTGTGATATATGTGCAAATCCTTGAAGACAGGGAAATCCATGTTTATGTCATATAAATTGTTTGTTAGTTTTTGGGTGTGTTTTCAAAGACTGCCTCATTTTTTTTTTTAAAAACAGGCACATATTTGTATTGGATTTTGGATGGTTATAATCGGTTTTTTGGTGTGACGTATATTGTGAATTCATGATCTTGGAATTCTCTTTAAAAAATTTCAAGAAATTTTTTTCCCCGGGATGGGGGGTGTCATGTTGAGTCATATATTTCTTTTTGAAAAGTAAAAAGAAAAAGTTGAAATAAAAAGAAAATAAAAGATTGAGAGAGAAAGTAATGGTCTGATTACAGTTGACATACATGTTTATTTCGTGCAAGACATAGCACGTGCAAAGCGCCGTATGTTTGTAACATAATATGAATATTGAGTGAATGGGAATCAGGCTGTTGCAGTAGTTAACTTTGTAGAAATTCATTCTCTCTCTGAAAGGCAATAGGGACAGCGGGTCCTGCTTTAGCTTAGGCTAATAATGCGAATGTTAACCCTTGGGGGGTTATTTTGGAAAACAAAGTATTGATTGTGTAACAGACAAAAGTCTGATAGTACTCAGGCTTGTATTGTTCTCTTAAGAGAGGAGACACACGGTGCTTTTCGTGGGCCAAGGGCAGCGGGTTTGTTGAAACTCAGAGAAGGAGAAGAAAAGCTGCAAAGAAGAATGAAAAGAAGAAGAATAGTGAGACGATAGAAGAAGATGAAAAGGTGGCCTGAAAGACAGAAAGAAAGAAGAAATATTCGGAAACAAATGAAGGAAACCAAGAAACCAACAGAGAGGACGAAGAAACGGTGACGACGCTGGGAACCGAAACTTCAGTGAACTGGAAATGATAAAAGGGATGTATCAACGACGAGTGTGACTAGATAGTGTTAGATAAGATATTGAAGGTATTGTGAATATTGATTTGTATGTTTAAATAACTTGTAATATTGATTTGTATGTTTAAATAACTTGTTTTATTGTTCAAATATTAAGTTATAATAAAAGAGAGTGGGGTACGATACGCAATCTTGGATTGAATTGAATGAGGGCTAGAGTTAGATGTATGCGTTGTGTGCGAAGTCTGCAGGTTCATGTTTGTGTGTGTATGTGCGTAAATATGACCCTGTGACACACTTTAAAGTTCATTTCTTGGATCAGGATTTCTTTTAGAACAACTAGGCCTCGCGGCCTCTTCAGTTTTATGTTTGGATTATTAATATTGCTAAGATCTATGCTAAAAGAAAGCAAATCTGCATACTAATCATATTCATATTGTGCTTTTTAATATTGTATGATAATTGTCAAAGATGTTAAAATGGTAATAATTGTTATGATTATCCACATTTGTTTGACAGAAGATACTGAGAATAGTTTTTGTTTTTGTTTTTAGCCTGAAATTGCATAATGGTCCGGTTAAAAACTTCAGACAATTCTCTTTCAAATGATATAAGAACCCTAGCCCTAACCCCCACCCTAAGTATAAGACGGAAAAACGCAACGAACCACAACTGTGACAAATCGCGGTGTACTGCAGTACATAGTGGGGGGTAGGGTTAGGTTTAGGGCTAGAGTTGGGGTTAGTATTCCAAAAAGAGAATTAGCTGAAAATGTTCCTAAAATACAGCTTTATGTATGGTAAGAAAGGCCAAAAAACGGAAAAATACAATTAACCGAGAAATGTTGGGGGGGGCACATCTTGACCTTTACCGAACCAGTCTTGTAGCATTTTTTCGTTTTCATGCTTGTTATAATTTTTAAAATATTTTTCTTTGGAATGATGCAGTATTCTGCGTTGTTCTGATAATGTTTTGGCATACATGTATAATGTGCGCTGTGTGTTTGCATGATGATATTACTTTATAATAATAATAATAATAATAATGGGAATTTATATAGCGCTCTTTCTCACATGAGCTCAGTGCACTTTACATAGATAACAAAAACATTAAAGGCAAACAAATAATTAATCATTAGAAAGTAAAATAAGCATGATGCTTGCACGCAACATTCTCTTACTTCCTTACACACACACACACACACACGCACACGCACACATACACACACATGCATGCGCACACACACACTCACACACAATTAATTATACAAGAGTAAAATAGTTACAATATGAACATTCTAAGAAGAAACATAGAGACCACATTCACATTCACTTTATTAGTGTGAATGCATTGAATTTGTATGGATTTGGGTGAATGATTGTACGTGCATGCGAGTGTACATATGTATGAATGCTTTCATGTGTGCGTGGTAATTATCGTAAAGTGTTGATATTTTACTATTGTCTTAGTTTGTAATTTTATCGTTGCACAAAACATTTCCTTCTGGGGACATATAACTTGAATAAGCATATTGATTGATTGATTGATTGATTGATTGATTGATTGATTGATTGATTGATTGATTGATTGATTGATTGATTGATTGATTGATTGATTGATTGATTGATTGATTGATTGATTGATTGATCGATCGATCGATCGATCGATCGATCGATCGATCGATTGATCAAAGTTGGTAGGGTGACTATCGGCCATTTTGAGAAAAGTTCAGCCTAGCTGAAGAAAATGTATCAACCTACTCATTTCAGAGCACATTTGGGGGTATGGTATATTGAGACCATAATATTAATAAAGATTATCCTTTGTGCATAAGATCAAAGATGTGATGTTAGACTGAGAGAGCACGAAAATACGCATGTAACTCAAAATTGATAAAAATGAGATTTTTGACTTTGCAAGCCTGTTATGAGAAACTAGCCCAGCGACATAATGTCCCTTTCGTGGTGCTGGGTCACATATACTATTTTTCTGACTTATTTAGTTATTGGCCAATTCTCCTGCCTTTTTTCAAGAACATCTTCCAAATAATGTTTCTCCTTTGAGCTCCGACGAAATCGGAATGTGTCGGCTTTATGCAGCGGGGAGACCAGCAAAAACTGAAAACCAGACACATGTATGTACCGTAATTTACGGCCTGTTAGGCGCAACTTATTTACTGAACTTTGACCCCTGCGCCCAATCCGGCGCATACGCCCTTTCTATTCTCTAAACAGAAAAAAGTTAGGGGGTCGAGAGTTGAAATGAACAACTCACCATGCTCTGGTAGCTTCCACAACAAACCGACAACAGTTCACTCACATTGCACTTTCGCTTCACGATCGTATCTCTTCCGTGATCACAATCGGACACAGCAATAGACCTGTAATGATGTTACTTTCGCTGATCGTTTCGTTCTTCCTTTGTTTGGTTTCTTTGCGCCTTCTCGGGTGTATGCGCCCTATCTTTGTTCAAATTACGATATTTAAAAAAAAAGCCTTATGCGCTGTGTCGCCTTATGGGCCGTAAATTACGGTACCTTACCCATTATGGCCATATGGCCTGGGAACGCAAAAGAAGAAGAAGAATGACCCCGAATTACAAAAAATAATGGGTCACTTTCTAAAGTAATAGGCCAATAATATGTTTCTGTAGTATTAAGCTTACATTTTTATGCAGACTTCATGGGTCACATGACCCCTGGCTGCACAAAATGAGGGGTCAATACGGATCAATGGCCCGGGCCCGTTGATGAAATCTGAAGCTCTGTAGACCCACTAACTTTCACTTTCCTACTTTCGCAGATGACGTCCAGCGACAAAGACTTCCGCTTCATGGCCACCAATGACCTGATGGCGGAACTGCAGAAGGACTCCATCAAACTGGACGACGACAGCGAGAGAAAGGTGAGGCAGTGAGGAAAAGACGCACACTCAATGCTACTGCAGTGGAACCTCCCTTATAAGACCTCCCATTATAAGACTCCCTCCCACATAAGACCTACTTCTCTGAGACATTGCTCTTCTTTGTAAGTATTGAAATTACCTCTTATAAATATAAGACCCCTCCATTATAAGACCTCATTTTGGATGATTTTTGAAGGTCTTATTTAGAAGGGAGGTGCCACTGTACTAGTACTAGTATTACTATTGTACTTCTGCTGCTACTATTAATGCTACATACATGTACTAGTACTAGGAAGGAAGGTGGCAGAGTAGTTAAGATGTTTGCCTGCCGATTTTAATGTGCGACTGCAGCGTAAGTGACCCAGGTTCGAATCCCGACCTCGCCCTTTCTTTTTAGTTCGACAGGAAAATTGAACTGAACGTCGAGTTTTTCGGATGAGGACTTAAGGCTAGTCTGACCCATGCGCTTTACATACGTAAAAATCCCACGACAGTTAGAAGTTGGTTAGAGCAGGGAGAAATCCCGCTGCCTGGTATGACCAAATTGATAGCTAGGTTTCTCAAGTCTGCCCCCACCCACACCTTAGTAACTTAGTCCATAGATTATTGAAGCACTCCATTGTACAATGCGTGTGTGCAGGTGGTGAAGATGCTGCTGAAACTGCTGGAGGACAAGAACGGGGAGGTGCAGAACTTAGCTGTCAAGTGGTAGGTGCACATTGATTTATGTTCCCATTCCACACCCCAGTACTGCCATCTTAACTTTCCACACAGACAGTCACTAACATGCATGTACGAACGCAAACGCGTACGCACGCACGCGCACACACACACACATGCACGCACATTACAGTCCATATGCAATTGTGGGGACATTCACGCACACACACACACACAGCACACACAGATGCACCGCGCACGCACACACACGAACACACACATACATGCACACACACACGCACACAATGTTGTATACATACACACACATGCATGCGGAAACACAGAATTTCTTGCTAATTATAACTGTACAAAACTGGTGTGCGTGTGTGTGTGTGTGTGCATGTGTGTGTGTGCGTGTGTGTGCGTGCGCGGTGCATCTGTGTGTGGTGTGTGTGTGTGTGTGCGTGTGTGTGTGTATGTGCGGCATGCGTGTGTTTGTGTGTGTGTGTGTGTATGTGTGGTGTGTGTGTGTGCGGCGTGCGTGTGCATGCGTGCATGCGTGTGTGTGTGTGTTGTGTGTGTGTGTGTGTTTTTCAGCCTGGGCCCCCTGGTGACCAAAGTGAAGGAGTTTCAGGTGGAGGTCATTGTGGACAGTCTTTGCACCAACATGGTGTCTGAGAAAGAGCAGCTCAGAGACATCTCCAGCATTGGTGAGAGACACACACAGTCATATTGGTGAAAGTAGTTCAGGCATCAGGGCCCCCAGGGACCCCCATTTGGGGGTCTATGAAGTACTAACATTCTAAAGGACCCTCTAAAAGAATGTGCAGAGGGTACCAGGGATGCACTAGAAAAATTCTTCTTAGCATTCGCAATGTCACTGGGACCCTCTATCCCGCCTCTAGGACCCTCTATGCTGTAAGTGACGGAGTCCCTGGGACCCCTTGTTTTGCGGGACGATTTGGAGCCCTGGGCATGCTCCTGAAATCAGGATTGAAAAAGCTGATAGAAAGTCTTCAGGATTGGTCATCTTGTCATCCAGAACCAGTCAGAGCTTCGGATTGTTTTCAAACTTCATCATTCATGGGTCAGGGAAAACTGCTTAGAGAAAATGATGGGTCCATTTTCAAGGTAATGGCCCGGTAATGTATCGCAGTATGATTACACTAAAGTTTTATTGTAAACTTCATGGGTCAGTTGACCCCTGGGTGCACAAAATGAGGGGTCAAATCGCCGTCGATATGGGTCAATGGCCCGGGCCCGCCGACAATCTGAAACTCTGTCGCAGTCTTATAAAATCAAGCGTTTCTGAACTGAAATATACGATTTTCGGAAAATTACAAGGGGAGAGCACTACATGAAAATGAGAGTAGTCTACCTTGAGCTAGTCGGTCAAACCATAACAATCAACACAGCACGAGGCGAGTTCATTGGTTGAGTGTAACTTCCTGTTTGTGTTTGACCGATTCTGTCAAGCGTGATCGCTCGCATTTGCCAGAGATTACTCCCCTTAATTATTTGTGAATATTTCCTACTAGCAGCTGTTGCTACGCCCTGCACTCACTTCGCTTTGCGGCAGTTTTTCCCCGGCACAGGTCTTTAGAATAGCAGTTGCCAGGACAGCACTTCAAAATGTCTCCCACTCACTGTAGTCCATGTTTACGGAGCCCTCTTGGCTCTCACGCTGACTGTGCTATTGGCCCTTCAAAATGTCTTCCACTGAGTTCACCTGTTAATGCTGATCACGAATATAATTATATGGTTATTAGAATGTATAACTACTGGTTTTATAGAACTCACCACTGCTATTAACAAATTCCAGCCCCACCCTCTAGAATTGTAGTCGCCGCCTCTACTATCTGGCAGTCATAGGTGGACACGACAGATTGGCACACGCACACACACACACACACACACTCTCACTCTCACTCTCTCACTCACTCTGACTCACTCTCTCTCTCTCTCTCTCTCTCTCTCTCTCTCTCTCTCTCTCTCTCTCTCTCTCTCTCTCTCTCTCTCTCTCTCTCTCTCTCTCTCTCTCTCTCTCTCTCTCTCTCTCTCTCTCTCTCTCTATCTATCTCTCTCTCTCCATCTCTCTCTCTCTCTACTATTAACAGATTTCAGCTCAGCTGTCCAGAATAGCCGTCATCTAATCTCTGGAAATCATAATCTGATACGACCGACTGGCACACTCTGGCGTAATAGGATATATCTGCTCACGCCGGGCCCCTTTCTGTGTAATTGGCTGTTTGTCTTTTTTCTTCTTTATTTTGGTGGTTCAATTTTTAAAAAAAAATCCTGTTCTTTTTTTTTTCCTCACTTTTCCACGCACCCCCAAAGGGCTGAAGTAAACCTTGAAACTAAAATTCTTCGACAGGATTGAAAACGGTTATCAGCGAGTTGCCCCCGTCTTCCACGACGCTGGCCGCCAGCATCTGCAAGAAGATCACAGGGCGCCTCACCAACGCCATTTGCAAGGTTGGCCCAAACCCAGTCCTTTTGCTCAATCAATCAATCAATCAAAAATGTATTGTCTTTGTTGTATACTTACACGCACATGCATGTATAAGCACAGAATTTCTTGCTAATTTCAACTACATAACTGTGGTGTGTGTGTGTGTTTGTTGTATCTTCTTCTTCTTCTTTGATCGCTCAGACAGTTTCCTGTCAATTATGAGCGCAGATGCTGTCATGCTGCCGTTATGGGCCTGACTAAGAAATAGTTAGGCCCAGCAAGTCCGACTTCAGCTGGAGGAGGAAATGTTTTTGAAAGTGTTTCGTGAAAAAAGGCAGGAGAATGGACCGGTGGTAAGGCAGAAAGATAGTAGATGACAGTAAGCAAAGGGAAAAGAGAGTCCAAGAGAGTGACAGATTAGAGAAAGTTACAAACACAGAACTTCCAGAAGGTGGAACTATTTATACAAAGGACCCCCCGGTATCCCCACAGGGGGGGGGGGGGGGGGGGGGCTGTTGTATTATTTAATAGGTTTAATAAATCGTGCATAGACAAATGTTCCCTCTCAAACATGGACACATACACATGCTCAAAAGTAGATGTTTATATGAGCACGGGAAGTGCCCACTTGAGAACCCAGTTGGACTCAAAAGATGGGTACCGCATTTTTCGGACTGCAAGGCCATACTTTTTCCCAGGCTGAGAAAATTATGGTAATTGCACACAGGTGCACACACACACGCATGCACACAGTGACACACATACACACACACACACACAACACACGCTCAAACACACACACACTCTCTCTTTTTTCCCTGCAAGAACATGAATATAGCTTTTTGCTGCTCAATAATGGTGATTTTTATTCTATAAAAAAAAAAGTGAGACGTGACACATGTGTAATAATGTTTATCATTTGTTGCAGCAAGAGGACGTGTCGGTTCAACTGGAAGCCCTGGACATTCTTGGGGACCTGCTCAGCAGATTTGGAGGTGAGCAAACATTTTTGTCGCCTATCTTATTCCTTCCTTCCTAATTCTTTCTCAATCTTTTTGTTTGTGGCTCAAGCCACAAACCTATAACTCACTTTGTCGGTCGGTCTGTCTGTCGGTCCAAAATTGTCGCACATTTTGACAAAATGTCGCACTTCAAATCGAGGCTACACTTCAAAATTAATTGAGGCCGCTCTTTAAAATGATGTATTTTAAAAGTGTACGTATTTTAAAAGCGTACAAAATAAGCGTACAAAATAATAAACATACGTAATACAAACACTACAACAGACACGACGAGTATGCGGTGCTTCTTTTGATGAGTATAAGTAGGATACATAGTTTTAAATGTTTTCCAAAAGACATAAAAAGTTACGAAATGGTGCAGAGATAACATTCTGGTTTACAGATTAAAATTATTGAAAAGCCAGGGGAGGTAACTCATGATTGGAGTGGTAAAAATAGACCGCGTGCCACAAACTATTGCGATTTCGCGCTTGTTTTTTTTTCTTTTTCTTTCTCTCATATCCCCATCTCTCTCCACAGTTTTATCAATGGTCGTTTTAATCGTCATCGTTGTTTTGTTGCTGCCAGGTCTGTTGGTGAGTTTCCACAGCACCATACGTCAGGCCTTGCTGCCCCAGTTAGCCTCCCCGCGATTGGCTGTCCGCAAACGAGCCATCATCGCCATTGGTCAGTAGCTGGTGGTCACCTGTGCTCATGAATATACATGTATTGATAAAAAACAAAACAAAAAACATGTATTGATTACCTTGTGTAGACTTATGTTTTATTTTTGTGTGATACATGGTTCTATAATCGATGTTAATAAGAAGTTTGTGTGTGTGTATGTATGTGTGTGTGTGTTTGGTACAGAATGTGAATATTTCTAGAGCTGCTTTTTCTTTCTGGCGGCCACTAGAAATCACGGTTTGTGTGTGTGTATGTGTGTGTGTGTTTGGTACAGAATGTGAATATTTCTAGAGCTGCTTTTTCTTTCTGGCGGCCACTAGAAATCACGGTTTGGAGTGCCCAGAAATACGGCTTCCGGTTTGGGGATATCCTGAAAATGTGGGTTCTGGCTTTTGGAGTATATTTTTTTGGGTGAAAAATCTGGCACAAACTCTGGGATAAGAAACTTGGGTAAAACGGCAATAATGGTCATAGCTGAGGATGTTTGGAAAGCACCGACATGAGTTTGTTGCAAAGTGTGCAAGTTTGTTCCAAATTTTGACGTGTCTTGTAAAGATAGATTTTGTGTGACGTTATAAATAGATACGTGGCGTGGTTGTCAAGCATGAGAGTTTTCAACCTTTACAAGGATTTTCAGCCTTTTCTTTGGCCCCAGAGGTGATGTTTTTTTTTAGATCAGTGTAAATCTAGAGAAACTTAATGTGGGGGTGGGGAGGGAGTAGGTTTTGTTGGAACTAGGATCAAGATTAAGATTTCGATAACTTTGCTGTCCTATAGGCTAATTTTGACAGGTCAAAAGCAAAGAAAACCTTCAGCTTCAGGGGTCAAAACCATGGGTGCTACTCTTTCATTTTTGCACTGATTTCAGTATTTTTGATTTTACCAGAAACTGAACTTCAGTTTCTTTTAATTCATAAAAAAAAGACCGCAAGCGACTTGGGGCGTTTTTAACTGGTTGTTCTATCTTGGAAGTTTACAAAGGCAATGTAATAATTTTACAAGGCTTATCAGACTCAAACTGTCTCTGTCTATCATTTTAACTGTCTGTCTATCTCGTAATCTCTCTCACTTAACTTGCCCCCCTGAATCGTCTGACGAGGCTCTGCCCCTGCCGGGGCCATGGGTCCCTGGACCCCTGCCTTTCAACATTTTTCATTTTGGGGAGTTGCACACAGGCAAAACCCTCTGACTTCCATCAAGGGCTTTGCCCCTGGACCCCCACTGGGGGCTTACACCGGCCCACAGACCCCTGTCCTTTTGTGTTCCTCCTTTTCGTTTCTCGAGGAATCTCATCTCTTGTGTTCAGGCCATTTGGTGATGAGCTGCAACGGGGCGTTGTTCCAAGAGCTGATCGACTTCCTGCTGAAGGAACTGATGGCCAACGCTTCCACCTCCACCACCCGCACCTACATCCAGTGTGTGGGCGCCATCAGGTAAATGCTCAAAGCCTGAAGAAACGTATGTGCACACAGGAGGCAGTTCACTTTCTTCCTCGGTCCACATGTATTTCTATAAAAGAAGATTAATTATTGACTGATGAAAGAAACTGATGGCCAACGCTTCCACCTCCACCACCCGCACCTACATCCAGTGTGTGGGCGCCATCGGGTAAATGCTCAAAGCCTGAAGAAACGTAATTCAATGGCTTGGAGTCAAAACGGACTATCTTTAGACAGTCCACTGGCGTATTATTGGATTTATTACAAAAACTAATAACTTGTATCAAGCAATGACTGCAGAAATATAAAAAGGGGTTTTTGCTTTTTTATATTTCAGCAGTCTTTTATATATACAAGTTATTAGGTTTCATAATACGTTCAATAATATGTCAATGGACAATCTAAAGATAGTCCGTTTTGACTCCAAGCCATCGGTTATGTGCACACAGGAGGCAGTTAACTTTCTTCCTCGGTCCACATGTATTTCTATAAAAGAAGATTAATTATTGACTGATGAAAGAAACTGATGGCCAACGCTTCCACCTCCACCACCCGCACCTACATCCAGTGTGTGGGCGCCATCAGGTAAATGCTCAAAGCCTGAAGAAACGTATGTGCACACAGGAGGCAGTTCACTTTCTTCCTCGGTCCACATGTATTTCTATAAAAGAAGATTAATTACTGACCACAAATTCCAGGTTGTTCATTATAAGGGTAAACAGGTCTGCAGTTCTTTGTAACCTTCTTTGCTGAGTAATTTTTCAAGAGAACTATAGACGATCACCTCCCTTAACCCTTTCACCGCCAACGTCGCAGTTTTGCACCACAATTATTTAACAGCCATGTCACTAAAAGGCATCAAACCAGGGACTGTTATCCAAAGACCCTATTTTGTTAATTTTGGGAGGTAAGGATAGGCCTAATGTTATATATGTCACAGAGGAATTAGCAATATTGCAGATATTCTTTTTTCTATACCCAGTAAGTTTAATGGTATTTTTTGGCTGAAAAATGGCTGGCGGCGAAAGGGTTAAATTTGTCAAACAAGATCTTTGTGCGTCTACTGTATTTGCAAACCGTTTACAATAAGCATTTGTATAAATTGTGAAAAAAGCAAGCTAAAATACCTTCATAAATCATTTTTTTCTTCAGCTGCAGGGGGACATTACCCCTAGACCCCCGGCCTTTCAGGTTTTTTCATTTTGTGTAGTTGCACCCATGAAAATGTAAAGTGTTTCTTTGCGTTGCCTGGGATAATTCTGATGCCTGCCCCCTGTTTCAGTCGTCAAGCGGGCCACAGGTTCGGGGAGCACCTGCAGAGCATCGTGCCCCTGGTGGTGAAGTACTGTCAGACAGAGGATGACGAGCTGCGCGAATACTGCCTGCAGGCCTTTGAGTCCTTCGTCAGGCGATGCCCCAAAGAGGTGTCCCCCTTCATCCCAGAGGTAGGTACTTAATGTAAATTATGCCAGCCTGTTATTTCTGACTATAGCCGTGTACACACATAAGCGGATATTCCATGCGGAAACGCTGTGCGCAATCCATAAATAAGTGAAACAAAGAAGGGAAAAGATTTGCGCACGTGTCCGAATTTCTCCTCTCTAATATGCGTACACTTTTATCCTTCTTTCTTCCACTTATTTAGGGTTTTCCGTACGGAACTTACGCGTCTAATGTGAACCCGGCCTTAGACTGCTCGATAGCAGAGGGGGTAGCTGCCTTCCTGGATGGCTGGGCTAGAATTCATTTATAGTGGAGATGCCTTTCCTAGGCTACATGCCCACTCTCTCTCAGTCAAACAGATTTGAAAATCGCTGGCGTTGAGCTTGGTCCCCAAAGGCCAATCCTTGGCTGCAGCATTTACAACCAGTGCAAATGCTCCCTAGTTTCTTCTTTGTTCTTCGATCGCTCAGACAGTTGCCTAACTAAGTAATAATTAGGCCCAGCATGTCCGACTTCGGCAGGAGGAAATCTTTTTGAAAGTGTTTCTTGAAAAAAAAGAAGGCAGGAGAATGGACCAGAAAGATAGTAAGCAAGGGGAAAAGGCAGAGTCAAAGAGAATGACAGAATTAGAGGAAGTTACAAGCACAGAACTTCCATAAGGTAGGGGACTATTTATACAAAAGACCCCTGGTAACCCCATGGGGGGAGCTCCCTAGTTTGAGTCCTAATCTTTCACAAAAGCCGTAAGTTGTGCCATGATCTTCCATTGTAGGAATTTATAAATCATTTCTTTGTGCAGCTCTCACTTTTTAAAGATTTTACTACTGAAGCATGATTTCATTCTTGCAGAGAAGCATTTCTGCACAAACCTCCACAGTTAAATGAAAAAGTAAACATGTGCAATCTATTATAACCATACTGACCAACACTCAAAACAATAGCATGTACGCTTATCAGTTGGAGACCAAAATGCCATAGCACATTAAGAAACGAAAGTGACAAAGGGAAGCCACCCTATGCCGGTGCAACACTACCTCCCTTAGCATCGGCCACGCGGCTTCCTTGACCTTACCAATCACTTTCTATATTTCCACGCTGCTGTGTGGTTGGAAGCCATTTGCAGATTGTGTTCCCATTTTTGCACTTATGCGATCGTGCCCTTTTCCACTAACCAATTTTTAATACCATACTTTACAGACTAAGGCAATGTTTTTCCCCCTGACTTGAGACTCCTGTGCTTTAAAATGTTGTGAAAAATGATACAGGCAGGTAGTAGTAACGTAATCAGAATTCAGTGTAAATTTGGCCTTATGATAACCATATTTTACGGATTATAAGGCACACCTGATTATATAAGGTCCCAAATTTAACACAAAAGTCAGATTTTGTTATTTTCTTTTCTTACTATATTATTAGTTGCATTACAAGGCGCAGCGGAGAAAAGTATCACCTTGTAGTTCGAAAAATACAGTATCTTATAGTTCATAAGTTATGTCCATAAAATATGGTGAATATTATACATTGTGTGCACTGTGGGTTGCAGATCATCGACATCTGCCTGAAATACATCTGCCACGACCCCAACTACAACTACGATGATGACGAGGAAGCCATGGACACCGAGATGGAGGATGAGGATGAGGAGTGAGCAAATTCTTTAAGTTTATATATGGGGGTGGCGCGTCTCTGGCTGCGACCCGCTTTCCAAGTGGGAGCAACCCGAATTTCACAGAGACATCTCTGTGACTATAATTAAAGTACCAATACACTTTTTCGTAGGGTGTGGGTGAAAAGTAGTTTAGGAGTGCTCCTGAAATCAGGATTGAAAAAAACCTGATAGAATGAGTTCAGGATTGGCTGTCTTGTCATGGGAACGACTGTCTTATAAAATGAAACATTTCTGCCAAAATTGATGGCAGATTACTATAACAAGAGATGCATGGGTGTTACTACCTTCCGTATAAACGGAAATCCGTAAATTAAGTTTTCTGCTGAGATGGAAATTGCGTATTTTTAAAATTTTGTGGAAAAAAAAAAAGTTGATCTGTTAACTGTGGTTGGGGACATTTTGAATCTGGGTCTTCCAACCACCGGAAGTGAAAATACAACAACAAAAATGGCGGCCGAATCATATTCACACATACTTATTTGAATTAAATTCAACATTATCAGCATGAATTTTGTGTCATGAAAGCTACAAACTTCACAGAAAGGTAAGTTACAACTATACTTCAATTCACCAAATAATATTTATGATGTTAAACGTATGAATATGTTAAACATGTTGCTTAGAAAAACTCAATTGAGAGTCATGTTTGGATCCACTGACATCGTATTTCACTTATGATCTAATTATTATCTTCTATTTGAACGGCTTTATAACTTTATAGTTGTGTTTCTGAAATGTCAGTAAAAATCTTAGTCATGAAAATATGATTTTAACCATAGATCTTTTGCATTTCTTGTAAAAAGGTAATGTGACTTGTCATGTCTCAGCAACTTAGACAGTCACTTTACAAAGTGTCAACTGTCGTCTGCCAACAGAACTATGATGTCAAATCGTAATCTGTTCCTCACCCATTCCCAGATTGCAGGAGAGCTATGGAAACGATCTCTACAATTGCATTTTTGCTTCAGCTTAGGGTTAGGGAACCCCCCAACGGGGCGCTGCCCCTGTACCCCGCAAGAGGCCTAGGCGGCCCCTGGACCCCGGCCTTTCAGTATTTTTCATTTCTGGGAGTAGCACCCATGGAGATGATATGTATACCATTCTAAACACGATCCACACCCATCCTGTATTACACGGACACACACACACATTTTAAATTATTTTTGATGTGGTCACCACTTAGGAAGATTCAGAGAACATTGAAGCGTGTCATTTCAGGATTGAGAGAATGTTTTACTTTCACCCAGGCTGGGGTGATGGTCTTTTGTGCAAATAGTCCCCCCACCTTCTGGAAGTTCTGTGTTAGCAGCTTCCTCTGATCTATCACTCTCTTTGACTCTGCCCTTTTCCCCCCTTTGCTTACTGTCATCTACTATCTTTCTACCTAACCGGTCCATTCTCCTGCCTTTTTCTCAGGAAATTCTTAACAAAGATCTTCTCCATCCGAAAGACGGACATGCTGAGCCTAACTATTTCTTAGTTAGGCGCATGACGGCAGCATGACGCATCTGTGCTCCTAAATTGACAGGAAACTGTCTGAGCGATCAATGAAGAAGAAGAAGAAGAAGAAGATATATGACAATAACTGTGACAATAACTGACAATAACTGAGATACATGGACTGGGAAACTAGTAGCAAATAACCAAGTTTCTTTTAACCCTTTCACTGCCAGCCTTTTTCGGAACCAAAATTTCCCATTAAACTTACATGGATAAAGAGAAAAAAAAGTTTCTTCAATATTGGGGATTCCTCTCTGACATGTTTAACCCTTTCACCGCCAACCATATTTCAGCCCAAAACTTCCATTAACTTTACCTGGGTAGAGAACAAAATCCTTCTGCAGTATTGGGGATTCTTCTGTGACAGATTTGAAATAAGGTCTATCTTTACTTCCTAAAACTATGACAATTAGGACTTTGGATAACAGACCCCAATTTGATGCCTTTTAGTGACATAGGTGTTAAATCACTGTGGTGCTAAAATGCGACTTTGGCGCTGAAAGGGTTAAAATGAGGCCTATTCCTTCCACACAAAAAAATAAGAAAAGTAGATCATTGGATAACATACCCTGGTTTCAAGGCATTTAAAATGACATGGGTGTTAAATCATTATGGTGCAAAAATGTGACATTGGCAGTGAAAGTGTTAAAAAAACAGAAAAAAACGTGAGGTGTGTGTTGTTTTTTTAATAGAGGGGAAAAAGTTTCTTTGTCGTTAAATGTTTTATCATCTGTAAATATTGCAGGGAGAGTGACGACGAGTACAGCGACGACGACGACATGTCGTGGAAGGTGCGTCGGTCGGCAGCCAAGTGCCTGGAGGCCATCATCAGCACGCGTCACGAGATGTTGGCCGAGTTTTACCGCACTGTGTCCCCCGCCCTCATTGCCAGGTTTAAAGGTGAGTAATAGTATTAAAATGGTGCATAACTTCTGTCAGGGCCATCGTTAGCACGCGTCTATGGAAAGCCAAATACCTCAAACTCGTTCTGAAATGTGCACGCATTTTATCAAAACTGCTCGCCCATCTTGATACAAGTTACCTGGGAGTATTTTAAAAACTTGAATTGGAAAGTAAATGGAATAAGTGTTCTTGTTAAGCTTACCTCGGAGACACTGTCTCCTTTGTGGGTGTCAGTGTGCATGTTTCTGTTTCTCATTGACTGAGTCTCTCTCTCACTTACTTTCTTTATCTCTGTTTCTTTCTCTCTCCCCCCCCCCCCCCCCCCCCTCTCTCTCTTACATACTTTATTTTCCCAAGGGCTGGGTGGAATATCCGTCTCTCTCTCTCTGCAATAATTTTACAAGGCTTATCAGACTCAAACTGTCTGTCTATCATTTTAAATGTCTGTCTCGTTATCTCTGTCTCTTAAGTTGCCCCCCTGAATCGCCCGACAGGGTTCTGCCCCTGTACCCTGCTGGGGCCATGGGTCCCTGGACCCCTGCCTTTCATTTTTTTTCATTTTGGGGGAGTTGCACTCATGTATCCCCCGCTCTCATTGCCAGGTTTAAAAGTGAGTAACGGGACGTAATACAGTGGAACCTCCCTTATAAGACCTCCAATTATAAAACTCCCTGCCATATAAGACCTACTTCTCTGAGACATTGACCTTCTTTGTAAGTATTAAAATTACATCCCTTATAAACCCCTCCTTTTAAGACCTCATTTTGGATGATTTTCTAAGGTCTTATAAGGGAGGTTCCACTGTAGTATGAAAGGGTGTATAACTTCTGTCTATTATTAAATTATTATCATTATTATTTCAGAGCGTGAGGAGAATGTGAAGAACGACATTTTCCACGCCTACATCTCCCTGCTGCGTCAGACCAGGCCCGTGGCCACCTCCACCTCCGAGGGCATGGAGACTGAAGATGGGTACGTTTTAATGTTAACATTTGGTCTCCTCTTCCTCCTTTCTCTCTTGAATCACAGTGTGTTAAAAACCGCCTCGGACTATCCGACCGGGTTGGATGAAACTGGTGACTTTTTTAGTTTTTCTTTCTTTTGACAGAGAAACTAAAAAAGTCAATTGGCCTTGGCATAAGGCTGTGTCAGACCAATTGACATAAGCTAGAACACCAAGGCTACATCAAAATGTTATGCTCTGCATAGTTATGCAGGGAAAAATCACTGACATAAGCTCTAGCCATAAACACATGGCAGGGTACTTGGCAGTGAATGTCTCTGCATTTGATGGGAGTGTAGAGTAATGTACTGGGCAAATGCATTCGCCCATGCTGCTAGAAGAGTTAAGAGTCTGGACATGTCTGTAGATCAAAAAGTGTCGTTGATGTAAACTTGTAAAATTGCTCACGCCTTCGTATGAGTTAGATAATTGCAGTTTTTCTAGGTTTTTTTTCTTCTCAAAATGCAAAAAAATGAAACGAGTGAAAAGATTTTATGTATCCACAGGCCAATATTGCTGCTGCCATCTCAGATTGGAGACATTGTTCGAGCGATTCACAAACAGTGGAGGGAGAAACTCAGAAAAGCGTCAAGACTCATTGAAGCTGTTTCTCTTTGCTCTGTAAACTAATGTGGGTCGTGAAAATGAAATGTACATGGCTTAAACTGCTTCCTTCTCAGGAAGGAAATCCTTTTTTTTTTAAAATCGGTACAGACTGAAATATATTTTTGGACAAATTTCAACAACAAAAATATAATAAAAACAGGAAAAAAACGGCTTTGCGGTAAGTGAAAACCCGATTGCCGCATAGAAACGGGTTTCGGTTTTGCCTTAACGGAAACGGAAGTGCTTGCTGTTCCGTGTCCTGCCAAGTGTAAACCCCGTAGCTAGCATGTTTCCTGTTTAGGACCAAGAGGTGAAACGCCCCCCTGACACCCCAATAGCGGCTCTGCCCCTATACCCTGCCGGAGCCATGGCAGCCCCTGGACCCCTGCCCCATTTCCTTTTTTTGAAAATCGTCAGGTTTAACCCTTTGAATGTATGTTTTATATATTTTATCTGTCCACAGGCCAATACTAGTGCATGGGTGAAAGTAGTTCAGGGGTGCGCCTGAAATCAGGATGGGAAATGCTGATAGAGTCTTCAGCATTGGACGTCTTGTCATGGGAACCGTGGTCTTAGAAAATCAAACATTTCTGCCAACATTGATGGCAGATTAAAACAAGATAATGAATATATATGCGATTCTAAACACACACACCTGCCATCCTGTATGCTCACCCACATTGGAAATTATTTTCAGTGCAGTCCAATGATGTACCGAGGATCCAAAAGTGATAGGACACAAGAGAAATAATCAATAGGACAATGTCCTGGCTCTTGCAGAAATTGATAAGACAAAGCGTGCCAGTGCTAAAAAATTAATCAGACATTTGAAGATATTTTCAATTTTAATAGGTCAATGGCCTATGACCGGGGCCTCGGGGCATCACTGGTGCAGTCACCACTTCAGGATTGGGAAGATTCGAAGAACATTGAAACGCGTCATTTCAGGATGGAGAGAATGTTTTACTTTCACCCATGCTACTGCCGCAGTCTCAAACCCGAGACATGGCTCGAAGCCATTCGCAAGCAGGGCTCCCAATCATCCCGTAAAACAAGGGGTCCCAGGGACTCCTTCACTTACAGTATAGAGGGTCCTAGAGGCGGGATAGAGGGTCCCAGTGGCATTGTGAATGCTAAAAATAATTTTTCTGGTGCATCCCTGGGACTCCCTGCACATTCTTTTAGAGGGTCCTTTAGAATTTTAGTACTTCATAGACCCCCAAATGGGGGTCCCTGGGAGCCCTGAGCTCAGGGAGAAAAGCATAAAGATGCTACGTACGGTTGCTGCTTCTCTTTGCTCACTGAAATGATGTGCTTATGTAAATTTAGATTTTTGATTTTGATTTGATTCCAGGCCGATCCTTTTGCTGCAGTCTCAGATCGGAGACTTGGTGAGGGCGATCCACAAACAGCTGAGGGAGAAGAGCATCAAGACGCGCCAGGGCTGCTTCAGTCTGCTGACAGAGCTGGTGCTG
>CM065706.1:23591128-23606128 GCA_017654935.2 Phymorhynchus buccinoides | reverse complement strand
TACATCACCCACGGGCTGCAGCAACTACCGAACGAACACACACTGTCTTTAATTTGTATGTATGAATGCTTTCAATTAACAATTTAAGAATAAATTTGTATGTCATGGCCGTTTTCCCTTGTATCCAGTGGACCTGCCACCAATCCCCCCTTTTTTCATTCTTAGGGGGGGACCTGCCCCCCTTTTTTCAATCATAAGGGGGGAACGCCCCCCCTTTTTTAAAATCCTGGAATCAGCTCTGTAGGGACGCTGGCCATGTACCCCGCCGGGAAGTAGGCAGCCCCTGGACACCTCCCCCCACCCCCCCACCCCCCTCCCCTTTGCTTTTAGGTTATCCAGGATTTTGTAGAAGCCCCCATACAGATATCGCCATTTTATTTTTTGTTCCAGGGGACAGATAGTGACACATCTCGGGAATTCGCTGCAGACGGAGCTGGCAGAGTGCTTGCCCTTGTTCCTGGAGAGGTTGAAGAACGAGATCACCCGATTGACCACAGTCAAAGCCCTCACCATGATCGCTAGGTCAGTGTGTGTGTGTGTGTGTGTGTGTGTGTGTGTGAGAGAGAGAGAGAGAAGAACAAGATCACCCGATTGACTACAGTCAAAGCCCTCACCATGATCGCTAGGTCAGTGTGTGTGTGTGTGTGTGTGTGAGAGAGAGAGAAAAGAGCAAGATCACCCGATTGACTACAGTCAAAGCCCTCACCATGATCGCTAGGTCAGTGTGTGTGTGTGTGTGTGTGTGTGAGTGAGAGAGAGAAAAGAGCAAGATCACCCGATTGACTACAGTCAAAGCCCTCACCATGATCGCTAGGTCAGTGTGTGTGTGTGTGTGTGTGTGTGTGTGTGTGTGTGTGTGTGTGTGTGTGAGTGAGAGAGAGAAGAACAAGATCACCCGATTGACTACAGTCAAAGCCCTCACCATGTTCGCTAGGTCAGTGTGTGTGTGTGCGTGCGCGTGTGTTGTGTGTGTGTGTGTGTGAAGAACGAGATTACTTGACTGACCACAGTCAAAGCCCTCACTATGATCGCTAGGTCAGTATGTTTACGTGTGGTTGTGTGTGTGTGTGTGTGTATTTGAGTGTCTGTGTGTGTGTGTGAGTGTCTGTGTGTGTGTGTGTGTGTGTGTGTGTGTGTGTGTGTGTATCAAGAATGAGATCACAGCCTTGTCAAAGCCTTCAATAAGACATCGGTATTGCTAGTAGGTTAGTATGTGTACTTGCATTCTGTTAGAAGCACAGTTGGTGAAAGGACATAGTGTTACCCTTGACTTGTGTTGCCCTCATCATTTGGAGAACTGCTTAGCTGTGAATGAAGGAAGTATTGTTTTGTTTTCTGAGTTATTTGAAATATAAATTCTTGTTGAAATATCACATGTTTGGTTTTGTCTTGTCAATAAAATAATGTCACTTTGCACTTGTTGTGTGTTTGTTTGTGTGGTGTTTTGTTCAGTGATGCTACAGTCTGTTCAGTTTTGTTTGTTTCTTTGTTTGTTTGTATGGTGTTTTGTTCAGTGATGCTACAGTCTGTTCAGTTTTGTTTGTTTGTAGTTTTATCCTTGAATATTAACCCTTTCACCACCGATGTCGCATTTCTGCACCACACTAATTGAACACCCATGTCACTAAACGGCATGAAATTAGGATCTGTTATCAGGGTTCCCACAAGTCCTTGAAAACTTGAAAAGTCCTGGAAAACTAGCAAGGCCTTTTCCAGGGCTTGAAAAGTGCTGGAAGAACAGCACAGGCCCTAAAGCTCCTGGAAAAGTCCTGGAATTTTCTTAATCTGCTTACCAGATTCTCAACTTTCAAGCCAGCAAAACCAACACTTGATCTGTTAGAAAATATATATGACTGTGCCAAAAGGTGGGCATGAAAAGTGGACATAGAGGGTAAAAAATGAAACTATTAATACCATTTAAATACATGCATATTTAGAAAGGATATAAATGAGGCAAAACATGTGCAAAGTGGCAGGACAACTTTTCAACCGATTTCTGAGAAAATAGTGATAATGTGGTGTCCCCCACCTGATGACGAACATCAATGATTACATCACAACCATGGTGTTATGTCACAGTATTTTTTCATAGCTCCAGCAAATCATGTTGTGTTAAGTTGTTTGCATTGTTTGCTATTAGTCTGTGACATTTCCTGTTGAAATTTGTTGTTAGTATGATGATTATTATGGGTCTGTTGAGGTAACAAATGACCTTTGTCATCACTTTACATTTGAAAGTTGTATCAAATACACTAATTCTGTCTTTAAGTACTTAAGATGCCATAAAAAACCCAATTACAACTTAACTGAATATTTTCTACCAAACTATTAATTGATTCATGTCATTGTTTTTGTTTTATTACACAATGTGTGAAAAATGTATGACAAACATCAAAGTTACCTACATCATTTATTTTCCAGTTTCTGGCCAAAATGTCTATGAATAACTGTATTTTTGTCAACTACAGTAAGCAGAATGCTTTAAAGAAAATAATAACTTGCATGAATAAATGTTTTTTCAAAAAACTGTTGAATTATTTATCATAATTCACTATTTACACCATAGGACATGTATGACAAACATCATAGTTACATTAATAATTTTCATTAAGCACTATTTTTTCATTTATCTTTCTATGAAGGCTGCAAAGTGCTCTAAATGAATGACTAAACCCACTGAAGTGGTGTTCATTTGTTTATTAGATGGTTAGACCAATAAAACCAGCTAAATTTGATAATTAACATTTTCTTGATGACGAACATCAAGTCCAGTAAAATGATTACATTGAACATTTGGATTAGTGCAGAAGAAAGAAATGAACATGATGGTGTTAAATAAGGGTAGGGGTCAACTTTATATGACAGTTTAATTGTAAAATAAAAGAGAGCAAGTTAAAAATATATATCTTGAGGATTTTATTGAGCATTATAGCTTAGGTATGACGGATGTCAAGTGTTACATCTAAGTCAGAACCTTTAAGAGAAAGTGCAATATTATTTAAAATAATATATTTTGTAAAAAACTTTTATACTCCTATGATAAAGTAATATCTGCTCCAACAAAGCATGACATTTTCATGTATTTTGGATTTACATAAGTGAAAATTGTTGGGAAGTTTGATTTTGGTTGAATGATTACATCAAAAATGATGTTTGTCATCAACATTGGTTTAAGCCTAATAACTAACAGAACTTTCATTTTTGAATGTTACAATCTTTAGCGTTTACTAATGAGGTACTTTTGCATAACCTGTCCAAATTTCAAGTAATTTTACTGGAGTTTGTGTGTTCTAGCACTTGTTGAAATCATGACTATTTGCAATGTCCACTTTTGAAGACCAGATTTTGGGGCTGATTTGACATTCATTGTCACATAACTAAACAACTACTGATCTTACAAAGCTGATATTGTCTCTAGTGTCTTTTCAGACATTTGTCTATATGTTTATAACATAAGCACAACAGTCAGAAGGTTATGTGACAATTTATTGAGGATGTAAGTACCTGACCCTCTCCGTGCTCACCTTTTGGCACAGAGTCATTATATATAGTAAAACTGAAAGTTACCGTAACGCTTGGGTTTTTTAATTCAGACTTTTGACCGCCTGATATTGTGACAGCAGACGGCTATGATTCGGCATGTGGACTTTCGGTGTGTGCAGTTTTTTTAGTTTCAAATAATTAGAATAGTTCGATATTAGCACACCTCTTACCGTAATGCTTATTATCCATATTGCGAGCAGTATTTTCCGTCCTTGAAATTTATCAGCATGGTCCTGGAATAGTCCTGGAAAAGTCCTTGAATTTTTCTTTTAGAAATCTGTGGGAACCCTGTGTTATCCAATGACCTGATGTCGTTACTTTGGGGAGATAAAGAAAGGCTTTGTTTGATACATGCCATAGGGGGATTGACAGTAATGCAGGTGTCAACTTTTCTTTACCCAGGTAAATTTGGTTGAAAAATGGCTGGCAGCGAAAGGGTTAAGGTGCGACATTGACCCTCTCTGGATCAGACAAAAAGTGCTTCGATGATGATGTGCTGCTGGATAAAACTAGTTTATGATCTTGGATATGAAAATCACGTGGACTTGTTGTAATGTTTGTGTCATGATGGATCAATAGTTTGAAACGAAATTCAGGCATCAGAATTGTCAGAGGACTTGCAAATTTCAGAGGATTTTTAGAATTTCTGACAGAGGATTGGCTTTTACTGTGAGGGTATTTCTTTTTGTCAATCATCATTTTAAAGTGGCTTCACACAGAGGATGGGACTTCTGACTATTCTGATGCCTGGAAATTACTGTAGACTGTTCACATGTTTGTGTATATGACAGTACTGCAAGCAGCTATGCTTTGATGACTGAACGCATCTGTGGTTGTATTTTTCAGCTCCCCGTTGAAAGTGGACATCCGTCCCATTTTGGTAAGTTCACATTTTAATTTCTATCAATTTTGTGTGTGTAGATCGGTTAGAAGTTAGATAGGTAGTGTTCGAATAGTGTCTTTAACCCCTTCACTGCCAGAGGAAAACAGAGAATAAAATTATTGATTTGCTTATTATAAAATTTGAAAGAGACCTGTAAGACTCAATCTGAGAAAATAGTCGTGAGACATATCTTTCCGGACTTGTCTAAACCAAAAACCATCTTTCCAGGGCTATGACATCACAAGTTATGACATCATCAATGGCATCACACAACCCGTGGTAGACACAGGACTGGGCAGGGAAGGGGTTTAAAGCATTTGGAATGAAATAATAAAATAAAAAAATTATAACTTGTACAGTTTAGACAACTAAGTCTTTTTTTTCTCTTGAATTAATCACAGAAGTGATATTTACCCCATGTGTACTTTGTCCTGCGTTTTGTTTTACTATCCTGCATAATATTTCTTCTTCTGCGTTCCCAGGCCATATGGCCATACAGGGTAAGGTATGTATGTGTCCGGTTTTCAGTTTACACTGGTCTCCCTGCTGCGTACAGCCAACATTCTGATTTCGGAGGAACTCAAAGGAGAAAAATTATTTGGAAGATTTTTTGGAAAAAAGGTAGGAGAATGGGCCAATAAGTCAGAAAGATAGCAGATGATAGAAAGCAAAGGGAAAAGGCAGAGTCAAAGAGAGTGGCAGATTAGAGGAAGTTACAAGCACAGAACTTCTAGAAGGTGGGGGAACTATTTTTACGAATCACCCCCATTGGTATCCCCACGGGGAGAGACTCGTGGAGGGGGCGGGGTCGCCCAGCTCCCCGTATGGAGGCACGAGGCATCCACCCACTGCCCAGATGATGTTTCAATCATTGTATTATTCTCTCTCTCTCTCTCCCCCCCCCCCCCCCTCTCTCTCTCTCTCTCTCTCCCTCTCTCTCTCTCTCTCTCTCTCTCCCTCCCTCTCTCTCTCTCTCTCTCTCTCTCTCTCTCTCTCCCTCCCTCTCTCCTCTCTCTCTCTCTCTCTCTCTCTCTCTCTCTCTCTCTCCCTCTCTCTCTCTCTCTCTCTCTCTCTCTCTCCTCTCTCTCTCTCTCTCTCTCTCTCTCTCTCTCTCTCTCTCCCTCTCTCTCTCTCTCTCTCTCTCTCTCTCTCTCTCTCTCTCTCTCTCTCTCTCTCTCTCTCTCTCTCTCTCTCTCTCTCTCTCTCTCTCTCTCTCTCTCTCTCTCTCTCTCTCTCTCTCTCTCTCTCTCTCTCTCTCTCTCTCTCTCTCTCTCTCTCTCTCTCTCTCTCTCTCTCTCTCTCTCTCTCTCTCCTCTCTCTCCCCCCTTTCTCTCTCTCTCTCTCTCTCTTCCACTCTCTCTCTCCCTCTCTCTCCCCTCTCTCTCTCTCTCCACTCTCTCTCTCTCTCTCTCCCCCCCTCTCTCTCTCTCTCTCCCTCTCTCTCCCCCCCCCCTCTCTCTTCTCCCTCTCTCTCTCTCTCTCTCTCTCTTCTCCCTCTCTCTTCCCCTCTCTCTCTCTTCCCCTCTCTCTCTCCCCCCCCTCTCTCTCTTCCACTCTCTCTCTCTCTCTCTCTCTCTCTCTCCCCCTCTCTCTCTCTTCCACTCTCTCTCTCTGTTCTTTCTTTTCTCTCTCCAGCATGAGGGTGTCCCGATTTTGGCGTCCTTCCTGAGGAAGAACCAGCGAGCTCTGAAGCTGTCCACCCTCCAGTGTTTGGACGTCCTCGTTCAGAACTATGGTACGCTTTTTTCCTTTTTTTCCCCAAGATTCTTTAATGAGGCGTCATACTACTCCTTGCTGACACGAAAGGGTGATCATTTTAGGCCCGAACTGCCGATGCCCCCTGGTGACGAATCAGGAGCAGATATACTAGTTCCTGACAGGCAAGGGCGATAGTCTTAAGTGTACAATTTGGTTTTGCACAAGCACGCAGCCCAACAACAACGAAAGCATGCACATGGATGAACACTTTTTTTTAGAGCTTTATTTCCCTAACTCGTTCTCTTTCTCTTTGCAACCGTTCTACACTTGCCGGTTTGCATCGGTTGAATGAAAAGTATTTTATACAAATAATGTAAAATAGTACATTGATCTAATTTCTTGTTATCAATGCAAAGTAAAATAAGGAAGGCTTTTGTTACGGAAAAGAAAATACTCGTTTTAGATTAAAAGATTTTTTATTTCCCCAAATAACAAATGACAGAAAATCCTTTTTCCTAGTAATTGATTACTGAGCACGTGGTTGCCAAAGTTGAAATCTGGACAACAATCAACGAAACAAAAAGAAAGCGCTGTGCAGTTAATTACGTAAATTGATTATAATGTGTCTTGATGACGAGCGTTATATTTTGCAAAATAAAAGATAAAATCAACATTTTGAAACTTATCTCAGTCTCTTATGCCAACAAAAGGAGTAACAATTAAAAGGTATTCAGGGCTTGAAAATAATTCACTTAGATATTACTTAGCTAATCTTATAGAGTAGAAAGTTGGGTTGCGTACCCCTTATCGTAATATGACATCAATTTGTGGATCTCCAGTTCGATATTGGAAAAGATTTAGATCACCAGCGTCTGTTAAAATGTTTCTGCTTACATCGTATCAACGCTCTGCTTTGTAACTGAAACCGTTTTCCAGAAGCAAACGGATTTCTGAAGACTATGACAAATTGGTCATTGCGTACCGGTACGGGTCAGTGCGCACCCTACATACGGGTGTTGCGTTTTTATCCATAATACACTTGTATGTAACCCATAATAACTTTCACCCCACACCAAGTGAGGAAGGAAACCTTAATGTCAAATGAGTAATTTGACCTTCTGACACCATATAACATCAGTTAGCAGACAAGACGAAGTCGTAGCCGTGACGGTTTGTTTTGGCTCAGTTGGTAACCTAGTTACCTAGATCACCTCAAATAATGACTTGCGAGATTATCGCAAGGGAGGTTACTCTACACTAGTTGCATGAAAGTTGATCTCTTTTGTTTAAACAATGGAAGCAAGAAGAAAAAAACGTCACTGCAATAAATGACGCAAAGCATGACATGATTTCTTTACGGTTTCAAGGGGGGGGGGGGGGGGGGGGGGGTACGCATGGACCCAACCAACACACAGACCTGTTTCTACTCTATGAAAAAAGAAGAAGGAAAATTGTACTGTAATGTGAAATTTCAACAAAAGCTCTGCGAGAATTACAGGAAATGAAAAAAAAAGCGCAAGACCTAGAAGAAGGAAAGGAAAACTGCAACAGCCACAAGGTGAGTATTAAAAGGGAGGAGAGTATTTGGTATATTCTACTACTGTTAAAAATTCGGGACTACTGGTGTTGCACTGCCTCCGGGCATTGCCTCCAGGATCGTTCCCACCATCTATATATCTACTTATGTCCCGTATGTGTCTGTTCCAGACCGGAGGACGTTAAACAGATTTTCATTCATTCTAGTGTGTTCTAGTCACAGAGATTTATTTCTTTGAAATTTGGGCTGCTCTCCCTCTGGAGAGCGCATCGCCATATGCGCAGCACACCACCCTTTCTTCTTTTTTTTTGAGGGGGGGGGGGGGGGACAGGGTGAGGAGGGATGGAGGGGAGGGGAGGGGGGCAGTCTTGGGGAAAACCTAGCTATCAATTTGTGATGCAGCACAGCAAAACAAGGCTAAAGTCAGGCAGCCACAAGAGAGAGAAAGAGAGAGATTTGATTGATTGAAAAATTGTTAAAAATAAACTATTAGAGATAGATGAATTGTTTTTTGCCTGTTAATCTGTTGTCTCTGGCCTTTCTGAAAATATGAATAAGTCAAAAGTGATCATTTACGACATTAGCCTACCAGGCTGCGGAATTTATCCTGGTTTAACTGCCGTGGGATTTTTACATGTGTAAGGTGCACGGTTCAGGCTAGCTTTAACCCTATTGCATTTACTCCGCCCCAAACCGCCCAGCCAGAAGTTGCCTCTATGTATTCAAGCCGCCCCAAACCGGCCGTAGCTTGCCCCCTACTCGAGACCCCCTGTGATGTCATTTCCATCACGCACTAAGTTCTGGCTTGTTATGCACACACTGTGAAGAAGCTTCTCACTTGCAATGAAGGAATAGTAATTGTATGGCGCTCTATGTGCTTCCAAAGACAGATTTTCTCGAAAATGTGTCAAAGAATCTGAACAGTAGAGGAAGTTTTGTCTGTAACAAATGCGAATGCAAGAGGGTTAAGTCCCCATCCGAAGGATTCGACGTTCAGTTCGATTTTCCTGTCGAACTAGAAAGAAAGGGCGAGGCCGGGATTCGAACCCAGGTCATTCATGCTGCAGTCACGCATTGAAATCGGCAGGCGAACGTCTTAACCCTTTCAACGCCAGCCATTTTTTCAGCTCAAGCTTTCATTAAACTTACCTGGGTAGAGAAAATATTCTGTCTGCAATTTTGGGTGATTCCTCTGTGACATGCATAACATAGGGCCTATCCTTACCTTCCAGAATTAAGAACATAAGGTAATTAGATAACAGACCCTCATTTGATGGCTTTTAGTGACATGGGTATTACATCATTGTGGTGCCAAGAGGCGACAGTGGCGATGAAAGGGTTAACCTCTCTACCACCTTCCTTTTAGAGAGAGACAGACAGACAAACACTCAGAGAGTGTTTTTAAAGGGGCACCCTGACGAATGAGTTTTTGTAAGAAACACGTCGAGATCACCAGGAAAACACCCTTTACAGAGATTGCAACTCTCACTTTGCTCTGGTTTCCTAGAAATCAAACCGTCAAATCGGCGATTCCTCCTTGGCGGAGGTGCTGGAAGTCAAATTATTTCACCCAAAGAGAAGGCGTGTGCCGTCTCTTTTCTAATGGCCGCCTGAGTTTAGACCAAATCGTTTGCACGAAATTTTCGCAATACAAGCCTTTTTATTTATTTATTTTTAATTTCATACAGTTTATCTAAAGGAGTTTTGCTCACAACAAAGAAAATGGCTCCCTTTTTTTTGTTGCTGCACTGCAAAAAAAGAAAACACTTCAACCACAATAGGATTAGCCTCCACCCACCCCATCCAAAATGGCTACTATCTCTGCCAAGGAGGATTCGCCATTTTGACAGTTTGATTTATAGGAAACCAGATTAAAGTGAGTGTTCCGATCCTAAAAAAGGCTGTCTTTCTGTGACCTGGACGCGTTTCTTGCAGAAACCCATCCGTCAGGGTCCACCTTTAAGGTTTTTGTTCCTGAAAAATCAGAAAATGAGGGTAGGCTTCTCTGTATGAATTGCTGCGCAGCAAGAAGTAATAGAAAGGCTGCGGTACAGTGAAACCTCACTTATTAGACATTCAAAAATAATCCCAAATGGTCTTATTGGCCACTGCAACTAGGGTTATTAACGCCCTTGACGGCAAGAGTTAATCCCTTGTTGATCAGTATCCCAAAGGGTATACTTGCAAATAAATGGCAGCCATTAAGTGGCTTCAAATAGGGTTATTGGCGAGAGTTATTCCCTTGTTTGGTCAGTACTCGACCATCTTCCCCCACCCACTAAGGGCATTCACTCTTGCAAAAGGTGTTCTTTGCAGTGGCCAATAAGGGAGGGGTCTTATAAGGAAGGTAATTTTAATACTTAAAAAGAAGGGCAATGTCTCAGAGAAGTAGGTCTTATAAGGGAGGGAGTCTTATACAGTGGAACCTCCCTTATAAGACCTCCCATTATAAGACTCCTCCCATATAAGACCTACTTCTCTGAGACATTGCCCTTCTTTGTAAGTATTAAAATTACCCCCCTTTAAGACCCCTCCCTTTGAGACCTCATTTTAGTTGATTTTTGAAGGTCTTATAAGGGAGGTTCCACTGTGATGGGAGGTCTTATAAGGGAGGTTCCTCTGTAATGGGAGGTCTTATAAGGGAGGTTCCACTGTGATGGGAGGTCTTATAAGGGAGGTTCCTCTGTAATGGGAGGTCTTATAAGGGAGGTTCCTCTAATGGGAGGTCTTATAAGGGAGGTTCCACTGTAATGGGAGGTCTTATAAGGGAGGTTCCTCTAATGGGAGGTCTTATAAGGGAGGTTCCACTGTAATGGGAGGTCATATAAGGAGGTTCCTCTAATGGGAGGTCTTATAAGGGAGGTTCCACTGTAATGGGAGGTCTTATAAGGGAGGTTCTACTGTAATGGGAGGTCTTATAAGGGAGGTTTCACTATAATGGGAGGTCTTATAAGGGAGGTTCCACTGTAATGGGAGGTCTATTAAGGGAGGTTCCACTGTAATGGGAGGTCTTAAATGGGAGGTTCCTCTATAATGGGAGTCTTAAAGGGAGGTTCTACTGTAATGGGAGGTCTTATAAGGGAGGTTCCTCTGTAATGGGAGGTCTTATAAGGGAGGTTCCACTGTAATGGGAGGTCTTATAAGGGAGGTTCCTCTGTAATGGGAGGTCTTATAAGGGAGGTTCCTCTGTAATGGGAGGTCTTATAAGGGAGGTTCCACTGTAATGGGGGGTCTTATAAGGGAGGTTCCACTGTAATGGGAGGTCTTATAAGGGAGGTTCCGCTGCAATGGGAGGTCTTATTAGCGAGGTTCCGCTGCAAGGGAGGTCTTATAAGGGAGGTTCCACTGTAATGGGAGGTCTTATAAGGGAGGTTCCGCTGCAATGGGAGGTCTTTAAGGGAGGTTCCGCTGCAATGGGAGGTCTTTAAGGGAGGTTCCGCTGCAATGGGAGGTCTTATAAGGGAGGTTCCACTGTAATGGGAGGTCTTATAAGGGAGGTTCCGCTGCAATGGGAGGTCTTTAAGGGAGGTTCCGCTGCAATGGGAGGTCTTTAAGGGAGGTTCCGCTGCAATGGGAGGTCTTTAAGGGAGGTTCCACTGCAATGGGAGGTTTTATAAGGGAGGTTCCACTGTAATGGGAGGTCTTATAAGGGAGGTTCCGCTGCAATGGGAGGTCTTTAAGGAGGTTCTGCTGTAATGGGAGGTCTTTAAGGGAGGTTCCGCTGCAATGGGAGGTCTTTAAGGGAGGTTCCGCTGCAATGGGAGGTCTTATAAGGGAGGTTCCACTGTAATGGGAGGTCTTATAAGGGAGGTTCCACTGTAATGGGAGGTCTTTAAGGGAGGCTCTGCTGTACTAGATTACAGAGATGAGATTTTTCCTCCGATTGGAGGATTTTTGGATAATGTTCGATTGATGTTTTGTTCTCGATTGGTTCATTTTCAAATGGACATTTCCGGTTACTGCTTGTATCAGCTCTGTCATTACTCTGCAGTTTGCAAAACTGAAAATGGAAGTGGTTATCCATTTGTTGATGTAGCCTACACCAGGTCCTGGACCCCTGGCTTCTTTTTTCTCCATTTTGGTTTTCTGAGAATCTCATATCTGGATTATTGACCGCGGTTTGTTGTTGCGCAGGGAGCAACCTGACGCCCAGCATGATCAACGACATGATGAAAGAGATGCCTCCGCTCATCAGCGAAAACGACCTGCATGTCTCACAGGTCAGTGCTCGGGATGCAGCATTTAACCCCTTGACTGCCGGAGAGAATTAAAGAAAAAATCATTGGGCAAACCATGCCATTAAAAAAGACAACTGATAGAGCCAATCTGGCAAAATGGTCTGGGGATATAACTCTTGACAGTGTTGGAGCAAAAGCCAGCATATCAGGGTTATTTATACGTGGTAAGATTGAACGTGGTGATAGCCCTGACATGACCTTTGCTGTCGACGGGGTTATAATTTTAATCTTAATCTTAATCAGGGTTATTCCTTTTCATCTGGTGACATCATCAGTGATGTCGTCAGGTCAATGGTGGCAGTCTAAAGGGTTAATTTTCTTCCCTGCTAGATACAAGTATTTAATCTTCATGTTTTAAGTGTTTCCTTTGCCTTCTAAAAGCTATGTGCTATGTGCTGGTAACTTCATCTTATGTTTTTCTCTATTTTTTTTTTTTTAACCTATTCATAATTTTTTTCATTGTCTTAAGAGAATAAGAAATTCTTTGTTCAGCATGCAAGCTTAAGTTGTAGAAGCTTATCTGATGAAAGCTCTACGAGCGGAAAGCTTACTTCTTCCCTTTTTCTACCTTGATCACCAAACCCAAACCCTGGTGAGTTTTCCCCATTCTACCATTTTTGTCCCTTAACACTTATCAACGCCAGCCATTTTTTAGCCCAAACTTTCCATTAAACTTACCCGGGTAGAGAAAAGATTTCATCTGCAATATTTGGGATTCCTTTGTGACATCCATAAAATAGGGGCTATCCTTACCTCCCAAAATGAAGAACATATTATTAAGGTCACTGGATGGCAGATCCTCATTTGATGCCTTTTAGTGACTTGGGTGTTCAATCATTGTGGTGCCAAGAGGCGACAGTGGTGATGAAAGGGTTAAGGGATTCATATAATACACACGAACCAAGATTTTGAAAAGAATTGTCGGTCTTTATAGGATACCAGTATAAGTAAACTAATAGTTCTTTTGCCTTTAACTTTTCCTTTGTTAGAAGGTTCTTCATGAATGTATATGAGTTCAAGTTCAAATGTACTTTAATTATCTCCAAAAGAGAAGTTCAGGTTAGGTGCAACAACACGACAGAGATACAACATAGCTGAAAGACCATTAATCAAACGTGTGAAACAAAATTATACCAACCAAATAATTATCATTAAAATTCATTACATCAACTTAGAAATTTGCATATTTAAAAGAGATGGAGGGAGGGAGAGAGAGAGAGAGAGAGAGAGAGAGAGAGAGAGAGAGAGAGAGAGAGAGAGAGAGTGAGTGAGTGAGTGAGTGAGTCAATAATCATTATTAACTTATAGCAGTCAATCAAATAACAAAATTTGGAATACCTCATCATCAACAATCAATACACGTAATAATAGTATCTCCACACATGTGGTGATAATGGTATCTCCACACAGAGTGTGAGTGTGTTGTGTGTGTGTGACTGTGTGTGTGTGGGGTGGGGTGGTGGTGTCTGTCTGTCTATCTGTGTGTACTGTTTTGTGTGTGTGCTGTTTTGTGCGTGTACTGTTGCTGGTTTGTGTCATTCCTGCATACTATTTTTGCTGTCTGCTTATTGACGAACACTTGGTTGTAAAACTCTTTGGGATCATATGAGGTAAAGCGCTATAAAAACGTATTGTTATTATTATTATCATGATTCAGCTTGAGGAGTCGCTTTGTTTCTGGTTAATACGTGGTAAGATTGAACGTGGTGACAGCCCTGACACAGCCTTTGTTGTCAACGGGGCTATAATTTTAATCTTAATCTTAATCGTAATCTTGTTTCTGGTTTGGCTGTTTAAAACAACATAATTTATTAAATTTTAATCTTTAATCTTTCCACCCAAGGCCACATGGTACTGGGTGTGCCCCCAGAGTGTTTAAAGACCCACCAGATCACGTGTCAAAATCACGGGTTTCACGTGTTTTCCCTCTTATCACTGGTAAGAAATCTTGTTTTGACCAGGTTTGACTCCCATACAAATGCCCCCAAATTGAAAACGAAACATCGTTTTAAAGAGCAGTCTCAATTTCAAGTTGGGGGCATTTGTATATGGGTCACAGCTACCCAGAAAAAAACCCAAGGGACTTAATCGTGGTGGGTCAGTGTATCTTTAACCCTTTCATCGCCACTGTCGCCTCATGGCACCACAATGATTTAACATGGTTACACCCATGTCACTGAAAGGCAGCAAATGAGGGTCTGGTATCCAGTGACCTTATGTTCTTCATTTTGGGAAGTAAGGATATGTCCTATTGTATGCATGTCACATAGGAATCCCCACTATTGCAGACAGAATCTTTTCTCTACCCAGATAAGTGCAATGGAAAGTTTTAGCTGAAAAATGGCTGGCGTTGAAAGGGTTAAGCTGGGGAACGAAAACAACAACAAAACAACAACAGCACAGCAACAAAAACACATTGCACGCCTCGTGACCCCTTGTTTCCAGCTGACCTTGAACCTGCTGACCTCCCTGTGCGACATCGCCAAGGCCAGCATGGGGTCGATCTCTGGGGACATCCTGCCGCAGTGCTTCCTGCTGGTGCAGTCCCCTTTGCTGCAAGGGGGCGCCCTTCAGGCCCTGCTGGAGTTCCTGCAGGCCATCGTCCGCCTGGGGCTCAACAAGCTGGGCTTCAGGGACCTGCTGCAGGTAACGTGATCGATATGTGTGTTCACCATGAACATGTCTTGACTGTGCAATGCAGTTTTTATTTTACAGTGCACATTTCTGCCTTTTCAGCAAAGGACATCCAATTTCTGCAAATAAGGCCAGTTTTTATAGGTTTTGCGTTTCTTTTGCTCCACCATGTTAGTGTAGCATGTTTTGGACGAGAAAATATCTGAATAATAAATTGACAAAGATATGTTGCCTGAGACTTTATATTGCAGGTTCGTGTGAAATTTAGTAAATGTTTGGATTTGTGGCACAAATTTTAATTTCAAAGAAGCTTGTCAAATTTGAGAGTGGCCCTTGAATTATATTTGCATGGGTGCAACTTTTCTCTGGTCCATAAGGCCAAGGTTTTGCGTTTCTTTTTCGGGTTAGTGTAGCATGTTTTGGACGAGAAAATATCTGAATAATAAATTGACAAAGATATGTTGCCC
>CM065706.1:23563628-23586128 GCA_017654935.2 Phymorhynchus buccinoides | reverse complement strand
AGTTCCCAAAGTTAATTCAGCTAACGGCACTGAAAGAGCCGTGGGCTTATTCAGCGCTACTAGGGTTAATATGTTAGACAACATATAATACTTTCTAATTAGTTTTGTGTGATGCAAGTACATGTAAAGCGAATCAGTTTGTTTTGTTTGAGTTGATACCGGTTCGCTTATTGCCTTACACCTGATTAAAAAATATTCTCTTATTTATTTGTGTGTGTGTGTGTGTGTTAACTCACTCGGGCGGGACTGGCTGAATTATTTCCCCTTGTTCTATGGGGACTGGGCATTTGACTAGATTCGTAAAATAATCACCAAATCCAAGTTATGAAGAGTTAGGCATCAATATTTTCAGAAAAGATTAGCAACACCATGCACTAAACGATAGTAAAATATCAGATTCCTTACCTTCGTCGTTTGTCTCCTATTGACGAAAACAGCTAACACATAGAAAGGAGGAAAATTTCACATTCCGATCTTTGACCCCCCTCTACAACCAAAGCTGAATGTAAAGTCTGCAATGATTGGTTGATTTCAAGAGCGGCAAGGTCAAAGCAAACTGAAAATAGGTTATGACTTCCCACCGGAAAGCTGGTTACACGCCAGAAATCAAAACCTCTTGAAGACTCTTATGAGCTGGAGCCGGGCCATTCGTCCTAAACGGTTGTGCGAGCCATGAGCCGGCTCCGGCTCATTCATCCCGAGTGTGTTAACCCTTTGCGCCCTGACTGTTTTACAAGAGAAGAGCACTCCCAGCCTGGGGGTTTTGAGAGAAAACTGCACTATTTAGGGGTGCCGCAATAAAAAAAAATGTATCTAAAAAACTACTTGATGAAACTTACTGACATTTTGTGTGCTTACTAATGGATGACTGTGTTGTGTTGTGTGTGAATTTCAAGCCATTTTGGAAGTGTTTTCTTTTTTAAAATTTTATGAAAAAATTAAAATAAAATAAAAACGGCTGATTTTTGTTGTCACATTTGTTTACAACCAAAGAGACACAACAAAATCACACTAAACACAAACAAACACAAATGAAAACATAACAGAACATATGTTCTTACCTTGAACATGTGGTAAATCCCATTACATCCACAGGAAATAAGTTTGAAACACTTCAACCGAGTCGCACAAAATACACAAAAACTGCACCAAGCCACACTTGTTCATATAAGTCACAGCCTGCTTTCATTTGTCACTACTATCACTTTCTGATCTGAATACACTTGCTGAACACACAATTATCCAACAGTTTATATTTTGTATACCAGAGTCACTGTCAGAATCACTTTCTTGCATTGCAATGGGTCGATCAATCACACAGGAAGCATGTGGGACACGCCCTCTTGATGTTGATGGTTGATTTTCATCATTTTGCACCTCAATTTCATCAGTTTCTGGTCTGTCGGCACTGTGCGAAGATTCATTGTCTACGAGTGGAGTGAAGTCTGACGAAGATTCACTCACTTCAGAGCCTAAATCGTCCGTTTCAGGGTCAAAATCGCTATCATCATCAAGGAAGATTTCATCCAAAACTTGTCTCACAGTGTATCGAACTCGTTTGCTCATTTTGACTCCAAAAATATAAAAAACCCGGATAAAATCGCTTTAGATTTGCTTGTCGAAACTTTGCAAGTCAGTGGCAGGAAAATGCGACAGAATGAGCTCCCCTTACTACTTAATATTCATGTTGTTTGAACCGAAACTAAGTGCGTGTGTCTGCCCGACAATTTGTCGGGCGTAGGATTCGAGAGGCAGCTACTCACGCCCGACAATTTGTCGGGCACAGGGTTGAATGAGTTAAGAGATGCGAATAAAGTAGTGAGTGTGAGCCTTGTCTCCGATTCTTTTTAATGTTGAACATCTTTCTTATAAATTTCAGAGACTTGAGTGGTCAGGGTGAGATCCAGAAAGTCATAATGGATTCGTTCGCCTCGCCTAACGAAGAAGTCAAGACGGCAGCCTCCTACGCTCTAGGCAAGTACCTCTTCCGTTTTGTTGTTGTTTTTTGTAGCACCAGAGGGCGGCTAGTCAAGTCAGCATTTTGTTTTTTACTCTTCAGGCATCAGAATTGTCAGGATTTGCAAATTTCAGAGGATTTGACATTGCTGGCAGGGGATTTGTGTGTGGTGACAGAGGCTTTTGCCTTTGTTTCTGAGCATAATCTTCACTGCCAAATAGCATTTTTTTTTTTTTTTTTTTTTTTTCCCCCCCCCCCCCCCTCCGTTCCCCAGTTTAAAAGCTCTGGGAGCACGCCCAGTGCCATGTGAACATTTCGCATGGCCTTGGGTGGGACGGTTACTTGTATGGCTGCTTTTAAAGGGCCCCGCCACATGGGCGGCCATACTCCGACTTCAGGGGAAAATAGCATTTTAAAGTGATTTTTTTACTGCACCATGCGTTTTGGGGTCATTTTGGGGACAACTTCAGTGTTGTCCCTCTATCTATAGCAGACCTGTTTACTCTACTCTTTTCGAGTAGTATTCTACTCAATTTGGACCTCTACTACTCTTCAAAATTGAAAATAATGCTCTAATTACTCATTTTCAGTGAACATTATTTGATGGTTTAATGAATAAAACTACTCATTTCACACCCAAACTACTCATTTCAGCTATCCAGACTACTCAAGACTTGTGTAGGGGGTAAACAGGTCTGCTATAGTCTGGGGCCTTGGGGCCTCTTTTTGCTGCGGGTTTTAGGGGACTGGACTTCCGCTGTTATGATAAATAAGTACCTGTCATTAAATATCTACCTCTCGCATGCGAACTGTACCCATCTAACCCTATCCCTAACCCTAACCCTATCCCTAACCACGGAAAGAACCAAGAAATAGAGCAGGAGGGTGTAAATCTACATATTTGCCGAGAAATCGATGTACAAATCCATGCACTTAGCTTCGTAAAATTCACAATGGCGGACAAACAAACGATTCTGATTGGCTATGCTAGGACTACTTCCGGCTAGGACTACTTATCTCATAGAGGTAAAAATACACCGCCACACCGGAAATTCTGGTGCCTGCTCTTATGTTGGTGCCCAAGGCAAGCTGCTTATTGGCCACTGCAAAGAACACCTTTTGCAAGAGTGAATGCCCTTGGTGGGTGGGGGAAGATGGTTGAGTACTGACCAAACAAGGGAATAACTCTCGCCAATAACCGTATTTGAGGCCACTTAATGACTGCCTTTTGCAAGAGTGAATGCTCTTTTGGATACTGATCAACAAGGGCTTAATTTTTGCATTGAAAATGTTTCATTGAGAAGCAACAGCAGTCTGCCATCCTCGGGGAAAGGGACGGGGTTAGGATCAGCCTAATGGCTGGTGCACACACACCAACCATTGAGTCGTAGGGAAATACGTCGTTTCTGTCTTTTTATATAGTCAGTAGAAATTACAAATGTTAAAAATTTGGTCGGAAGAAACCCTACAACCAGGTTGTAGGGAATTGGTGGGTGTTCCATTTACCCCAAACACGCTTCAGACAGTCGTGGGGGATAGGGAAAACTGGGACAGACACAAGTAGTAGAATAGAGATTATAGCTGAATTTTCCTACAACCAAAGTGGTCGCATAGTCTGAGGCGGCTTTAAGGGTTATTGTCACGAAACTGATAGAACCAGACTTTGAGACTGAGGGTCATAAACATTATAGTGGTGTCTAAATAACAACTTGGTCGTGAATGTTATCAATGTTCCCCGCCCGCCCGGCTGTTTGTGTTCCAGGTAACGTCAGTGTGGGTAACCTGCCCATGTTCCTGCCTTACGTTCTGCGGGAGATTGAGAACCAGCCCAAGAGGCAGTACCTCCTGCTGCACTCCCTCAAAGAGGTACTACAGACCTGTTTACCCATAAGATTTCACCATATTTTGTACTCATATTTGAAAAAAATATGGTAAATATGGTACATGGGACCAAAATATGGTAAATATGGTACATGGGACCAAAATATGGTAAATATGGTACATGGGACCAAAATATGGTAAAAAAGGTATATAATTTACGGAATCATAATTTACAACTGTATATTGCCTGATTCAGGAAACGGGTGCGCTCTGTGTGTGTGTGGTTGTAAATTTAAATGGATGATACTTTTGACACAGTATTTCAACAAGTTATAGAAATGTTTACACTCCGTTGCGGAAACTTTCCTGTTGGAGTACTCCAATTTCGTGAAAAATACACTTATTTTGGATTTTGAATACCTGAAGCCCAATTTCAGGGTAAACAGGTGTGGTACTACCTCCTCGCCCTTCGTTTGGCAACTTTTGAACAGATTTGCTCCCCTTGGGGATACCGGGGCTGGGTGTCTTTCGTACAAATAGTTCTCCCACCTTCTGGAAGTTCTGTGCTTGTAACTTCCTCTAATCTTTCCACTCTCTTTGACTCTGCCTTTTCCCTTTGCTTTCTATCTACTATCTTTCTGACTTACTGGCCCTATTCTTTTGCCTTTTTTCAAAAATATCTTCCAAATAATGTTTCTCCCTTGAGCTCCTCTGAAATCGGAATGTGTCGGCTGTACGCAGCAGGGAGACCAGTGAAGACTGAAAACCGGACACATACGTACCTTACCCATTATGGCCATATGGCCTGGGAACGTAGAAGAAGAAGAACAGATTTGAGAGTAAAGGAAAACCGTAACATCAGTAACAAAATTATTTTCATTGGTATTTTTCAGGATTTTTTTATTATTATTTGAGAACATAGTATAGAAATCCATCTCTCTCATTGGTTGAGTACATTTTCTTCCACCATTACCGTTGACTTCTTGTTATAAACCGCTAGTTCAGATTGTTTTTAATTCAGTCTTTGTGTTTCTAAAAAAAAAAATTGCAGAATTATTGCTAAGTTCTGTGATGCAGTTTGGAATATGATGTCTTTTTTTTTTTAAATGAGAAAAACTTATTTTTTTTAAGGACTTGCTTGCTACAGTCCTGCATACAGTGTTACTGTGGGTTCATGCTTGTGTATGTAGGTGCGTGTGTGTATGTGTGTGTCAGACCTGTTTACCCATATGGTTTCGCCATATTTTGTACACATATTTGACAGAAATATGATTAATATGGCACATGGGGGGAAGATTATGGTGAAATGCAAAATATATCTATCATTTCTCTGTATTGCCTGATTCGGGAAATGTGTATGTGTGTGTGTTGTTGTTGTTGTAAATCTAAATGGATGACACTTTTGACACAGTATTTCTATAGTTATACAAATGTTTGCACTCCCGTTTTTCAAACTTTCCTGTTGAAGTTTTCCTATTTTATTTTAAAATACACTTAGTTTGGCTTTCAAATACTCGAAGCCCAATTTCAGTGTGTGTGTGTGAGTGAGAGTGAGAGTGAGAGAGAGAGAGAGAGTTTACCCAAAATTAAGATTTTGTTATTATAATTTTTTACTATTTTATTAGTCACATTATAAGGCGCAGGGATCCGAATCTTGGAAAAAAATATCGCCTTACACTAGTTACAGTCAGAAAAATATGCATACTTTTATACACCCAGCCCTGAGAGAGTGAGGTGAAATGATGTCTAGTGATGCGCTGTGTTGTGTTCAGATCATCAGCTGCGAGTCCAGTTCACCCAAAGGCGTGGAGATACTCAAGTCCTACATCACCACTATTTGGTGAGCTCAGTGTCTGTACTTACGTCGTGTGTGCAAGAGCGCAATTAGCTCAGCATATATATGCACCCTTCTTTAACTCATTCACATCACAACGATTTTAAATTATCAAAAAAAACAACCTCACAAATCACTTCAGCCATACATACACACAAACAAAACATACTTAAACAAAAGGAAAAAGGAAAAGATTACACACACACACACAGCACGCACGTACACGCGCACACGCACACACACACTCACACACACACACACACACACACACACACACACACACACACACACACACAACACACACACACACACACACTTACAAGATTCAAGAATTTTAATCCTTTGACCCCTTTTGGAGCATGGAGGATACAATAACAGTATAACACAAACATAAAACAATCAAAACCGCAAACACACACACACAACACCCCCCCCCCCCCCCACACCCACACCCCCACAAGTGTTGATTTCATTCTTGTTTTTTCCCCTCCCCCACCCCCAGGGCGATGCTGTTCAACAACTGCGAGTGCCCAGAGGAAGGCACGTGCACACATACACATACACAAACACACACACACACACACACACACACACACACACACACACGTGTTGATTTCATTCTTGTTGTCCCCCCACACACACCCCCTCCACCCCCAGGGCGATGCTGTTCAACAACTGCGAGTGCCCTGAGGAAGGCACACGCAATGTGGTGGCCGAGTGCCTGGGGAAGCTGACCCTGATCGACCCCGCCTCGTTGCTGGGCAACCTGCAGGAGCACCTGTCGGACGACTCCCCGCTGACCCGGTCCACCGTGGTCACCGCCGTCAAGTTCACCATTTCCGACCAGGTAGGGTCTGTAGTGTCGGGTTGTGGTCGTAGCTCTAACCCTTTCGCAGGGCTGCCAACCATCCCCCCTAAGGGGTATTTGTCCCTGGAAACAGTCAAAGATGGAACCCTGTCCCTGGAATCCATTTTCTGTCTGGTGTTCCTGGAAACAGTAGAATTAAAAACAATTGTAGAACAATCACTTGTCTTGTTTGCTGGCCTTGCTTTTGAACACAGGAACACCCAAAACAACACTTGAAATGTTTCCTAACATGCATGTTACACATAGGTTGCTGAACACCAAGGAACCTTGAATATTGAAGCACATTGGCACAAAAAACCCCATCAAGAATACAGAAAAAACAGTCACAGAAATGTTGCTAGATCATGAAATAATTGGAAGTTAATGCTCTCGCTACGTAACGTTAGCCGTTTCGGCCCCCTGTACGCGTCCTGTAAACGCTTACTGACCACCATTACTGCCGTCATAAACGAGAGGTCTGAATCGGTATTCATGATTTATAAAATGTGTATGTCTTTGTGGAGACATTACCACAACGCTGCTTGTAGTTTTTCCCTCCAGGCATTGTTTCCTTACAATTGTCTCCCACACTAGGCAACCATCTTTTTACAACCACTCTGTACTAAGTTTTTCCCTCCAGGCATTGTTTCCTTACAATTGTCTCCCACACTAGGCAACCATCTTTTTACAACCGCTCTGTACTAAGTTTTTCCCTCCAGGCATTGTTTCCTTACAATTGTCTCCCACACTAGGCAACCATCTTTTTACAACCGCTCTGTACTAAGTTTTTCCCTCCAGGCATTGTTTCCTTACAATTGTCTCCCACACTAGGCAACCATCTTTTTACAACCGCTCTGTACTAAAACTGACAGCGCGGACCATTTTGGGGCCAACACTGTTGGTACGCGTTTGATTGTTTTTTTCTGTTAGGGCTCCTACTTTCATGATTTTATTTATTTATTTACTTTGTGTGGGTGTGTGGGTGCGTACATGTGTAGGCATAGGTGTGTGTGTATGTTTGTATGTATGTAATGTATGTGTGCATGCGTATGTAAATCATTATTTTGTGTTTGTCAGTGTGTGCGCTTGTGCGTGTGCAAGCGTGAGTATTGATGTTGTTTGGTTAAATGTATTTATTGTAAAGTGCCATGAGCAGCTAGCCTGGAATGTGCGCTATAGAAGCTTTCTTCATTATTTTGTTAATTTATTTTTTGGGCAGTATTTCCTTGTGTCTCTCACACTAATCAATAACCTTTCAATAACTGCTAAAGTTAAGTTTTGTACGATTTATGGAACGTGTATGCGTTTGTGGAGACATTAACACAATGCTGCTTGTCATTTTCCCTGTAGGCAGCGTTTCCTTGTGTCTCCCACACTAAACAAAGGCCTACAGATAACCGCTCTGTACCAAGACTGACAGGGCGGACAGATCAAGGCCTACACTACTCATACTCGATTAATTTCTTCTCTGTTACTGGATGTATGCAGAGATGCCTGCCATCACAGCTAGTCTGTATTTGTTCTGGAAAATAATACGGGTTTCACATGTTTTTCCTTTTATAACTGGAAATAAATCTTGTTTTGACCAGGCCTCACTCCCATACAAATGCCCCCAAATTCAAACCGAAACATAAGAGCAGCCTCAATTTGAAGTTGGGGACATGTGTATGTGGGTCACAGCTACCCAGAAAAACCCAAGGGACTTGGACTTAATCGTGGTGCGTCAGTGTATCTTTAATGGAGACCTGCAGACCAGAGTAACACGAGACATGGTTACCCTGGCTGTTCACCGTGGTCGTCTCCTTACAGCAAGCAGGCCTTGATAGTGACTGCAGCCATCAAACTATTGCTGTGGACAGATATGGGGCCGACACAAGTCATAATGTACAGATTTTTACCAGTATTGTTTTTACTTTGTCCGTCCGTCCGTCCGTGTTCAAATTTGCTCAAAATGCATATTTCGGTGTAAAATGGCCTCACATAGAGTTATCAGTGTGTTTCAACAACAACAAAAAAAGGTTTGTTTGCCTGTCTGTCTGTCTGTCTGTTTGTCTGGGACAGCGATAACTCGAGAACGCTTGGATATATCAACATGAAAATTTACAGGTGGATACTAGGGGTCAAAAGCTTGGACAAGTTCGAATTTGGGCAAAATCAGGTTAGCGGTTAAGGGTTTAGGTTAAGATTAGGGTTAGGGGTGCAAGCATGTGTCGCGACTGGGTCAGTTTATGCAAGTACTCTAGTATCATTTGTTTTTTGTTGTAAGGCCTTTATAGTTACTGCAGCCATCAAACTTGCTGTGGACAGATACGGGGCCGACACAAGTCATAGTATAAAGATGTTATCATTTGTTTTTTGCTGTAAGGCCTTTATAGTTACTGCAGCCGTCAAACTATTGCTCTGGACAGATACAGGGTCTAGTTACTTTTCCTTCATTACTGTCCCGTCACAGAAATTCCACGCCTTAACAGGCAAACCTTGTGACTGAAAGAAAAAGTAGACAGGTGGGGTCAGTTGCTTTTGTGCACAATTTAACCCATAAAATTCACTGTTCACTTGGTTGATGTGTCAGACGATGTAGGAGGAGTCATACTCTTAACACCATTGGTTTATAATTCTACCCAAAACTCGGAGAAGAACCCTTGCGAGTACGATCGCGACGCGATCTCAGGGAAGTTTTGCCTGCCGCTGCCATTCTCGCAACGAGTCCGGTACTCGCGACGTGTTGCGAAAAAGTTAAGATTTTGTGTGGTTTTATGCGTTGCCTTCCCAGCCTCAAGCAGTGGACCCCATGCTGAAGACGTGCATCGGAGACTTCCTGAGGACGCTGCAGGACCCTGACCTCAACGTGCGTCGTGTGGCCCTGGTCACCTTCAACTCTGCCGCCCACAACAAGCCCTCCCTCATCAGGGACATGCTGGAGTCTGTGCTGCCCCACCTCTATAACGAGACCAAAGTCAGGGTATGTATCACAGAGAGAGAGAGAGAGAGAGAGAGGCCCTGGTTATCTTCAACTCTGCCGCCCACAACAAGCCCTCCCTCATCAGGGACATGCTGGAGTCTGTGCTGCCTCACCTCTATAACGAGACCAAAGTCAGGGTATGTATTACAGAGAGAGAGAGAGTCTGAGTGATTGTCGTGAGGCCCTGGTCACCTTCAACTCTGCTGCCCACAACAAGCCCTCCCTCATCAGGGACATGCTGGAGTCAGGGTAGGTGTGTGTGTGTGTGAGAGAGAGAGAGAGAGAGAGACCAACACCTAATCTAATGACCCAGCCAGTTAGTTCTCCCTGTGGACCCACAACATGATGCCGCGTCAGACAGAAACACCTACAACTTTAAATAATAAAAAAAAACCACCATAAAACCCCAAGAACCAAGACCTATTGAATTTGTAAGTAGCATCAGGAGTCAACATTTAGAAGGAAATTTAAAGTTTCGCTTAGAGCTGTAAAAGATTATACATAGAAGTGAATGCTTGCTAATACAAGAAGCATGTTGTTTTTTGCAGAAAGAACTGATTCGCGAGGTGGAGATGGGCCCCTTCAAACACACTCTGGATGATGGCTTGGACATCAGAAAAGTGAGCCTTCTTTTCTTCTAGTTTCATGTCAATTATGAGCGCAGATGCGTCATGCTGCCATTATGCGCCTAACTAAAGAAATAGGCCCAGCATGTCCGACTTCGGCTGGAGGAAATCTGTTTGAAAGTGGACTGGAAAGGCTGAAAGACAGTAGATGACAGTAAGCAAAGGGAAAAGGCAGAGTCAAAGAGAGTGACAGATTAGAGGAAGTTACAAGCACAGAACTTCCAGAAGGTGGGGGAACTATTTATGCAAAAGTTTGTGCTGTTACATTTATGTTGTCCCCACGAGGGAGTCTTCTTTTTGCCCTCTGATTTCATTCATTTGCCGATATTTTGTCTACTACCTCATGCAGACCTGTTTACCTTTTCGGTTTTGCCGGAATTATTCCGGAAATTTGCTAACATTCTGGGTAAAATAGTAAATTCTGGGTGAACGCTGAAAAATTCCGGGATTTCGAAAAACCGTCTATTATTTGTTTCCATTCGTATGAAAAGACACAAGGGTTGACCGAAACCGAATGCAAATGGCGGCCAGGTTTTTAATGTCGATTCGAAGAGCTTTCCGGGCAGTTTTTTTAATGGTAGAGATTGTAATTAGGGCTTGAAATGAGTCCATTTAGATTATATTATCACTGGAAAATACAATGATGTGAGAATTTTGAACTTTTCAATAGAAAATGAAGTGAAAATTGATCGCAATGGCGCCGAGTTGAATCTGTTTTATCGCGAGTCGTGTACCGATGTGAATTCTGTTTTTTTCTCTCTCAAATTCCGGGTTTTTGTGTGGCAAATTCCAGGTTTTTCATCATTAGGGTAAACAGGTCTGCTCATTCAACAAAAGAATTAATGAGCAATGGCTGTTGTCCCCCCCCTCCCCCTCTCTAACTCCCCCGACTTTTTTTGGGGGGGGGGAAGGGAAGGAGAAGGGGGTCGGGAGTGTGTTCTGTGGAGATTTCAGTATGAGTGAAAATCGAACCCCATTAAGCAGAGAACATCTCTTAACAGGCTTGATATTAGTGGTAATTCTGAAGCTGAGTACTGTGAGAAAATCTGCAGGGCTTTGCCAGGTTTTCCATGCATTATTTTGAACATGATAGGATGGGTATTCAGTCTTTTTTAGCATTACAACCCCCCCCCCCCCCCCCCCTCAAAAAAAAAAAGAAGGAAAAAAATCGGAAAGTCAGCTGAATACAGCAGGGAGACCAGTGCAAACTGAAAACCGGACAGCTACCTACCTCACCCATTATGGCCGTATGGCCTGGGAACGCAGAAGAAGAAGAAACATTTTTGCCCCTTGTACCCCATTCTTTATCTGGTGTTCCCAAGAATCTATCAAATGAATTGTGTTCACACATACCTTTCCAGTCTTTTCTAACATTTGCTTTTAAATGTCTAAGCTTGTGTGTGTGTGTCTGTGTGTCTGTCTGCATGCGTACGTTGTGTGTGAATGTACTTGTATGTGTATCCTCTAACGTTTGTGTATGTGTGTTGGTGTATGTGGTCAGTCCATGCAATTCAGTTGCTATGGCTTACTGAATGAAAGATGAATAATCCAAAAGCTGAAAAAAGCTCTAAAAGCAGCCAAACACAGGGCAGGGTGTTCGGCAGCGAATGTCTTTGCGTTTGGTGGGAGTGTAGAGTTAATGTCTTGGTACATTCGCCCATGGACTGCTAGAAGAGTGAAGTTTTGCAAGCCATGGTTAAGTACACGCGTACCTTATTGCAGGCGGCCTTTGAGTGCATGTACACCCTGTTGGACTCGTGCCTGGATCGTCTGGACATCTTCGACTTCTTGCAACACGTGGAGGACGGTCTGAAAGACCACTACGACATCAAAATGCTGACCTATCTTATGCTGGTGCGCCTGTCCAACCTGTGCCCCAATGCAGTGCTGCAACGTGAGTGTGTTTGTCAGTGTGTTCATCTGTGTGAGTGTGTTTGTCAGTGTGTTCATCTCTGTGTGTGTGTGTGACTGTGTGTAAGATCATTACGACATCAAAATGTTGACCTATCTTATGCTGGTGCGCCTGTCCAACCTGTGCCCCAATGCAGTGCTGCAACGTGAGTGTGTTTGTCAGTGTGTTCTTCTCTGTGTGTGTGTGTAAGATCATTACGACATCAAAATGCTGACCTATCTTATGCTGGTGCGCCTGTCCAACCTGTGCCCCAATGCAGTGCTGCAACGTGAGTGTGTTTGTCAGTGTGTTCTTCTCTGTGTGTGTGTGTGACTGTGTGTAAGATCATTACGACATCAAAATGCTGACCTATCTTATGCTGGTGCGCCTGTCCAACCTGTGCCCCTATGCCGTGCTGCAACGCGAGTGTGTTTGTCAGTGTGTTCATCTGTGTGTGTGTGTGTGTGTGTGTGTGTGTGTGTGTGTGTGTGTGTAAGATCATTGCGACATCAAAATGTTGACTTACCTTATGCTGGTGCGCCTGTCTAACCTGTGCCAATGCAGCCCTTGAGGGCGACCTGCACCACCAAGGTGAAGGCCCACTGTGTGTGTGTGTGTGTGTGTGTGTGATCAAACCTATCTCTGTGTGTCGTCAGGCCTGGATCGACTGGTGGAGCCTTTGAGGGCGACCTGCACCACCAAAGTCAAGGCCCACTGTGTGTGTGTGTGTGTGATCAAACCTATCTCTGTGTGTCGTCAGGCCTGGATCGACTGGTGGAGCCTTTGAGGGCGACCTGCACCACCAAAGTCAAGGCCCACTGTGTGTGTGTGTGTGTGTGTGTAATCAAGCCTATCTCTGTGTGTCATCAGGCCTGGACCGACTGGTGGAGCCCTTGAGGGCGACCTGCACCACCAAGGTGAAGGCTCACTCCGTCAAACAGGAGTTTGAGAAACAGGACGAGCTCAAACGATCCGCACTACGCGCCGTGTACGCTCTACTCAGTGTGCCTGACGCAGGTAAAGTTGCACCCAAAACAACAACAGCACATACATGGGTGCTACTCTTTCAGTTTTTCCACTGATTTCAGTATTTTTAATTTTACCATAAACTGAACTTCAGTGTTTTTTTAATTCATCCCTCCCCCCAAAATTGACCACAAGCGACTTGGAGCATTTTGAACTTAGTTGTTATATCTTGGAAGTTTACAAGCTAACAAAGGCAATGTAATAATTTTACAAGGCTTATCAAACTCAAACTGTCTCAGTGTCTGTCTGTCTCGTTATCTCTCTCACTTAAGTTGACCCCCTGAATCGTCCGACGGGGCTCTGCCCCTGTACCCTGCCGGGGCCATGGGTCCCTGGACCCCTGCCTTTCAGGTTTATTTTCGTTTGGGGGAGTTGCACCCCTGCACATACTTCAACGTAGGTAAAAGCAAGTGTGGTTTCCTATTATTAGTTGTTTCTTGACGGCGCCCGCTTAGCTAGGCGATCGCTGTGAGCCGGTACTCCCAGGCATGGGAATTGTCAGAGACAGAAAACTCTGAAAAGCCCCCCAATTGAAGTATTTAGTAACAAAAACAAAGTATTTAGTAACAATTTCAATTTTTTTTCCCGCGGACAATTCCCATGCCTGACTCCTTCCTATCCTTACGAGCCTTGCCCACGGCAGGATTTTGACAACATTGTGACGTCTTTGTTTTGCTTTCCTCCCGTTTGTTGAGCATGTGTGTGTGGAATAAATAAATAATGAAGTATGTATAATGACGAAACTTTGATTATGATGTGTGACTGCGTGTCCTTAAAAAAGAAGAAAATATTTTGAATTATTAAAAAACAACTCACAAATCGCTCCAGCCATACACACAAACAAAACATACATAAACAAAAGGAGAAATGAAAGATTACGGGTTTTTGCTTCAGGTTTAGACATAGGGAAGTAGTAACATCAGAATTTTTTATATATACTTTATATAGAAAAACTGTACACTGATTGGTTACCCGACAACAAACCACTACAAAAGCAAAGTCAGAGGCAAAATTGTGGTCTAAGGGAGTGAAGCGAGTTTAGAAGTGACCAAGGTATTGTGTGCACACAGATTTACTTCCCTTGAACCAAATTGACAGCTATCTATTAATTCCGGACATATATGGCCGGAACGACTTGAATGAGTTAAAAAACACAACTTACTGCTACTACAGTATGTACAATAATATCGGTAATTCATTTTTTGGTTTTTCCCCTCAGACAAGTGTACAAATGAATGACTTCCTGCAGCAGGTCAAGTCGACCCAGGAGATGTCGGCCATGTTTGAAGATTTGCATCGTTGATGTGTTTAACCCTTTCACCGCCAATGTCGCATTTATGCACCACAATGGTTTAACACCCATGTCACTAAAAGGCATCAAATCAGGGCCTGTTATCTGAAGACCCCATTTTGTTAATTTGTGGAGGTAAGGATAGGCCTTACTTTATACATTATACACGCACAGAGGAATTTCCAATATTGCAGATGTTTGTTTTTTCTCTACCCAGGTAAGAGTAATGGAAAATGGCTGGCGGTGAAAGGGTTAAAACTCACTGCTACAATAATACTGGTAATTCATTTTGTTGTTGTGGTTTTTTCCCCCAGATGAATGACTTCCTGCAGCAGGTCAAGTCGACCCAGGAGATGTCGGCCATGTTTGAAGATGTGCGTTGTTAATAATTATGTTTAAAACTCACCGCTACTTACAGTATGTACAATAAAACCGGTCATTCATTTTATTGTGTTTTTTTCCTCCCAGACAAGAGTCCCCAGATGAATGACTTCCTGCAGCAGGTCAAGTCGACCCAGGAGATGTCGGCCATGTTTGAAGATGTGCGTTGTTAATAATTATGTTTAAAACTCACTGCTACTTACAGTATGTACAATAAAACAGGTCATTCATTTTATTGTGGTTTTTTCCCCCAGACAAGAGTCCCCAGATGAATGACTTCCTGCAGCAGGTCAAGTCGACCCAGGAGCTGTCGGCCATGTTTGACAGCATCCAGAAAGACGCCCTGACCTCCACCACCGAGGTCATCTCCATGGACACCAGTTGAAAAAGAAAACTAACGAGGGGCAGGCATAACACTTTTTTTTGTTTAAAACTCACTGGGGGTGGGGTATGGGGGATGCATCAACATTTTATTCCCTCCCCGTAAAAGGAGGTAATTAACTTCCTGCAGCAGTGAACTGACCAAGGAATTGGCCATGTTTGGGTGAAAGTAGTTCAGGCATGCTCACTGAAACTCAGGATGTACAATAAAACCGGTCTGATTTTATTGTGTCTTCAGGAGTCCCCATCTGAATCACTTCCTGCAGCACGGTCAAGTAAAACCAAACACTTCTGGCCAAACTTGACAGCATCCAGAAATTTTATACTGATCTCCATTACCGAGGCATCAGAATGGTCACCAGTTGATCAAGAAAACTAACAGAGGATTGCAGAACACTTCTGTTTGAGGTTTTGCCATTTTATTTGGGGGATATCTTTTTTTCCCTCCCCGAAATAGCAGGTTAAGGTGATTTTTTTGAACTGCACAAAGCCTTGCTTTGGGTGAAAGTAGTGGGAATGCTCCTGATTTCAGTGTTGAAAAACTATAGTCTGGGGTCTTGGATGGCCATCTTGTACCCGCCACGGTTTTCAAAGGAAACACTTGGAAACTTGATGGCATAGACATTTTACTATTCTGATGCCTGTGTTACAAATTCGGGACTTTTCCTGGCGTTGCACTGCCTCCGGCAGACATGCCTACCCCCAAATTTGCTTTTCAGGAACACTCCCACTCAAAATCCGTAACAGAGCATGATTTTCAGGAACATAGCTTCCGTCCAGCATCCATCTTCATGGAATTCGCGCACTCCGATGCTTGAAGCTGCCAAGCGCATAGCCGGTCAAATTTTGGCTCGACCTTGGTGAAAGACGATTGGTTGAAAAGCTCTCTCGGAAAACTTCGGGGCTGACTTTCGTGAGCTTTCGGTATTGCTTTCCCGCCTCTCTCTCTCTTGCAGATGCTAAACCACCAGCCGGCATCGTAATTTTTTGTTGTTGATGTTTTAATTTTTCCCGTAACATGCGCCTGTTTTCCGTATTTTCGGAACACACTGCCAAAATCAATACATTTCCGTAACAAATACGGTAGGCATGTCTGCTCCGGGCATTGCCTCCATGATCGTTCCCACCATCTTTATATCTACTAATGTCCCGTATATATAGTGTCTGTTCCGGACCGGAGGACGTTGAGCAGAATGTCATCATCAAACTTGATGGCGGATAATCTGAGAAAATGGTCTAGAGATACGCCTTTCCTGACTTTCAAGGACTATGACATGAAAAGTGATGACATCATCAGTGACATCACACAGCCCGTGGGGCAATCAGTGAAGGGGTTGGTTTAAGCGATTTTTATTTTTATCTGTACACGTTTGTAGAGTGTTGGTTTCGTTGATCACGTGTTCTTCTATTATGTTTGTAATCGCAGGAGCAAAGCTCCTCATTTTTCCTTTTGTAATTGTAAGCAAAGTATCTCGAATATTTGTCAATTGATTTATCTCCTTTTACGGGACGGAAAGAATGTCGTCAATATTGTTGCTGACATGGGTGGGGTGTTTTTTTTGGGGGGGGGGGGGGGGGGCATCTTTTTTTATGACTAATCTCGGCCCTCCCTTTCCCCCCTCCCTGCTTTTGTACTTTATATCCATGCATTGGATGATTTGAAGAAGAAAAATGTTTTGAGTTGGATTTTGTTCATCTTTCATGGAGTAAATCAGTTTAAATTTGAGGGATAAATACCAGTAAATGCATGAAAAGATGGCAGAGCAATTTGTTTTCTCTCCTGATAACAATATTTATCTTGGGGGAGTGGAGAAAGAAAGGAGTGAGTTTGAAGCGATTCGGGTGAGCTTTAGAGCACTTTTGAGTGAGTGTGTGTGTGCGTGCATTTGTTAGTCCGAGTTATTGCGTACTTGTTTTCATTCATGTGAACAAACGCGCGACAAGCGTTTTTTGCTGTAGGTAATCAACGAGCTGTTTGAAATGTCAAGAAAGACTACGGTACGATGGTGATAACTGATTGTGAGGGGAGAATGAGGGTAGTGAAGATGTAGTGAAACGACTTTTGTGTTTTCCTTTTGATACCTTGATTGCATCATTGTATTGTATGATCGTATGTTGGCACCCTCCTCCCTTTTTGCAGCCCAGATGTGACCTTTTTTTTGTCAGCAGAGTTAGAAACCAGTTTGAATGTGATTGTCTACTACTGTGGGGGAAGGTCTTTCCGTAGGTACATCCACACTCTCTTGCTCTACTGTATTTTACGGACTGCAAGGCGATACTTTTTCCCCTCAACTGAGACCTTAACCCTCTCTAGGACACAGACGCCAAATTTGACCGAATTTTGTCAACTCATGCAGCCCGTATGCGCCGATTGCGCCCGCTGAACGCCAGGTCTAGTACGTTCACTTTCACTTTCTCCCTACCCACAATGCAATATACTAAGTTAGTTCTTCCTTTACCTCAGTCTCGCTGGTCCGTTTTTGGTTCTTACAGCAAGGGAAAGCACCCACTAGTCTTTTTGAATGGATTTTTCGAAGTGACCCCAAATTTTTTTCTTCTTTCCACGTGACGTGACGCAGTATTGACTCGGCGCGATGCTCGGAGTGCCATTACGGATTTTTTTAATTCCAATTCATGGTTTGTTGTGTGACAGTGTGTTAGCTTTGGAATAATAATATCATTGCTATTCAATATGCATCTTTCAGAAATGAAATGTGAGTTAGACTTTATTCTGGGTGATTTTTTTAATGAAAATATTTGGTGTGACGTTCAGAGTTAATTCCCATCTCTCAGGAACTGGGATTGATTCCTGGTTTGAATGGTTGGGCGTCATTGGGTTAAACAAAGTTGTGAATTCCATTCATATCGTACCTATTGAGATCGATTATCAGGCCGAAATCGTGAATGAAGCCACGAATGCAGACGACACATTCCAAGTAAAAAAAAGGGTGTGTGTGTGTTGAAGCAGGATATGACATCATAGCCTCGGTTTCGACAGTAAAAGTCATAACAATCATGGCGGAAAAGTATGTCGCTTCTTGAGGTGAGCAAAACTCATTGTAGAAATCTTCTCCGGATTTTTCTGGACTCTCTGACGCAGTAAGCGCTTCCATCATATGGATATCCGGATAGCGGCGTGAGTGTAACTTCAGTCGTTTTGAAGATTGTTTTGACAGAACGAGGCAAAATATGACTTCCTTTGTTTGAGTCGATCTCATGTTTTCGATCTATTTTTTTGCTTTTGTTCGATCATTGTGCAGTGCGCCTTAAAATACGTTGCGCCTTGTGTATGTTTGAATTCACATTTTTAGTTAAAATCAGGGGGTGCGCCCTATAATTAGAAGCGCCTTGTAGTCCGTAAAATACGGTAATTGGTTTCTGAACAATCGGTGTTCAGGAAATTCTGTGCTTTAACTTCCTCCAGTCTGTCACTCTTTTTGACTCTGCCTTTTCCCTTTGCCTGCTGTCTACTATCTTTCTGCCTTACCGGTCCATTACCCTGCCTTTTTTCAAGAAGCACTTTCAAAAAAGATTTCCTCCAGCCAAAGTCGGATTTGCTGGGACTATTTCTTAGGCGCATAACGGCAGCATGATGCATCTGCGCTCGTAATTGATAGGAAACTGTCTGAGCGATCGAAGAAGAAGAAACTCTGGGGTTGCAGTACATTCACTTTATTGTGGGTCGTTTGATCACCCAGGTTTGGCAGAAATAGCACCCGTTTTTCTTGCGGTGGTTTGTTGTTGACATACCCTGGCTAAAAGACTCCAGGGATCATGCCAACAGCCGAAGCACTTGAACACTACGGTACAAATGCACCAGATAGGGATGAGAGCATTACGTGTGCGACCGTTTTTTGATTACCCCGCCATGTGGGCAGCCACACTACTCCGTCTTCGGGGGAATTGCAGTGGTTTAATTCTTTAAAAAAAGTAATGATTTGCATAGGAAAGAGGTTTTTTTTTTTTTTTACCCCTGGTAGAATCTTGGAGTGTGTGCTGTGTGAATGAAGATGGATTGGTCACATGTGTCTGTGATGAGAATGCGAAATGTTCCATGTTTATTGGCGAGTTGAATGAGTGCTCGCCAATCAGGGATTTCCCGTTGGTTTTGCAAAATGTGTACACTACAGTTGAAGCCATCTTGTAACTGCATGGATGAAACCACATGGCAGGAATCAGGCTTTTGGCTTTGTTATTTTTCCTGAAATCAGGAATTTGCAATACTTTATTGAAGAATAATTCCACTGGAATGAAGGAAAAACCTTGTTTTATGGTTTAGAAAATGAAAGCTGGCTCTAAATGCTCTGATTTTATGAGTAAAAATGGACCCCAAAATACCTTCAGCTGTGCGGTCTTTGCCTCCAGACCCCGACAAACGACTCTGCCCCATGACCCCACCAAGGCGGCCCGCTGGAACCTAGGCCTTCCTGCTTTTCATTTTATGCAGGTTTCACCCTTGTAACTGTGAAGACCACATGTTGGGAGCTTTAGGCCGGGTTCACATTAGACGCGTAAGTTCCGTACGGAACCCCCTAAATAAGTGGAAGAAAGAAGGATAAAAGTTTACGCATATAGGGGAAATTCGGACACGTGCGCAAATCTTTTCCCTTCTTTGTTTCACTTATTTATGGATTGCGCACAGGTTTCCGCTTATGTGTGTACACAGCCTAAGTTTTTTTGTTTTTTTTCTAAAATCTTATTTCAATCAGTAGCTGTCTTGTCGCTTCGAACTTTGCGATTTAATTGTCTTCTATTCATTTTTTTGTTTGAGTGGCTTCGCTTTTTCCACAAAAAATCTTGTTGTGACTTGTATTTTCTTGTCAGATTAGAAGTCGTGAGAGAAAAGCTTTATATGATTTTGCATTTGTTAAAATGGATTAATGTTTTAAAGTTATCAGATCTACACGTGAATGTGTGCGTTTTCAGTTAAGAAAAAAGTTTGGTCAAAATATGAAATGATCAGCAAGTTTTTTATGTTAGTGTGATCAACAAGTGTTGCATGAAGCCTGTTTGTGTGTGTGTGTGTGTGTGTGTGTGTGTGTGTGTGTGTGGTTAGCTAGCCCTAAGATCTTCATATCCTCTAATTATACATGGCATTAAACATTCATGATTTATGTAAAAATTTGATGTAAGGATTGATATTGTAGTGTTGTTTTGGGGTTGTTTTTTTCTCTCCTAATCTTGTCTTAGTTGAATAATACGGTCTGTGTATACAGGACTCTCAAGAAAACTGAAAAGAAACAATAAAAAAAAATACAAAAGAAAGTCACATTATAGGTGTGTTAAGTTTAACCTGGATCCGATAAATAGTGGTGTTTCCAGCACTGTGTGGACTTATGTGCTATAGGGTGCAATGATGGAGGTGTCATGTTATGAATTGTACTGTATGTTTTGTTGTTTACAGGTTGTTGAACGTTGGTAAGATACATTGATGAGTGTTTTGTACTAAGTGGTCGAACTTTACGTGGTGACAGTCCTGAGATGACCATAGCTGTTGACGGGACTATAATTGAAAAAATAAATAAAATAAAATAAGTCTGACAGTGAGTATAGATACTGTCAATGTATTTCAGATGGTTTTGATGTGGGTGTATTCGCTGATAAACTGAAAACCCACCTTGTTTCAGAAAAAAGTGACATGGAGATAGAGAGAGAGAGGGGTGGGGGGGAGGGAGGGATTTAGTTGAATATTAGATTGGTTGGCTGTTGCTGATGTCTTCACGCCTTCTCTTTATTTCCACAAACAAACAAGCATACAGTTTAATATCCTTTTTCTCCTTCTCTCTTTCTCTCTCTCTCCAAATTTGAGCAGACTACATTTGTCCTCAAATAGGAAAAAAAGGTTGAAATTATGAAATGTGAAAATATTTGGGGGATTTTAGGGAGTCTGATTGCAGGCTAGTTGAGTCCTTAAAAGGAACTGAAAAATGACTTGGCATTTTGAATTCGGAAGTTTATAGATTTAATAGGTTGGTTAGTAGTAGAGCGAGCGTTGGTATAGCATTAGGCCGGGTTCACATTAGACGCGTAAGTTCCGTACATAAAACCCCTAAATACGTTGAAGAAAGAAGGATGAAAGTTTACACACATAGGGGAAATTCAGACACTTGCGCAAATCTTTTCCCTTCTTTGTTTCACTTATTTATGGATTGCGCACGGGTTTCCGTCTAGAATATCCGCTTATGTGTGTACACGGCCTTAGTGTGTTTTCTTGTAAACTAGGTGGAAAACTACAGGGGATGTGTGTGTGTGTGTGTGATTTTGACCATATCTTATCTTCCCCTGTAGAGGAGAGGGGAGAGTTAGTTTAAAAATGTTGTTATAACGTTTGGGTGCATGTATGTTCTCTCTTTTTTTATTAAGTGAAACAGAAAAGTTACGCTGAATTAAGCAAACGGAGGATTGTTGATAGCGAAATTGTAACGGGAAAAAGTGTGTGGGGTTTTGTGTGTGTGTGTGTCATTTCCCCCCTCCCCTCGGCCTTTCTGATTTATCTCCCAAATCCCCCACATCAGTATACAACAAGAAATTTGATTGTTTCAAACGAAATGTTTTTCTGCAAAATTTGAATTTGTCGTTGGGAGATTTTGTGGGGCTATTCTTGTTTGATGGAGAATGTGAGTGCATGCTGAAAATGTGTGATAATGTCGATCTAGTGTGTTTGCGAGTTATCTGAAAATGATTGCGATTTTTACGGTTCTCCATCCAAGTTGCTTCCCCTGTTTGAACTTCCTCTTACAGGGTGAGCCCGTGTTTCGTTTCCTGAATAAAAGCTGATTTTGTTCTTTCATTTTTGTGTGAAGTGTTTTGAAAGATTTGGGTAGGGGGAGGGGGTTGAATGTTTTGTTTCTGAACTGCGCTATGATGGACTTGAAAGTTTGGCTTTAGATGCAAAACTTTCCCAAGGTTTCGTATTCCTTATAATATCCCCCCATGGGGATACCGGAGGGTCTTTTCATACAGTTTCCAGTGAACAACAGAAAAGCTGGCATGTTATAAATTGAATAAAAGTTAAAAGGGTTTTTATAGAAAAAGAAAAAAGGCAGGAGAATGGACCAGTAAGGGAGAAAGATAGAGATGATGAGAAAGCAAAGGGAAAAGGCAGAGTCAACGAGAGTGACAGATTAGAGGAAATTACAAGCACAGAAGGTGGGGGAACTATTTATACAAAAAGACTCCCCGGTTTCCCCACGGGGAAGGACTTGTGGATTCGACCAGCTCCCCGAATGGAGGCACAAGGCATCCATCCACTGCCGGGCTCCTCTCCGTAAGCTCCCCCACCATGAGAGGTGGAAGCCCGCCGGGGGGTTGTAAAGCGCTAAGAGCTTGCACCATGCTAGCTAGGTGAAAAAGAGCAGAAAGATTCTGCAACCAGTTAGTCACAGCGATAATTGTAATTTGATTGTATTGAATTTGAAATTGCAGCTAAGCGCATGGATTCTGCTTTCAGGATGTCCTGAAATGCAGGATTTTTTTATTGCCT
>CM065706.1:23548628-23556128 GCA_017654935.2 Phymorhynchus buccinoides | reverse complement strand
CATTTATAGCGCCTAATCTTAAAAAAGCCCTAAGCGCTTACAATAATAAATGAATAAACCAGCAAGCAATATAAATAAAGAAACGACAAAAATATATTATACACACACGCACGCACTAAACACACACACTAAACACAGACACACGTACGCACTAAACAGACACACACACACGCGCACACACACACGAACGCACCACACGTGCACACACACACACACACACACACACACGCACACGCACACGCATCACACACGCACAAACAACACGCATGCACACAAACACACGCGGATGGAAGAGGCACAGTACTTTGAAAAGAAATATAGCAGGCTATGATTTGAAAAGAGTAGTTTTGAGAGAAGACTTAAATGAAGAAAGGGAGTTGGCAGAACGGAGAGGTAAAGGGAGTCTATTCCAAGAGGAGGGGGCCTGGAAAGAGAAGCAGCGTTCGCCAAGGGTCTTGGTGCGGTAACGAGGGATCTGGAGGAGAGAAGTGTCAGAAGAGGAGCGTAACTGTCTAAGAGGTGTGTAAAGGTTCAGAAGATCAGCGAGATAAGGAGCCAGACCATTCAGGGATTTGTAAAATATAGCCTTGTTGCATCTCATTTGATAGCTTATCAAATTTCCCATCTAAATATGACATGGGAAAAGATCACAAAACGTCATGGTAACAAAAACGTAAAAACATTAGCTTTACTACGCTTCGGAAACGCGTCTCAAGGCTATTCATTACCTCGTCTTCGGGAATACTGCTGATGACATAGGGCGCTGACGTCACAGGAACCGGAAGTGACGTGCCCTCCTCGACAGTTCCGGTCAGAAAGATTCCCAAGATGGCTGCCTCCGAACTGAGGAGACCGTCAGTGACGCTGATTTGAAGGGTGAGGAAGAGAGGATAAGAGGGCAGGAGGGGGGCAGTGGGTGTTTGGATGAGGTAGATTTCTCCCGCTGTTGAGAAGATAATAATGATAATAATAATGATTTGTTATATAGCGCAACACCTCTCAGTTGAACCGGAGCTCTTTGCGCTTTACATAATGTTTAAAATAAGACACACAACTAAGCACCACAAAGTAATGCTTAAAAGCTACATGAAAATACAAGCATTATAATACAGTACATCCATCAGTAGGCATAAGACAGATTACAAATATAGGCACTAATATATGGTTGTTTTCAACAGTCGTCATATGTAATATACATGTAGATAGCGAGCACACTATAAGCTTCAAGCTTGTTGCTGCTCATTTATGCTGACAATGTACTGATGTATATGTGCCCTGTTGATCTGAATAAAAAGTTATTTAAACCAAATACAGGCACCATATCTTCAATCGCGCGCGGACAAACGATCGAAGGATCAACACAGTACATTAACATAGTATGGATAAAAGATAGATATTGATTAGGCCCAACAAGGCTGATGAATCGTTTATAAATATGTTGTGTTCTTTTGCTATCGAAGACGTGTTTGTATGTATGTCATTTGGCAAAGCCAGTGATGTCCCGAGGCCCCGGTCATAGGCCATTGACCTATTCAAATTGAAAATGTTCTATTGTGTTCTCCTCTGTCAGGACAAATGTTTGATTTTGTTTAACACTGGCATGCTTTGTCTTATTGATTTCTTCAAGAGCCAGGACATTGTCCTATTGATTTATCTTCTCAGGACAATTTGTCCTATCACGTTTCGATCCTCGGCACATCACTGAAAGCACACATGCAGAAACATGTTGACCAAATGACAACTTTTTCGTTGCCACTGGGTTGAACGTGTGCTAAGTGTAATATTGCTACTAATAGATAAGCCTTAACTGAGAATAATAATAATAATAGTGAATCATTTATATAGCGCACTCCTCCACCAAATGTGGAGCTCTATGCGCTTAACAACAACAAAAATTAAAAGCAAGAAATTCAACAAAAACAAAACAAATAATCGCTCACACACATGCAAATAGGCATGCACATAAACCCCCCCCCCCACACACACACACATACAGTGGGGATTTTGTAGTCAATACGTGCTTTGATGGGAAGCCAATGGAGGGATATCAGGAGTGGTTGAACATGATGATACTTAGAGACCTTGAGGACAAGTCTGGCAGCAGAGTTCTGGACTTTTTGAAGCTTGTCAATGAGGTGTTGGGGGCAGCCATACAAGAGTGAATTACAATAATCTAATTTAGAGAGAACAAAAGCGCAGACTAGTATCTTAGCAGTATCTATAGACAGGAGATGGCGAATCGTACCAATGCGACGCAGCTCACAGTACGCTGATCTACAGATAGTTTGAACTTGTGAGTCAACACTCATATCTTGAGAGATGTGGAAGCCAACATTTCTAGCAGGAGAAAAAGGTATTTGAGTGTCACAGACAGAGATGGAATCAGATATGTCTTAAAAAAACATTTTTCCCCATGGGGATACCGGGGAGTCTTTCGTACAAATAGTTCCCCCACCTTCTGGAAGTTCTGTGCTTGTAACTTCCTCTAACCTGTCACTCTCTTTGACTCTGCCTTTTCCCTTTGCTTACTGTCATGTTATTTTTTTTATCTTACTGTCCATTCTCCTGACTTTTTTCTATAAATTCTTACAAAGATTTCTTCAGCCGAAGTCGGACATGCTGGACCTAGCTATTTCTTAGTCAGGCACATAACGGCAGCATGACGCATCTACGCTCATATGACAGGAATCTGTCTGAGTGAAAGAAGAAGAAGAAGAAGAAGAAGACAAAAAAACAATTTATGATATGACTGAGATGTCATTGTCTGATTACGTGCTTGTGAAAATTGGTCCATAACTTTCGTTGAGTAGTAATATGATCATATATTATAAATGACTAACTGGTAGAATTAAGGTGCAGCCATTCTCTGCCCTGTGCGGTCAGATGGTTCGCACGAAACAGCAAAGGGTCGTCATCCTCATCCTCCGCGTACACCGTGTAGAGTAGCGTCCCTTGTTTTGTCGCGGCGGGAACTGTCGGTGTTGGCAAAGAAGAGTAGACAAGATGGCACAGTCATATGAGATGTACTCCCATTTCAAGGCAAATAACTACAATAAGAGCGAGAATCGAAAAAACAAGGAAGAATGCATCATATTCGTTTATCCATCCATATACCAAATACGTATATACTAACCTTCCTCTTCTTACATGTGCATACACACGCAAGCACGCACACGCACACACACACACACACACATGTAATTTCACCTAACGTGAAAATAAAGTATTTGACATGTCTGAATCACATTTGGTGGAAGGACGTTAAATTGAACAACAACAACACACACACATACAAACACATATACAACAACACAGGCACACACACTCACACACACACACAAACATGTGCGCGCACACACGCACGCACGCACACTTACACATGCCACGCATGTACAAAATAGGTCTGCATGCAAAGAGAGAGAGAGAGAGAGAGAGAGAGAGAGAGAGAGAGAGAGAGAGAGAGAGAGAGAGAGAGAGAGAGAGAGATGAGAGAGAGAGAGAGAGAGAGAGAGAGAGAGAGAGAATGACTTACCAGTAATGTTAGCAGGCAAATGCAACAACCTCGGTCTGACGTTAACATCGTATATCGTCACCACCACTTTCGCTGTTGCATTCAATCCACCCAAATCCGTCACACACAGGGTCAAATTCACGACCACTGACGAATCTTGCCGACCCAACACGAAGTCTGACACGAGGTACAGTTCGGCGGTTTCCGCGTCCACGGAAAAACCCGAAGTGACGCCGTGCGCGTGATGGGGAAGAAGGTGAAAGGTCAGGCGGTCGCCATGATCAGGATCTCTTGCGGATGAGAGTAATTGTCGGCCGCTGTTGCTGATGCTTGTTCCTCTCTGAAGCAAAAACAGGACAGATAAAGAGACAGATAAACACAAGATACAAATAAAGAAGCACACACAACACACACACAACCACACAAACAGTCGCAAGCACGCCGCATACACAGTCGTACACACATGCATGCGCATGCACACACACACACGAAAATATATAAAAAATAATAGTATAAACAAGTGGCAAAGCCTTCAAGGCTCGCTCGCTGTGTTTTGGGGAGATAGATCTAAATGACAGAGATAGATCTAAATGCCAAATTGTTTACTTTCAAATAAACTCCGTACCAAAATATTGCTGGATTCACGATGTGACATATCACCCTACAAAATTCTAAGCGAATCTGTGCAGCGGTTCATGTGATATTGTGATAGACAAAAATTCAAGGTCAAAAGGTCAAGGTGAACGTGGTCCCCGAGGTCGACAACTGTGCACATTCCATTTGATCTTAAGCCAGTCTACCTGCTTGCGAAATTTGGGGACTACTCTGCCAGGATATAAAAGATATGGCCCAAACAAATAACTGATGATGTTTAAGGTCAAAGGTCAAGGTCAAGAGAGTAAAAGTCGCACTAGAATCCACATCGCCTTAGCCTAATACACCAACATGCCAAATTTGGTTACTAGCTATAACTGCGAAACTGTGAAAGGCATGGCCAAGACGGAAATTACACATTAAAGGTCAAAGGTCAAGGTCATTGTTTAATTTTAACATGCAAATCATCTTTCTTGAAAGCTTGCATAAACATCTATGCGTATGCAAAGTTTGAACAATGTACGCCTTCTAGTTCCCGAGAAAAAGCCAACGTTAAAGTTTTGACCACAGACACAACCGAACAATTATCATACTATAGACCCACTCTGTTAACACGAGTGAGCCAAAAATGTATGGCAGATCTGGCAAAAGATAGATAAACCACAATGGCCTAATGTTTTTTTGTGTTCATTTTTCTTTTCTTTAAAACCCTTTCAACGCCAGCCATTCCTCAGCCAAAATTTACCGTACCATTAAACTTACCCGGGTAGAGAAAAGAGTTCGTCTGCAATATTGGGGATTCCTCTGTGACATGCATAAAATAGGGCCTATCCTTACCTCCCAAATTAAGAACATAAGGTCACTGGATACCAGACCCTCATTTGATGCCTTTTAGTGACATGGGTGTCAAATCATTGTGGTGCCAAGAGGCGGCAGTGGCGATGAAAGGGTTAAATTAAAAAACAAAACAACAACTGTTTAACACACTCACAGGGCCTTCTGGCACGCTGAGGTAGAAAACGGGTCGAGTGAAGTAAGGGGCTTCGTTGACGTCACTAATCGTGACGATGACGTCGACGGATGACGTCAAAAAGCCGTCAGAGGCTGTGAGGGAGGCTGTCAGTTGGGCCAGGTTCAAAGACTTCATGCGTTCATAGTCAAGTGACATCAATGGCTTGACCTGGATTGTGGAGTCTGAAAAACAAAAAGAAAGAAAGAAAGCACACCATCATCATCATCATCATCATCATCGTGCATCATCATCATCGTCATCATCATCGTCGTCGTTATCGCCGTCATCATCATCATCATCTTCTTCACCTGCAGCAACAAGAACAGTAGAAACAGCAAAAGATATATAAGCCTACAGCAACAGCAGCAGCAAAAGTAGTAGCAGGAACAACAACAGCAGAAACAGCAATAGAAACAGCAGTAGCAGTATAAGAGCATCAGCAGCAGAAACAGCAACAGAAACAGCAGTATAAGAGCATCAGCAGCAGAAACAGCAACAGAAACAGCAGCATAAGAGCATCAGTAGCAGAAACAGCAACAGAAACAGCAGCAGCAGTATAAGAGCATCAGCAGCAGAAACAGCAACAGAAACAGCAGTATAAGAGCATCAGTAGCAGAAACAGCAACAGCAGTATAAGAGCATCAGTAGCAGAAACAGCAACAGCAGTATAAGAGCATCAGCAGCAGAAACAGCAACAGAAACAGCAGCATAAGAGCATCAGTAGCAGAAACAGCAACAGCAGTATAAGAGCATCAGTAGCAGAAACAGCAACAGAAACAGCAGCAGCAGTATAAGAGCAGAAACAGTAGCAGAAACAGCAGAAACAGCAGCAGCAGCAGTATAAGAGCATCAGTAGCAGAAACAGCAGCAGCAGCAGCAGTAAGAAACAGCAGCAGCAGTATAACAGCAGCAGTAGCAGAAACAGCAACAGCAAACAGCATCAGCACAGCAGCAGCAGCATAAGAGCATCAGCAGCAGAAACAGCAACATAAGAGCATCATCAGCAGAAACAGCAACAGAAACAGCAGCAGTAAAGAGCATCAGCAGCAGAAACAGCAACAGAAACAGCAGCATAAGAGCATCAGCAGCAGAAACAGCAACAGAAACAGCAGTATAAGAGCAGCAGTATCAGCAACAGCAGTATAAGAGCATCAGCAGCAGAAACAGCAACAGAAACAGCAGCAGCAGTATAAGAGCATCAATAGCAGAAACAGCAACAGAAACAGCAGTAGCAGTATAAGAGCATCAACAGCAGAAACAGCAACAGAAGCAGCAGCATAAGAGCATCAGCAGCAAAAACAGCAACAGAAGCAGCAGTAGCAGTATAAGAGCATCACCAGCAGAAACAGCAGCAGCAGTATAAGAGCAGCAGTAGCAGAGAACAGCAACAGCAAAAGCAATAACAGCAGAATCAGCAGCAGCAGCAGAGGTAACGGCTTGTGTCCGGTTTTCAGTTTTCGCGGGTTTCCCCGCTATATTCGGCTGACGCACTCCGATTTCGGAGGAGCTGAAAGGAGAAAATTATGGAGGATGGGAATTCTTCTTCTTTCTTCTGCGTTCCCAGGCCATATGGCCAAAATGGATACGTAAGTGTCCGTTTTCCAGTTTTGACTGGTCTCCTCGCTGCATTCAGCCGACATATTCCGATTTCGGATGAGCTGAAAGGAGAAAATTATTTGGAAGATTTATTTTGGGAAAAAAGCGGGAGAATGGGCCAGTAAGTCAGAAAGATAGTAAATGATAGAAAGGAAAAGAAAACTGACAAAAACACTGTCAAAGACAGTAACAGATTAAAGGAAGTTTCAAGCACAGAACTTCCAGAAGGTGGGGGAACTATATGTACGAAAGACTCCTGGGTATCCCCACGGGGAGAGACTTGTGGAAGGGGTGGGGGTCATCCAGCTCCCTGTATGGAGGCACGAGGCATCCACCCACTGCCCCATTGCGTGTATTAAATTCTGCGTATCATAATAAAAATGGAACAAGAACAAAACAGCAACTGCCAGTTCCTACCTCCTTCATTGAAAAAGAAATAACTGTTCCCTTCGGCAGGGAGCCACGTCAGAGACAAGATGACGTCATCAACAACACCATCATCAGCATCGTCATCCGTGACGTTGACATGTAGAACCGCCCCACTGGAATTCTCTTCCACCGACACGGACAGAGGGATGCTCAGGAATCGAGGTGGCTGGTTGATATCTGTAAATAACGAAGGACAACGCATAAATAAGGGTTTGTACACATTAGATCCGCAATCCCCAAGTACCGTACAGAAACCCCATACACTCACATAAGAAATAAGTGGATGGGGTTGCGCTTAATTTCACTATTTGTATTGTTAAAATATCGTGACTCTACTGATGTTGCACTGCCTCCGGGC
>CM065706.1:23531128-23536128 GCA_017654935.2 Phymorhynchus buccinoides | reverse complement strand
TTTTTCTTCCAAAAAGAATCTTCCAAATAATATTTCTCCTTTGAGCTCCTCCGAAATCGGAATGTGTCGGCTGTACGCAGCGGGGAGACCGGTGAAAACTGAAAACCATACACATACGTATCTTACCCATTATGGCCATATGGCCTGGGAACGCACAAGAAGAAGAAGAAGAAGAAGAAGACTCAATGACATTCTCGGCGACACTCGGTTTTTCTTTCTTCTTCTTCTTCTTAAAAAAAAATCAAAAAATCAATAATCTTACCATCCAATGACGTCTCCGGGTTGAACTGAAATGGCCCGTTGTTCGGACAAGGTCACCTTCTTCATTCCAGACTTTTCCTTCTCTTCCTCCTCATCGACATCATCGTCTTCCCTGCTACCATCGTTGTAGCCGTCATTTTCGCTGTCGTCATCATCCTCTTTGGAGTCGTCATCATCATCATCATCATCATTATCATTGCTATCATCATCATCATCGTCATGGTGGTGCTGGTGGCTGCTGCTGTAGTAATAGTCGTCATCGGAATCGGAGTCATTGTCGTCGTTGTCGTCGCTGCTGTAGTAATAGTCATCATCGTTATCGTCGTCGTGAGAATCATCGCTGTTGTCATCGCGGTAGTTGTTGGAATTCACGCTGCGACGGCTCCTGTGTCCTGAGTGCCCTGAGTGAAAATAGACAAAGACCAGCTAGTGGACTGACACGATGTCTTTACTTTATGAATCAGGCATCAGAATAGTCTGAAGTCCAATCCTCTGAAAACTGCGGTAAAAGGGTCATCAAGACCCTAGACTGATGAGGGACAACACTGAAATGAGTTCCCAACATCACCAAGGCTTAATACAGTGATAAATCGCTTTAAAATACTACTTAACACAAAGCATAACACTCAATAAAAAGGCAAAACCTCTGACAAGAGAAGCCAATCCTCTGTCAGAAATTCTTAATCCTCTGAAATCCTCTGATCCTCTGACAATTCTGATGCCTGAATTAATTATATCGGAATGACTAAGCGTCGTTTCAGTTCTCAAAGACCCACTGACCCAGTAAGATTAGCTCCCTTGGTGTTTTCTTTCTCTGGGTAGGTGTGACCCACATACAAATTCCACCATACACGATCGAGGCTGCTCTTTAAAGACCCATCAGATCACGTGTCTGTCAAAATCATGGGTTTCACGTGTCTTTTTCTTTCATAGCTGGTAAGAAATCTTGTTTCTTGAAATCTTGTTTTGACCAGGTTTGGCTCCCATGCACATGCCCCCCCCCCCCCCAATTCAAAGCGAAACATCGTTTTAAAGAGCAGCCTCAATTTGAAATTGGGGGCATTTGTATGTGGGTCACAGTTACCCAGAAAAAACAAGGGACTTTAATCATGGTGGCTCCCTTGGTTTTTTTCCTCGCCTCTTCAATGCCTTGTGATTTTCTGCTGTTTTTATATAATTGGTAAGATCGGTATATATATATGGTTTTTTTATTTGGGCATGGTACATGACTTTTGGGCTCTCGCGAAGCGTGTTCTTTAGCTAGCTAACTCGAGCAAAAGCTCTCGTTAACAAAATAACATGCTTCTTGCGAGCCCAAAAGTCATGTACCATGCCCAAATCCAAATGACGTATATTGTATCAAATGGACATCATGACTTACTTGGACAATTAGTAGTAGTCATTTTGAATGTTGATTTGAAGCAGTCAGCTTCAATCCCTCGATGATCATTATTGTAATCCGATTTTGGTATGAGACACATGCTCATGATGTTTAAAAAGTTCTTGAGTAAAAACCAATTGCACATTCACATTGTCCATGTTGTATGCTTTCATAAGGCAGTCGAGGTGGAATTGGGTTCAAAAACACAATGTTAACTTGGTAGTAAGCAACACAGTCCTTTAAACAAGGAGCATGTGAGCATTTTAACAATGAAACTCACACATCACAATCAGGTGGAGGTGGTTCAAAGGTAAAGGTTCAAAGGTCTTTGAATAAGAAATCGGTGAACAGTTTTAAAACAGCTCTTATTGTAGAATCTTACAGGCAATGGTGAACTAGAATTGGTTCAAAGGTCAGATGATTCATTGACAGTCTGTTTTGATCAGTCATAACCCATGGCCTTTCCTCTGAATTTGGTGAACTCTAATCGCAGAAAGCATCACACAACCTCATTCAAATGGTTCAAAGAAACAGCACAAAACATCTTAGGCAATCACATCTAGTTAGTTCAAAAAGGATTAATTTTTTTTTTATTGGGTTCATATTTGGGGGTCACATTGAATCAAAGGAATTACACAAATTTACTGAAACGCTCTCAGTAAATATGTGTAAAACATGCGCTCAGATTTCAATATGTACGTGAAATTACTAGGATTTTTAGTAATTTCATGTAATGTTACTGAACATTTTAGGAATTTAATGAAATTACTGATATCACATATTACGGTAACAAATATAAACCCAGAGGCATAAATTCGTAAACGTAGACTTTAATTAAGCGTAACAGTGAATTAATCTTAGCCTCTCTGGTGAGGCCATGTTTGTGATCGTTTAGTATACATAGTGGTCAGAGGTACGGCATGCTTGCAACACTCAGACCATGTTCAGGGATCTAGTAACTCTTCCTAGTAGTCGGATTTTTCGTCAACAAATGCATTTTTTCTTATTTCGTATATTTTTTGTTTTTTCGTTTTCGTTTTTGTATGTTGTTGTTGTCGCCGAAGGTTTGTTTGTCCGTTTACTGTTTGTTCTTTTTTTACTTTTTATTTTGTCATTGTTTATATATTTTGTTGTTTTTGTTTTTCCATGTACCCCCAAGGGGCTTTTTTGGAAATAAAAACCTTGAACCTCGTATCTTTAATGTAAGGAATAAGGTTAGGGATAAGGTTAGGAACACATCAGAGTTAATGTTAGTAGTTTTTGAAGACATTTGCGCACGATTTAAACGTTCCGTGATTGCATGAGCGCCGTACCTGTAGCCTTGAGAATGTGAGATACGGGCCCGTACCCCGAGCCTCTGCCTTTAGTATATCGTGTTTTGTTCTTTTTGAACCACAGAAACTATTTCAAATGATAATGATTTACCACTTTGAATTACCGTTAAACTTATAGTTCCTAACGTCCAAATGATCAATTTGTGCAGCAATTTAGCAGAATTTATGCTTCTAACCAGAGCGTGAAACGCTAGATCAAGCAGCGGCTCGGCAGCATTTTCGCCTTGTGCGTTGCCTCACCCCTCATGCATATTCATTAAGCTGTGGTCGACCAATAAACAGCCGACCTGTTATCTCTCTCTCTCTCTCTCTCTCTCTCTCTCTCTCTCTCTCTCTCTCTCTCTCACGAGCTTAGCGCTAGACCTAGCCAGCGAGGCCACAAGTTGGAGCTCTTGGAGAAGGTGAGTTATCTCCCTTGACTGGAGCAACTGTGGTCTTGCTCCAGTGAAGTAGTAGTAGAACCGCGCTTTCAGCTCCAGTGACCCTGACCTTAGTCCAATGACCTTCATCTTCGCACTTACCCTAGAAATACAAATGTCTTACCTGCATGCAAAATGTGAGCCTCCTACGCGTCTCCGTTCAAACGCTATCGTGCTAACATAGACAGTCAGGAACAGACAGGCAGGGGGGGGGGGGGGGGGGGGGGGGGAGAGCATTAAGCAGCTTTGGCTTTGACAGCACTGTTAATCATACATACATTCCGCGGTAAACAAAGAAAAAGATTGTGCTGCTTTTAGTTTTTTCTCTCAATGGGAGAGGGGGGCAGATCCTGCTTGGGACAGCTGTTTCGGACCTTGGGGTCCATCATCAGCCAAGGCCCAGGAAGCCGCTATCAATCTGCAGTGGGTCTGTTCACTTATGAAAGACGATCTCTCATAATAGAGAGGTTTCATCTTTGCATTTAAGTAAAACGCCCTCAAAAACCAAAGCAGCGCTTCATTAAAATAGACATATTAATATTAAAAATCTTTCTCCCATTGAGAGGCCACTTAAATTAAGGCCAGTGGAACGGTGCCAGCAAATTAGTGAGATTTATCATTCATAAGTTCTACATCCCGTAAACAATCTGTAATAATATAGAAAGACTCACTCACCACCGAATACCGCCTCCGTTTTGCCAACCAAGCGGTACCGCATACCTTTGCCCCTCGTGCTACCACCACCACCCCCATGACTGGGAGAAGAAGCAGAAGGTGCACGGTGGCTCAGCGGTCTCCAGACATGCAGGGTCAGTGGATTTATTAGGGACCGACGAGATCCAGGAGCTGCGATCGTGTTGAAGTTCCATTCTTTGAGCACGCCGCAGCACGGGACCCTATAGGCTGGGTGAGTCATGACGTAGCCACGACCGTCTGGAAATAAGTAATCAGACTGAGAACAGGGCATAACAGACTTCGTGCCCAACTTTTCAGCAAATTTAGAATTGGAGAGAGACCGAAGCATGCCCGTGCGGATCAGACCTCATGAATGTAGAACAATGTTCTTCAACATTGCCCACTCCACAATGTCCCCAGACAAGAAATGTGGCCAGACCCAACACCACTGAGGGAAAAGCTGCACGGAAACCTGACTAATCTCCAGGCGACTGCTGCATGTCGCAGCCAAAATCGTCGCTCGTTCAAATCTGTCGCCCGCTACTATGAGAGTGTGTATTTGCAACAACCACAAATTTCACTCTTTCTTTACTTGAACCATTTACCTAACCCTAACCCTATCCCTAGAAAAAAGTGAAATTTGTGGTTCATGCTCAATGTCGCAAATACACACTCTCATAGTAGCGGGCGACAGATTTGAATGAGCGACGATTTTGGCTGCAACACTGCATGCGGGCTGCTGGCATCTCCATCTGATGTGATCGACGAAGAAGTCATAGTCGTCTTCATTGTCGTCGGTTTTAGCAATAATTTATTCCCCCCCCAAATGTTTTACACAATACACAGTAGCACTACCAGCAACATAAACTGGGACTAAGAGCCCGTACTACAACAAGCAAAGCTTATACATGGTACATGGTACTCCACTTA
>CM065706.1:23511128-23513628 GCA_017654935.2 Phymorhynchus buccinoides | reverse complement strand
GTATTTGGTCCTTTTATTGAGGCTGAACATACCAACCAACCAACCAACTAATTAACCAACCAAGCAGCCAGCCAACCGGTCAACTGACAAAGCAACCAATTAACCAACCAACCAACCAACCAAATCTGAGTCTTAGCATTTAGTCTATTACTTATCAAATGCCCTCCACGCATCCTTCCCTAATCCGTTACCCCTTTCAAAACAAACAAACAAACAAACACTATAAAAAAACAATAGGGGAAGACGGGGTAAAAAGCGCATGGGCGGGTAAGAAGCCCACCCCAATTATCTCATCAAATTTGCCCATGAGACGAATACTAGACATTAACGCTCGTCTCATGGGCAAAATGAGACTGAAATTTGCTTCATTTCATGAGATAATTGGGGTGGGCTTCTTACCCGCCCATGCGCTTTTTACCCCGTCTTCCCCTAACCATTGATTTGGGGTGCTTAGCTGAAAAAGAAAACAACGACTCAATAGGGCATTTGCCACGAATGTTCGTTCTGTATACTAGACTACTAATTTGCACGCACTCATTCTGCCCGAGTTACGCTGACCTTTCTAATTCAACTCTCTAAATTCAGACATAGTGAATTTTAAGGTCGTCCTCACGTGACAAATGCCCTATTCAATTAATGAGCTTAAAAATCAGTATCAAACACAGTTTAGAAACAAAGCTTTAAAAAAGAAGAAAAAAAGAAGAAGCTATAAACTAATAATCAAGACATAACCGAAGAATTAAAATGCATACCATCAGAGGTCATCATCAACCTACCGCCATCATCCGTCGTCACCTCCGACCTCGGGGTCAAGGTCAGGTCCAGCAGACCTTGCTGAGAGGAGGAACAGCCCGACCCTGCCGCACTGCTGGACCCTTGAGAAGACCCGGACTCCACACCAGACCCCGCCACGCCAGACACGACCTCCTCCGTAAGGCCAGCCGCAGCAGCCGCAGGGGACAACCCAGATCCGGACATCATGGATCCGGACAGGCTGGGCAGGGTGAGACCGGATCCTCCTCCTCCTCCTCCTCCGAGACCGGAACTGATCATGCTCAAACTGCCTCCGGATCCTAGCAAGGTCAAACGAGATCCTCCGATGACGCCGCCTCCGCTCAAGGCATCGTTGTCGTTGTTGTGGCTGGAAAAATCAGACCCGGTTCCTAAACCAGATCCAACGTTTCCTCCCCCTCCTCCTCCTCCTCCGTAGATTGGGGGTAATGAGGTCGGGAGGGTGAGCGGGTGGGTCTGGGAAAGGCTGAGGTGGTGCTGCTGGCTCTCGTGAAGCATCTGATGCTGCTGCTGAAGCTGCTGGTCATGCTGCTGCTGTTGGTGGTGAAGATGAAGAGAATTGCTCTGCTGCTGTTGATGGTGATGGTGGTGGTGATGAGTCATCAGGTTCTCGTAGGAAGGAAGAGGGGTGGGGTTGGGGTTGGTGGTATCCATGGGAGGAGGGGCAGGGAGGGTGGAGGAGGAGGAGGAAGAAGACGAGGAAGCTCCTTTGGATTTGGACTTGGGTGAGCCAGATTTGGTGGTCTTGGGTTTGCGTTTCCTGGTCTGGATGCCGTCCTTCTTCATGGAGAGTGGTCGAGCCACCTGTGTTGAAAGGGAAAGATATTGTTAACACTAATATCAGTTGTTTTTGGAAGCTTGTGTTTGGTTAGCGTGTGTTTTGTTAATATCTTCGTGGATGTAGATCTCAATCTCTTGTCTGTCTCTGTCTTTTTGAATCTCTTTTTTTCTTTTGGTACCTATCTGTGCATATCTGTCCCTGTCTCTGTGTCACTGTATGTCTGCCCCTCCCTCTTTCTCTCTCTAAAAACAGCCTAGACATGTTTTGTCGCTTGCATATTTGTTCGCTAGTGCTTTCAGATACGAACGAAGAGAGAGAGAGAGAGAGAGAGAGAGAGAGAGAGAGAGAGAGAGAGAGAGAGAGAGAGAGAGAGAGAGAGAGAGAGAGAGAGAGAGAGAGAGAGAGAGAGAGAGAGAGAGAGAGAGAGAGAGAGAGAGAGAGAGAGAGAGAGAGAGAGAGAGAGAGAGAGAGAGTGTTGTCACTTGCCACTAGAAATCTGTATCCTTGCAAAATAAAGTTTCCAGGTGTCAAGTATCTCTCTACCTCTCTTTCTTCTCGTCTCTGACAGAATTACCGTGGACAAATGTGCAAGTGACAAAACATTTTCACGCTTCATCCTGTGCAATATTGAAAGAAATATTCTGATGACAGTGCTTCATAATAAAATGTTACATCATCATCATCACCATCACCATCATCATCAACAGCAACAACAACAACTTCTACTACTTATACTATAAAACTACAACTGCTGCTGCTTATCTTTATCAATTTATACTGATCGCTTCTCGGCCTTTTGGCTAAGACAGTGATTCAGGAACATAAAGCTTTGTTTATACCGTGGTTGGTTTGTTCAGCCCGTCGTACATGGCGAAAGCCGATACGCGACGCTAAACTGAACTTCCATCCTTATCTTTTTCCTCTATC
>CM065706.1:23493628-23501128 GCA_017654935.2 Phymorhynchus buccinoides | reverse complement strand
GTTTTGCAAGCTTTGGGGGTAGTAGTATGCATAGACAGACACACACACGCGCACGCGCGCGTAAGCACGCACGCATGCACGCACACGCACACAGACACGTACACACACACACACACACAACACACACACACACACACACACACACACACACACACACACACAGAGCCTACTTTGACCGACATAAACCTAGAGAGAGAGAGAGAGAGAGAGAGAGAGAGAGAGAGAGAGAGAGAGAGAGAGAGAGAGAGAGAGAGAGAGAGAGAGAGAGAGAGAGAGAGAGAGAGAGAGAGAGAGAGAGAGAGAGAGAGAGAGAGAGAGAGAGAGAGAGAGAGAGAGAGAGAGAGAGAGAGATAGAGAGAGAGAGAGAAAGAGAACTTGAAAACTTGAAAACTTGAAAACTTTAACTTTATTTTTCAAGGATAAAGATTTTAGGCAACGCCTATTCTTCCAAGAGAGAGAGAGAGAGAGAGAGAGAGAGAGAGAGAGAGAGAGAGAGAGAGAGAGAGAGAGAGAGAGAGAGAGAGAGAGAGAGAGAGAGAGAGAGAGAGGAGAGAGAGAGAGAGAGAGAGAGAGAGAGAGAGAGAGAGAGGAGAGAGAGAGAGAGAGAGAGAGAGAGAGAGAGAGAGAGTGAAAGAGAGAGAGAGTGTAGGTGTGAACGTGTGCCAAAATGTGAACGGGTGCACGTAGTAGGTGTATACGTGCGTGCCAGTGCGCTTATGCGCGCCTTATGTGTGTGTGTGTGTGTGTGTGTGTGTGTGTGTGTGTGTGTGTGTGTGTGTGTGTGTGCGTGTGCGTGTGTGCGTGCGTGCGTGCGTGCGTGCGTGTGCGTGTGCGTGCGCGCGAGCGCGCGGTGCATCCTGTCCAGTTATTACGTCAGTTAAGCACTTTTATGACACGCTCTCTGGACACTGTTTTACTCAATGATTAGCATACAGGTAGCCCCCTATCCGACCCCCCCCCCCACCCTGTCCTCTACACACTCTACCCCCCATCTCACCACTGTCTAGTGTCTACCAGACCCCCCCCCCTCTTCTCCACCCTCACCGTCACCCCACCCCCCATCCCCCGTCTGATTACCTGGGCTTCGGCCAGCTAAACCTACTCTGACCAGTAAATGTTAAAAGGGCACCCTGACGGATGAGTGTTTGCAAGAAAAAACACGTCGAGATCACCAGGAAAACACTTCTTTTACAGAGATCGCAACACTCACTTTGCTCTGGTTTCCTCGAAATCAAACCGTCAAATCGGCGATTCCTCCCTTGGCGGAGGTGCTGGAAGTCAAATATTTTCAGTGAAAGAAAAGGCATGTGCCTTCTCTGCACGAAATGTCCACAATACAAGCCTTTTTATACATTTATTACTACAGTTTACCAAAAGGAGTTTCGCTCACAACAAAGGAAATAGCTCGAATGTTTTTTTTTTTACTGCACTAAAAAGAAGAACAAAGCTTCAACCACTCTCAGTGGCCTCCACCCACCCCGTCCAAAATGGCTTCTCTCTCTGGCAACTCCGCCAAGGAGGAATCGCCGTTTTGACAGTTTGATTTCTAGGAAACCAGAGCAAAGTGAGTGTTCCGATCCTTGAAAAGGCTGTCTTTCTGGTGACCTTGACGTGTTTCTTGCAAAAATCTCACCCGTCAGTGTGCCCCTTTAATCAACGTTGGCCGGGTCACTACTCGAAGATGCGACCCTCGATGTACCGCCTATACGGTACTTAAAAAAGAAGAAGTTATATGCATAAAAATCAAGATAAGCTACAGTATACCAAATGAAAAATAAGAAAGTAACAAGTGCAACGCCGATCGGCTGCAAAGTCCCCTCGCAGCATCGCCGAGCTACTCCGAAATCGGAATGTGTCGGTTGTACACATACATAAAAACGCATCAAAACAGAACGTAACTACATAAAAACGCATCAAAACAGCACATAAGTGAATAGTTTTTTTTATATATAGCCTTGGGGTTCGGACCCGTGATTTGAGCGCGCGTGATCATGCGCACACGCGCGCACAGAAAAATTCATGACACTTGTGTTATAGACCATTCATCAAGAAATGTTGTGAAAAAAACTGCATTGAAATACATGCAACACTTCGCGAGATATTAGCGATTATGTGTTTTGGGGTTTGAACCCCGTAACTGGCGCGACCTTGACCTTAATGTAAAACTAAATACATCAGTGGATAGCTTGAATCTTGGCAAACTAGTATACCAAATTTGATGATGATAGACGGAATAGTTTTTGAGAAAAACGGACGAATAGCCGGACGGACGGACGGACGGAGGCACGCCGGACGGACGGACAGACAGAAACAATAGTTCCTGAACCTTCGGCTCGGGGACTAACAATTGTGGAGGGTGTTATGCTAATCTCTCTCCCCCCCCTTCTATCTCTCTCTCTCTCTCTCTCTCTCTCTCTCTCTCTCTCCTCTCTCACTCTCTCTCTCTCTCTGTCTCCCCCCGCCTCTCTATTTATGTCTCTGTCTCTCTCCCTCTCTTTCTGTCTTTCATTCACTCACTATCTCTCACTTCTTCTCTTCTCTCCTTCTCTCCTCTTGTGACGTAAGTGTCCCGCGCGACCCGCTTTCTTTATTTCTTATCTACACCCCCCCCCCCCCCTTCTCCCCCCCCCCCCCTTCCTTTTCTTTTCTTTACTTGGCCGCCACGTTAATTGCCACCCACCATCTAAAGAATGCCGATTCCGGGATAGGTCCTTTTCAAGTTCGAATTGTCTACCCGGTCACCGTACCACCTACCGAGGTTATCTCCCTTCACCCCCCCCCCCCCCCCCTTTCTACCGTCTCATCACAAGAAAGTGACAACCGAGGTTATCTCCCTTTGAACACGGTTTTTCCTTTAGAATCACAAGGTTAGGAATGTCAGGAATGTGCTAAGGATGGAATAGGCGCGTGATTGTTCAGTACATTTAGAACAGCAAATTGTGACGTGTGGACTGTAATACACCAATAGCAGGCTTTCATTGTTTGAAAGTGAAGGCTATAATTGGAGTGGTGAGAAAAAGTTGTCACACAAGATGCTGAAACGTAGCTAGAGCAACACTCACAACCAGTCATCATAAGCCCACTAGTAAGTATTATTGATGGCAGGTGATTGAGATCTGGTTTGTTTGATCCTATTTTTGATCTAGATCCTATGTTCAATGATGAATAAGGAGTAGATAGATATGTTATAGAAACGACGTGGTAAACATTCTATTCTATTTATGTGCACTGATTATTTGTGTGTGTGTTTTTTGACTTGAACACTTTTGGTACCAGAACCGGAGTTTATGCCTACTAACCCTTTTGTCTATTTTTAGTAGGAAACCTATGGGCCGCAATCTTGCACTATTTTTAGTAGGAAACCTATGGGCCGCAATCTTGCACTTTATGATACCATTCCTTTCCAGGTGTTGGATGGAGAGTGATGATGGATTGATCACCTTTTATGTTTTACTGATCTCAGTTTGTTAACTGAAATTCAGTTTATTTATTAACTACATGTAGTGCTATTGTACAAGGGAAGCCTTCAAGCCGGTTGGGATTCACTAATTCCCTGCCGACTGAAGCCCCTTGTCTCTAAGCCATAGAGATCTACATCCACCTTCTCCTGTGATTATCAGCAGGGCATCGTGGGCCGGAAGATCATCCCGGACTCCACCAAGCACCAAGACGGGTCCGTCGCCAAGACAACCTGCACCCAGAATCCGCGAGGAGACCACGCTTGAACCGTGCCATCCCGCGAAGCCGTAACCGGAACGACTGGGAGCTACTCTCACCTGACGAGCAAGCCCAGAACTTCAAACAGCTAAGTCTACCTGACTGCGCCAATCATTTGAACTTTCCTACGGACACCGAATATAATTAGTAACCCTTCCGGCATGGGGCGAACCTTATAGAAAGACAAAAGTCTTGTGAATCCTTTCGGATTTCATTGTGTTTTAATCCATATTTTGTTTTGGCGCCATTGAGCTGCTTTATTATTATTGTTGCATAATCTTATGCAGATTTTGGGAGTAAATAAAATACAAGTGTCAAATAATCCTGAACCCTTTGGTCAGACTGATGAGAGTGGGAGTCTTGTAATTTCATGTAAAACCCTACTTCTCTCTGTCTGCCATTTAGAGCAATTCAACCACTTGTATTTCTTACAACCATCTGACGAGCCAGAACCCGGGCACAAATATAAATTTATTAGATGAAAAGGGGCCGGGAAAGTTGCTCATCTCCCATACCCTAGAGAAGTGGGCTAAAGGCAAATTTTCTAAAGTCTTCCCTAGGGACTTAGCCTTTTAACCCATTACCTCGTCACATCTAATTGGGGGCTCGCGTCCGGGATATTTTTTTTCATAAAGTCTAACAAATTTCAATTCAAACGGTAGTTCCTTTTCAAAACTGATCTTGTGTCCACTGGGAAAGTTATTGTGATTTGGTTCACTGTGTTTTGATTTGATTTGTTTGAATGCTATTTATGACTTTATTTTGATGTGCATGCTATTTCTGTTTATGCTGAAATAGTTAAGTGTTGTTTGATACATTCAACTCAGCAGCTTTGTTTTTATTTTGAATAGTTGTATTTACAACCATGGCTGAGATTGTTAAACTTAGGAGGGAACTTAAAGAATGGGGAGAATCTCTAGGATTGTCAGGCCAAGAGTTAGCAATTTTGTCATATCTGAATATGACAAAGAGAAAGCTCGCGAGGAAGGCTGAGAAAGACAAAGCTCGAGCCGAGGCTCAAGAGGCTGATAAAGCTCGCGAGGAGGCCGAGAAAGACAAACAGAGAGCTCATGAGGCTCAAGAGGCTGATAAAGCTCGCGAGGACGCTGAGAAAGACAAAGAGAGAGCAGAGCAAGAGCAAATCCGTACTCATGAGTTAAGGCAGAGACAACTAGTGCAGGATGCCAAAAATAAAGAACTCGAACTTGAGGCCACTGAGCGAGAAAAAGCGCGAGACCATGAGCTAGCTATGAAGCAGCTAGAAAACTCAGCAGACTCTGAGACTGCTGCCCCTCAAAATTTTCCCCCTCCCATTCATACCTCAGCCATGACCTTCACATTGGAGGCATTCAATGAGGCAACAGAGTCTATCGATGCATTCCTCGATAGATTTGAAAGACTGGCCCAGGAATTTGAGCTTGCTCCGGAAAAGTTCAACCTCAAGCTTGCCCAAAGTCTCAGGGGTGTGGCTTATGAGGTGTACAGCAAACTTCCGTCAAGCCAAATTACCGACTACCCAGCTTTGAAAGAAGCCCTGCTCAACAGATACGAGTTGACAGCTGACGCCTACCGGAAAAAGTTCCGGTCAACCAGAAAAGGTAGGGGAGAGTCCTATGCCCAATTTTCAGATAGACTGGGGAACTATCTGACAAAATGGGTGTCCCTTTCTGCCAAAACTGAGTCCTATGAGGATTTACGGGAACTGATGGTTGGCGAGCAACTGCGCGAAACCATGTCCCCAGAGTTACGCACCTTTACTGCCGAACAAGGTGCCACAACTCTGGCTGACCTCATCCAGCTAAGTGATAGGTACACTCTAGCCCATGATGAACCTAGCGCCCCTAAAAGGCCAAAACTACAGCAAGTTGTTGGGTCCACTGCTTCACAGCAGAGCAGGTTTAACCCCAACTCCAACAGTGGGTCAAACAGTTCTACCCATGAACGACAACCACTGGGACAACCCTTATTCTGCTCATACTGCAAGTCGAACACCCACAATCGGGATGACTGCAGGAAACTTGCTTACAAGCGGCAAAATGTTGCAACTATGCAAGTCGTCTCGACTTCGCAGAATTGCACAAACCCCTCCCCAGTACAGTGTCCAGGCACACCGTCAGTCGTTGGACAGGCGACTGTCAACAACATCCCTGTTCAGTGTCTCTATGACACTGGACTGTCATGCGACGCCATTGTCTGCGGATCCTTAGTCCCCGCGTCAGCATACACGGGAGACTTCATCTCTCTGCAAGGCCCTGATGCTGCAATCCCCCCTTCCACTTTGCCAGTCGCCATAATCAATGTCGACACCAGATATGTTAAGGGACCCATCAAGGCAGTGCTCATGGACAGTCCTGTCTATGACCTCATACTGGGATCACAGTATGTGTTTTTAGGGCACCCCTCTCAACCTGCTATTGTTTCAGCAGCATTCCCTTCTCCCCAATCCACAAACCAACTCCCTCCCTCCTTCCCAAAGAGCAAATCTCCCTCAGCGGGGAAGAAACCTCTCAACGCGGCAAACCAAATTGCCGCGCGAGCCAATCCAGATTGTCCCAAGTCCCCAAGTCCGCCACAACTTGGAAAATCCTTCCCAAGGAATGTCCGCCTAACGACCCAAGACCACTCGCCACAGGTACCTCAGGTGAAAGGCAGCACTGTACCCGCAAACACCCACCGAAGGTACTATCGGGACAGGCCGCCGCACGTACAGCCGTCACCTACCCCTCCCTTTCAGCGAGTGGCAGTCGACTTGGTCGGGCCTCTACCTAAACGGAAGAAGAAATTCCGGTATATAGTCACCGTGGTCGACATATGTACCATGCAGTGCGATGCCGCCCCAATCTCCTCACTTGATGCTAGTCAGGTAGCCGCGGCACTCAAAGCCATTTTCGCCCGAATCGGCCTACCAAACCACATCATCAGCAATGATGAATCCAGGCTAAAGGGGAAACTCAGGCAAGAGGTGTTTGCTATTCTGCAATCAACCTTGGGACAACTCAACACAGGATTGCCGCACCAACGTCAGTCGGAATCCATTCCACTGATCTCTAACCCACCTGCTCCTTTGAACTCTGTGTTGCGACCAGATGTTCCACCATTCCAGCCGACCCAGTCTCCCCACTAATTTGTCCCTGTCGCCCAAGTCGAAAGTGGAGTCGGCGTTCCACAGGAAGATTCCGGTACCAGAATCTTTTCTTCGGGGGGCCTCTGTGACGTAAGTGTCCCGCGCGACCCGCTTTCTTTATTTCTTATCTACACCCCCCCCCCCTTCTCCCCCCCCCCCCCTCTTCCTTTTCTTTTCTTTACTTGGCCGCCACGTTAATTGCCACCCACCATCTAAAGAATGCCGATTCCGGGATAGGTCCTTTTCAAGTTCGAATTGTCTACCCGGTCAGCACGTACCACCTACCGAGGTTATCTCCCTTCACCCCCCCCCCCCCCCCTTTCTACCGTCTCATCACAAGAAAGTGACAACCGAGGTTATCTCCCTTTGAACACGGTTTTTCCTTTTGAATCACAAGGTTAGGAATGTCAGGAATGTGCTAAGGATGGAATAGGCGCGTGATTGTTCAGTACATTTAGAACAGCAAATTGTGACGTGTGGACTGTAATACACCAATAGCAGGCTTTCATTGTTTGAAAGTGAAGGCTATAATTGGAGTGGTGAGAAAAAGTTGTCACACAAGATGCTGAAACGTAGCTAGAGCAACACTCACAACCAGTCATCATAAGCCCACTAGTAAGTATTATTGATGGCAGGTGATTGAGATCTGGTTTGTTTGA
>CM065706.1:23466128-23473628 GCA_017654935.2 Phymorhynchus buccinoides | reverse complement strand
TTGATAGCCCAAAGCTCGCTAGTTAAACACATATACTTAAAGCTTATAAGCCGCTGGTGTCTGTCGAATGTGTCTGTGTAAGCCATCGAAACTATTTGAAAAAGATTGATTCGGTGTTGTAACGACCGTTACGCACTGTGCAACGAACGTCACCAATATAGAAGGTGTCTCTGTAAGCCCTCGAAACGTTCAAAAAGAGAGTAATTCACTCTTGTAATGACCGTTACACACTGTGGAACGACCGTTTGAAACATATGATATCTGCAGCCATCAAAACGCATAAATATGTATTAATTTCTCTATTGCAACGACCGTAACGCAGTGTGTAACGACCGTTATGAAAATACGTGTCTCTGTAAACCATCGAAACGTTCAAATAGAGAGGGATTAAATCAAACACTCTGGTAACGATCGTTACGGACTGTGTAACGACCGTTGGAAATATAGAATACGTCTCTGTAAGTCCTCAAAACCTTAAAATAGAGAGTAATTCGCTTTTGTAACGACCGTTACGAACTATGTAACGACCATCTCAAATATAGAATACGTCTCTGTAAGTCATCAAAACCTTAAAATAGAGAGTAATTCGCATTTGTAACGACCGTTACGCACTATGTAACGACCGTTACAAATATAGCATACGTCGCTGTAAGTCCTCAAAACTTTAAAATAGAGTAATTCGCATTTGTAACGACCGTTACGCACTATGTAACGACCGTTACAAATATAGAATACGTCGCTGTAAGTCCTCAAAACCTTAAAATAGAGAGTAATTCGCTTTTGTAACGACCGTTACGAACTATGTAACGACCATCTCAAATATAGAATACGTCTCTGTAAGTCATCAAAACCTTAAAATAGAGAGTAATTCGCATTTGTAACGGCCGTTACGCGCTATGTAACGACCGTTACAAATATAGCATACGTCGCTGTAAGTCCTCAAAACTTTAAAATAGAGTAATTCGCATTTGTAACGACCGTTACGCACTATGTAACGACCGTGACAAATATAGAATACGTCTCTGTAAGTCCTCAAAACCTTAAAATAGAGAGTAACTCGCTTTTGTAACGACCGTTACGCACTGTGTAACGATCGTTACTTATACAGAAACGTTTGCAAGCCTTTGTAAGCCATCAAAACGTTTGAATGGAGATTTGTTTCGCTGTTGTAACCACCAAAGACTGTTACAAGCATAGCGATGGCTTAGAGTCAAAACGAACTATCTTTAGATAGTCCATTGACTTATTATTGATGCTATTGCAAAAACTAAGAACTTGTATTAAAAAAAAAGACTGCAAATAATGTAAAATGGGGATTATGCTTTTTATATTTCTGCAGTCTTTTTTTAAAAACAAGTTATTAGTTTTCACAATATGTTCAATAATACGTCAATTGACTATCTAAAGATAGTCCGTTTTGACTCCAAGCCATCGAATATTAGAATGTATTGCACACGCGCGCGCACGCACGCACGCGCGCGCACGCACACACACACACACACACACACACACACACACACACACACACACACACACACACACACACACACACACACACACACACAGACACACACACAGACACACACACACACACACACACACACACACACACACACACACACACACACACACACACACACACACACACACACACACACACACACACACTCTCTCTCTCTCTCTCTCTCTCTCTCTCTCTCTCTCTCTCTCTCTCTCTCTCTCTCTCTCTCTCTCTCTCTCTCTCTCTCTCTCTCTCTTCATCTCCCCAACAAATTCACACAAGTTACAACAAAACCACACTTAGACACACAGAGACAAAGAACGACAACTCGGTTTATCGGATAAAAACAGCACGATTTTATCTTTCCCTAGATTATTATAGAAGAGTTAGTGCCCTCTTGACAAGAGACAGAGGCGGAGCAAAATAGTGCTGGGTCCTCGATAGCGCACAGGAACAGGGAAGATAACCCCTCGATCCGCTTTATCTCGCTTATCTCCCTTGGCACAGTGTGTGTGTGACGGTGTCCGAGCCTAAAGCATGGACACTTTATGATAAAGAAAATGTATTTAACGTCCTCCGAGCCGGTGCAAGCACAAATAATATTATGGGACATTTATATGTACGCATAATATAGTTTCACAGTGTTACATTCTCTCTGCTTAACATCAATGTACAATGTACATGGATACTTGGGGGAAGACGGGGTAAAAAGCGCATGGGCGGGTAAGAAGCCCACCCCAATTATCTCATGAAATAAAGAAAATTTCAGTCAAATTTGCCCATGAGACGAATGCTAAACATTAACACTCGTCTCATGGGCACTCGTCTCATGCGATTTTCTCTTCCCCTACGCAGACGAGAGTCAGTTATGTTCAACCTCTGTATTACTACTGCAGGGTAGAAGAAAAGGCAATCACTAGTCTGGAAAGTTGGGCTGATTTAAAACAAAAAGAAGGGTGATGCTTTGCCCATGGTACTCCCCCACTCTCTAGTGGTAGAGGGGCTCAGAAATAACGCTTTCGCCTCCGTAAAGCAACATGAACCCGGGATAAAAAGCGCATTAAGAAGCCTACTAGAAATGGTCCGCATGAGACGGAGCGTTAATTTCCATTAGACCTTTATTTCATGAGTAATTGGGGCTACCCGCCCATGCGCTTTTTACCCCCCCTACTAGTGGCCGCAGCGGATATTTCCATTAGACCTTGTGGGGCTAATCCTCCCCCGTAGGGGTACCGCGGAGTCTTTTGTAAAAATAGTCCCCCCACCTTCTGGAAGTTATGTGCTTGTAACTTCTTTCTAATCTGCCACTCTCTTTGACTCTGCCTTTTCCCTTTACTTTCTATCATCTACTGGTTTTTTTTTTTAACTTATTGGTCCATTCTCCTGCCTTTAAAAAGAATCTTCCAAATAATGTTTCTCCTTTGAGCTCCTCCGAAATCGGAATGAGTCGGCTGTACACAGCGGGAGGGACCAGTGAAAACTGAAAACCGGACATACCTTACCCATTATGGCCATATGGCCTGGGAACGCAGAAGAAGAAGTAGAAGAAGAAGAAGAAGAAGTGCGGTAAACGGCAAGGCAGGGCAAGGCAAATGTTTTATTTCATACCCACTTGGGGCACAGAAATATAAAACAAAGTACACACATAGTTAAACAATCGAACATCAAAACAGAGTGATGTCTATAATTATGAAAACGACAAGTAGATAAGTAGGACAAATATACCTATACCATATTACAAAAAAACAAAACATGTGACATTTTGCCTATACACATCATCGAAAAGAACTGTTTATAGCTGTAACAAAGTGCTTAAGCTTAATCAAGAGTTTCTTATTTTTCGAGGAAAACAAAGCATTAAATTTATACGCATTTGGTCGCACAAAAAAGTACCGTGGAAGGTATCTATTTCTTTCAGTATTAAAAAAGGGACAGACAAACAAATAATGGAACTCATCTGCCACATCATGTACGCTACACTTTTCGCAATTTCTTTCACTTCTGGGTATATTATCGTAGCGCAGTTTATTTACTGGCAAGTTACTATTGGTTGTTCTAAATTTTAGAATGGTAATCACATAATTCTGTGGAAGGACTAAATGAGTGCGTCTTAAAACAGTTAACACGGGTAGTAACCATGCAAATTAGCATAAACAGCCAACACGCACCCATGAATACCGGCACCTATGGTCTGAACGCAACAGCCAACACGCACCCATGAATACCGGCACCTATGGTCTGAAGGCAAAGTCGTTTTCGGGTGAGACTACAAAAAACCCAGGTCCTACCCGTGTGCCCATGCTCTTCGCGCACGTTAAAGAACCCAGTGACAACGGTCCAAGTTGTATTTTGGACACAATTTACTCCCATCCCTTTCCCTATCAGTCACACACAAAATGCACGCAAAAACAGGGTGGCGCTGCATTACCTGCGACACGCTCTCCAGGTTGGAGCAGCACCAAATTTTACAGAGTCGAGTCTCTTTGACTAGCATAAAAGTAACGCCAATACCAAGACCAGAATTCATACCTTTTAATACACATCTGAATCGTTACAAAATTCGGGACTTTCCTGGCGCTGCACTGCCTCCGGGCATTGCCTCCAGGATCGTTCCCACCATCTTTATATCTACTAATGTCCCGTATGTGTCTGTTCCAGAACCGGAGGACGTTAAACAGATTTTGATTCAAGGCCAGCAATGAGGACTCCAGGACCGTTGGCGGTTGGAGATGGTGCGCGAAGGCCAACTACCACACAAGGCTACAGCACCAAGAGCGATTTGCGCAACGCCTCCCAGCTTTTCTTGGGCCTTTTGCTCAATAAATGGCTTGTATCATTGGTTGACACGCGCTTGCAGTAGGGGCCAACAGTAAGATGAGAGCTGCACAAAAGATGATTTTATACACTGATGTAGGGGAAGACGGGGTAAAAAGCGCATGGGCGGGTAAGAAGCCCACCCCAATTATCTCATGAAATAAAGAAAATTTCAGTCAAATTTGCCCATGAGACGAATGCTAGACATTAACGCTCGTCTCATGGGCAAAATGAGACTGAAATTTGCTTCATCTCATGAGATAATTGGGGTGGGCTTCTTACCCGCCCATGCGCTTTTTACCCCGTCTTCCCCTAATATCACGGTAAAGTTTAGTCTATTGTGGAAGACTATGACTCTCAAAGGAGGAGGGGGCCTTGGCACCGGCTCTGGTGCTGCAGCCAAAGGGATTGGTTGGCATTTTGGGGGGGGGACTTCCCTCAACACCAGCTGTCCTCAAATCCCTTTTGGCAGAGAGAGTGGGGACTACCTAAAAATCTCCACTATAAAAACGAATTCCAGCCCAGTCCGCCCGAAATAGCATATGCAACCTCTGCTATATCTGGCAGTCATGGTCGGAAACGACTGACTGACTGACCCCACTTAGAATATGGAAACATCATATGGTTCCCGAAATATAAATACCAGTCATCAGCAATTGAAAAAGTACAACGCAGAGCAACAAAACTTGTCAAGGGATGTAAAAATATGGATTATTATAGTAGACTTAAATACCTAAACCTGTTTTCTCTCAAAGGAAGAAGAATTAGGGGGGATCTCATTGAGGCCTATAAAATATTCAATGGTCTAGTTGACTTGTCTTGGAAGAAATTCTTTGATTCTCCTCAATATAATCTGACAAGGAATGCATATGGTAAAGTTTTTATTAAAAGGTTCAATACTAATATAAGACAAAATTGTTTCAGCATCCGTGTTGCTAACTTGTGGAATGAGTTACCTATTAATCTTCTAAAATGTGCACCTGATACCAACACATTCAAAAATCGCTTGGATGATTCTCCAAAATATTTAAATATGTTTAGAAGCTTTGATAATTGATTTTAATTAGGAAAATTGACCGTAATGCACCTTGACCACATTTTCATTGTAATACTTTATGTATACGATGGGACTAGACAAAAAGCTTAACAGCTTATTTTGTCCCTACCACTACTACTACTACTACTACTACTACTACTACTACTACTACTACTACTACTACTACTACTACTACTACTACTACTACTACTACTACTACTACTACTACACTACAACATGGAGTCACAAAAAGACAAAACTAAACTGATTTCTGTTAATATTACTGTAGAAGAAACAATAAATCAATTCTCATACTCTCATTTTAGATTTGGCCCAAAAACTAATGTCAAGGAACCAATGAAAAAAAAAAGGAAAGCCCTTTAATATGCGGAAACCTTTGCATAGCCGTTAGTGTGAGTAGGTGAAAAGAAGGCGAGTACAAACAAGTTATCTTTTCTCGTTGTGGTCTCTCTCAGTCTCGCCCTCCTTGCCAGCTTGAAGTATGCATGTGCTATCATTCCATGTTGATAATCAGACAGGACGATATTGAACGTGTTGGATTGAATCATGTGGCTTTTGAAACGGGCTGTGTTTATGCTTGTTTCGTGAGAGTAAAATGAAACGCTCAAGTTGAGGTTTGATAAAAGAGGGGTGGGAACGAACGAAGGAACGACATTTTATTTATACTCGGGAGGGAGAGAGAGAAAGAGAGAGAGACGCTTCAGACGCTTCAGAAACATTTTTACCAACCGCGATCGTAGAGAGCGAATTGGTAATGTTTTCACTCGTGTCTGAGGCGGACTATGTTTGTATGTTTGTATGTATCCTCTCTAGCGTTTGAACGGATGGACTTAGGATGCTCACATTTTGCATGCGGGTAGGTAATGGAGAGATCTAGGCCAAGTGCGATAATGAAGGTCATGGGTCAAAGGTCAAGGTCACTGGAGCCGAAAACGCTGCCGCGCGGTTGGTGATTTAGCGTCTTAGCGCTCTAGTTTTTATATATTGACAATGGCCTAATTAAGCCTTCATGTCAAGAAGGTACACAGTACTTTGAAACAGCGCCGATTAAGCAAACATATTAAATAATGATGAATACATAGAAACGAAAGCTATTGCATCAAGCACAGAAAATCATTCAAACCTAAGATAACGTACATACACACATGCACGCGCGCGCACGCACGTATGCCTCACACACCCAAACACACGCATATTCCACACAATCACGACGACTTGGTTGGTAACAAGGAGGAATTTTGAACATTTAGACTTGTGCACATGTGCTCAAATACATTAGTACTACCATTATAATTATTACATTACCGTCTTAATAACTTGTGTATGGTAACCCAAGGACGTTAAATGCACTTTAAACATGTGCTATGCATTTACGTACACTATTCCTGTTGTCACCCTCACAGCCAACGTGTGTTTCACTATACATACATGTGCTATGCATTTACATACACTATTCCTGCTGTCACCTTCACAGCCAACGTGTGTTTCACTATACATACATGTGCTATGCATTTACATACACTATTCCTGTTGTCACCCTCACAGCCAACGTGTGTTTCACTATACATACATGTGCTATGCATTTACATACACTATTCCTGTTGTCACCTTCACAGCCAAACTGTGTTTCACTATACATACATGTGCTATGCATTTACATACACTATTCCTGTTGTCACCTTCACAGCCAAACTGTGTTTCACTATACATACATGTGCTATGCATTTACATACACTATTCCTGTTGTCACCTTCACAGCCAACGTGTGTTTCACTATACATACATGTGCTATGCATTTACATACACTATTCCTGTTGTCACCTTCACAGCCAAACTGTGTTTCACTATACATACATGTGCTATGCATTTACATACACTATTCCTGTTGTCACCCTCACAGCCAACGTGTGTTTCACTATACATACATGTGCTATGCATTTACATACACTATTCCTGTTGTCACCTTCACAGCCAAACTGTGTTTCACTATACATACATGTGATATGCATTTACATACACTATTCCTGTTGTCACCTTCACAGCCAACGTGTGTTTCACTATACATACATGTGCTATGCATTTACATACACTATTCCTGTTGTCACCTTCACAGCCAACGTGTGTTTCA
>CM065706.1:23453628-23458628 GCA_017654935.2 Phymorhynchus buccinoides | reverse complement strand
AACCGCTTAAAAATTTGAATCACTCGCATGCGAAGGAAAATAATCGTTGTAGGTGAAGGCGGGGCAAAACGCCCCCCCCCCTCCTCCTCCTCCTCCTCCTCCTCCTCCTCCTCCTCCTCCTCCTCCTCCTCCTCCTCCTCCTCCTCCTCCTCCCTAAGTAAGAAATCCTTTTCTCTTCTCTTTGAACCTACAGACATTTTGTACTAAAAGTAGATCATAATAATAAATAACATAATTAATAATGCTTATATAGCGCACAATCTTGCTAAGCAACTCAATGCGCTTTTCACTCACCATTCGTACAAACATCCTAACCTCCAAACATCCCATCCTAATCCTAATCATCCTAACCGCTTAAAAATTTGAATCACTTCCATGCGAGGGAAAATAAATGCAAAAAAAGAGGCCCTCCCCCCCTTACTATATGATATTTTAGTAACATAAATGAGTAACATAAAGGATAAGGTTTAATGATAAGATAATGATAGGATAATTGTTAACAGCTTCATCCCTGTGTGATATATTGTTTTTGGTCCGTGTGAGAAGATAAGATATTAATGATAAGATAAGTGTTAACAGTTTCTTCCCTGTGTGATATATTATTTTTAGTCCATTGAGAAGATATCAAGGTATTAATTAAAGATGATCTAATTATCAACATTTTCAACTTTTATTGCTATTCTATTTCATCCTTGGAAGACGGTAAGATACGAATAATAACTAAATAATCGATGTTTTTCATCTTTTTGTATGATGAATACTTCCAATATGTATTGATAGAACACTATTATGAAAAATGTTAAAATTGCAAACTTTTTGGTCACTTTATAACATGCGTGCAGGATTTTATAACTTAAAAATAAAATCTTTAAAAACAATTCGTCTCCGTTTGATACCTTAACATGTGCAGAAAGTGTGTACAGAAATACTAATCATTAGGCCTTTAATAGTTATCAAAGATTTCATATTTGTACATTATGCCGATACTTTTCAATTGCGGACAATATTTCAATATGCGGACAATTTCAGTTTCAATTTCAATTTCTATGTTATTGTTGTTCTTCTTGTTGCTTGCTTGTTCGTGCACATTTTGTATGCTATCATTTTCGTTATCATGTTCTGTTCCAGTCTCTTATTACTTGTGGCAGCCAATATTGTATAATCTACTTGTGTTTGAGCGCCTTGTATAAGCTTTAAGCTTGTTGTGCTCGTTCTCATTTGTTTATGTTGCTGCTTTACTATGTGATACTCAATTAAAAAAATTCGCTTAAACCAATATGTCAACCTCTGTAGGAAAATGAGCTAAGAATGAGTACACGGTTATCAACATTTTCATTTCAGCATAATTTCTCCCCCGAAGTCGGAGTGTGGCTGCTCACGTGGCGGGGTAATCAAAAACGGTCGCACACGTAATGTTCTCGTCCTTAGCTGATCGCATTCTTAACCATGTGTTTGAGTGCTTCGGCTGTTGGGATGATCCCTGGAGTCTTTTAGCCAGAGTACGTCAACAACAGCAAAATTTCGTGTGTGTAGGAAGATATTTTTTTTCATGAATGCGTAAACCGTACACAAAAAAGAACAACAATTAAATACGTTATTTTCAACCGGTCTAGATAAGAAAAACAATATACAACGAAACTAAAAAGTAATCTCTCCCCCCCCAAAAAAAAAAAAAAAATCCCAATTCATTATTTTATAATTGTTTTTAATTTAATTAGAGCACTAATTTTCTGCTAATGATACATTTCATCTAAATATGTGGACTCCTGTGTATGTATCCTTATATATTCCTGTTTCGTGACACAGTAAACATAATGGTGTGATTGCACAGCAATGTGAACATAATATCGTTAAGAGCATGCCTATATCATGTATAACGACTAGCCGAAAAACCGGTGCTAAGCTTTCGCGGTTCGAAAAACCGGTTCGAGTTGCTGTGAACCGGTTTTTTAAAATGCAAACTGAAAGTAAGTTTTTCTTAGAATAACGCATTCTTTTGGAAAAACAACACTGATTCTCAGCGCAGTTTGGGTGTTTGTAAACCAAGAGTACCTGCTTCCAGTTTGTGGTGGTTTGACTTTGACTGAGTGCTAAGTTGAGTGTGAGTGTGTCATAAGTTTTTTTTTATTGTGTGTGCACGTGTATGTGTGCGCGTGCGTGCGTGTGTGTGAATATTCTGACAAATAAATATGTGTTTGCATAGGTGTAAACCAGTGATGCAAGTACTGGTTAAAAAAACCGGTTCGGTTAAACCGGTTCGAAGAGGGAAAACCGGTTTAAAACCGATTCGGATTTTTGAACCGGTTCTCAACTCTAATAAACGACTAGTTTTCTCTACTACATGTTTTCCTGGTTTCCGGACCCCCCCACCCCCCCCCCACCCCCCCTCTATACTGTTTCTGTACAAAACAGGCACATAGACACACATAGACGGGCAGGTTAAAGAGAGCCAAAAAGCATAACCTTATTCAGGGCCGGATCTAGGGGGGGGGGGTGTTCCTGATTTCCGGACTCCCCAACCCCCACCCACCACTCTATACTGTTTCTGGATAAACAGGCACATAGACACACATAGATGGGCAGGTTAAAGAGAGCCAAAAAGCATAACCTTATTCATGGCCGGATCTAGGGGGGGGGGGCTTTCCTGGTTTCCGGACACCCCCCCCCCCCTCTATACTGTTTTCTGGACAAAACAGGCACATAGACACACATAGACGGGCAGGTTAAAGAGAGCCAAAAAGCATAACCTTATTCAGGGCCAGATCTAGGGGGGGGGGGGTGTCCTGGTTTCCGGACTCCCCCACCCCCCACCCACCACTCTATACTGTTTCTGGACAAAGCAGGCACATAGACACACATAGACACAGGTCAAAAGGAGCCCAAAGCATAACCTTATTCAGGGCCGGATCTAGGGGGGGGGGGTGTTCCTGATTTCCGGACTCCCCAACCCCCCACCCACCACTCTATACTGTTTCTGGACAAAAACAGGCACATAGACACACATAGACGGGCAGGTTAAAGGGAGCCCAAAGCATAACCTTATTCATGGCCGGATCTAGGGGGGGGGGGCTTTCCTGGTTTCCGGACCCCCCCCCCCCCCCCCCCCCTCTATACTGTTTCTGGATAAACAGGCACATAGACACACATAGACGGACAGGTCAAAGGGAGCCCAAAGCATAACCTTATTCATGGCCGGATTTAGGGGGGGGGGGGGTCTGGTTTCCGGATACCCCCCCTCAGTCCTAAGCATGTATTAGGTATTAGGCAGTAGTTATTAGGTACTTTATTGTCACAGAGGCGTCTCTGTGAAATTCGGGTTGCTCCCACCTGGAGAGCGCGTCGCAGCCAGAGGCGCACCACCCATTTTGTTGTTTGGCATGCGATTTTTGTGTGACTAATGAGGAAGGAAAGGGGTGTGTGTGTGTAAATTTTGACCAAATGACAACTTTTTCGTTGCCACTGGGTTTAACGTGTGCTAAGTGCATGGGCACACGGGACCTCGGTTCATCGTCTCATCCGAAAGACTCCACGTTCAGACCGTAAAGCCTAGTACAAAGTGAGAGGAAAGGGTTAGGGTTATAGGGTTAGGGTTATAGGGTTAGGGTTACAAGGGTTTACTTGACACATGTACCTTATGCAAAGGTGAAAAATAAGTAAATGGCTCGCGTTTTGCCTTCATAATCACAAAATTGGAAAATGTTCTGGGGGCTTGACCCCATCCCCCCCCCCCCCCAAAACAACATTACCCCTTAACCTGGAACCTATGCAGCTCCCTGGACCCCCGGCGGAAACCCCCCTTAAGAATCACTTGGTCCGGCCCTGTAATATCGACGGAGATAAAGTGTGCAATAATTGTTTTCTTACCGCGGATTTATCTTGCCTCACAAATCCCACCTAAGCAATCACACATACATGTACATACATACATCAATCCAACATAATCGTGCGCTAACTTAAGCGCAGTAACGACGAGACTTTATAAAAAAAAAGGTGTGTAATGAAGGGTGTGGGTGGGTGGGGGGGGGAGGAGGGGGAAGGGTGGGGAAGGCCAGATTTTTAAAAAACACTCCAATATAACAGAGATAAAGAAAAGGGTGTCTAGAACTGAGAGAGAAAATAGAGAAAGAGAGAGAGAGAGAAAGAGAGAGAGGGAGGGGGGGGGGGGGGGGGGGGGGGGGGGGGCAGACAGACAGAAAGACAGAAGGACAGACAGGGAGACACAGAGAGAGAGAGTTGAGTACAGAGATGCAGAGAAAGACATAGACAGAGATAAATTGAGACGAGAGAGAGAGAGAGAGAGAGAGAGAGAGAGAGAGAGAGAGAGAGAGAGAGAGAGAGAGAGAGAGAGAGAGAGAGAGAGAGAGAGAGAGAGAGAGAGAGAGAGAGAGAGAGAGAGAGAGAGAGAGAGAGAGAGAGAGAGAGAGAGAGAGAGAGAGAATACCATCAGGGGTAAGTAAGCAACCGTTGCAAAGAAATGCTGAGTAAAACATTTTTAGTTTAACTGACTAATAAGTTCCTCTCACCTGTCTGATGCAGAAGGGTGGAGGAATCCTGCTGCGAGAGAGGGGTGAGGAGAGAAAACCCTCCTCCTCCTCCTCCTGCCCCTCCCCACTTGACCCCTGACCCCTCCGCCGCCATGACATAATCCACGTAGCTCTCCCTCTCGGAAGACAGTCCCCCAACGACAGTTCTGTCCCCTGACGACAAAGGATGATGCAAGTGAAGAAGGTGATGGGGGTGGTTCCCAGGGGAGCTCACCCCGGAGTCACTTCCGGCGTCGCCGGAAGCCAGGTAGGAGACGTGCTGCTTCGCCGTGAGAGAGGAAGCCGGGGGGAGGGTGGTGTAGGTGGGGGGAGCAGCGTCAGGGTGGTGGGGTGGTGGGGGTGGTGGTGGTGAGAGAGGTTCCCCCACCCGGAGTAGTCTTCTTCGTGTTGTGGGTGCTGGTGATGGTGGTGGGGGTTGTGAGAGTGGGAAGAGGCGTACACGTCTTCCGTGCTCAG
>CM065706.1:23431128-23448628 GCA_017654935.2 Phymorhynchus buccinoides | reverse complement strand
ATTATTTGGATTAAAAAAAAAAAAAAAGGCAGGAGAATGGGCCAATAAGTCAGAAAGATAGTAGATGACAGAAAGCAAAGGAAAAAGGCAGAGTCAAAGAGAGTGGCAGATTAGAGGAAGTTACAAGCACAGAACTTCCAGAAGGTGGGGGAACTATTTTTACGAAAGACCCCCCGGTATCCCCACGAGGAGAAAATGTGTTTAATGTCAAGATCTATGTTCTGTGGCACCTGAGCACAATTTCTCTTTTTAGAGATAATAAAGACGTTTGATTGATTGATTGATTGGTTGATTGATTGATAAGCAGACAGACAAATCAGCAATGGGTACAAACTGTTTATAAATGTACTTCTTTGATTCTGTGCTTTAGTTCAAAGTTATTGCTTGAGAAGCTACACATCAACAGGAAAACAAAACGAACGAACGAACGAACGAACGAACGATAACACACACACACACACACACACACACACACACACACACACACACACAGAGGGAGAGAGAGAGAGAGAGAGAGAGAGAGAGAGAGAGAGAGAGAGAGAGAGAGAGAGAGAGAGAGAGAGAGAGAGAGAGAGAGAGAGAGAGAGAGAGAGAGAGAGAGAGAGAGAGAGAGAGAGAGAGAGAGACACTAACAATACAAAGCATTAAAAAAACCCAAAGAAACAATCAAACTATCAACAACAACAACAAACAGTACACAAAAATACATCCATCCAAGCAAGCACAAAAAGCTTTAGAAAGTCAAAGAAAACAAAATCGTCAATAAAGTCAAACTAGAGTACATGCGTAAACTGACCCAGTCGCGACACATGCTTGCACCCCTAACCCTAACCCTAATCTCAACCCAAACCCTTAACCGCTAACCCGATTTGGCCCAAATTCGAACTTGTCCAAGCGTCTGACCCCTAGTATCCTCCTGTAAATTGTCATGTTGATATATCCAAGCGTTCTCGAGTTATCGCTGTCCCAGACAAACAGACAAACAGACAGACAAACAGACAGACAAACAGACAGACAAACAGACAGACAAACAGACAGACAAACAGACAGACAAACAGACAGACAAACAGACAGACAAACAGACAGACAAACAAACCTTTTTTTTGTTTTTTGTTGAAACACACCGAAATATGCATTTTGAGCAAATTTGAACACGGACGGACGGACGGACAAACTGAAAACAATACCAGTCTCGCTTCGCGACTGGTAACAACAAACAGACAAACAGAGACACAGACAGACAGACAGACAGACAGATTCTTCAGAAATTTGACAAGTAGACCAAACCTCAAAGCAAGCCAATCCCGTGCCCTGTCACGAGAACAGCATGTGACGAAGTTCCCACCCCTAGGTCGCTATTTTTAGAGCCAGCACGCGCCACTTTTGTCCTTTGACCGATTCGATTCAAAGTCAGTTTAAGCTGATGACTAAGCTAATAATAATTGTTCGTAGAATCACGTTGAAAAAAAGATAACTGCTAATAATTTAAAATGTGCACATTAAAGATATTTTATTGCACGACTTTCTCTGCATTATATTATTTGTTTGTAAATGTTTCATAATTATAATCGTCGATATTATTCATTGACGTTGATAGGAATGTTGAGCTTGTCTGTGCATATAGTTGCAGGGACTGCGTGGATGTGTGTGTGTGTGTGTGTGTGTGTGTGTGTGTGTGTGTGTGTGTGTGTGTGTGTGTGTGTGTGTGTGTGTGTGTGTGTGTGTGTGTGTGTGTCAAAGTCAAAGTCAAAGTCAAATTTTTTATTTTCAGATGGAACATTGAATAAGCAATAATGGTTTGCTTTTTTTTTACATCAAGCCATCTATAACACAACAGTTAAAGAAGGAAATAAACATGAGAACACCCCCACCACCGCCACCCACACACACACACAGAGACACAAACCAAACCAAAACAAACAACAACAAAGACATTAATAATTAATGTGTGTGTGTGTGTGTGTGTGTGTGTGTGTGTGTGTGTGTGTGTGTGTGTGTGTGTGTGAGAGAGAGAGAGAGAGAGAGAGAGAGAGAGAGAGAGAGAGAGAGAGAGAGAGAGAGAGAGAGAGAAAAGTCAAAGTCAAAATGATTTTAATTGTTAGGCCTCTGGCCCATAACAATCACAATACAATTTATGTAACACATCGCGCACACGATTGTATTTTCAAATAAACATTGATTTCTCAGTGTTAACGTTTTGTGTATATACATACATATTTTAGAAACTACTTGAGAGAGAGAGAGAGAGAGAGAGAGAGAGAGAGAGAGAGAGAGAGAGAGAGAGAGAGAGAGAGAGAGAGAGAGAGAATTGAACTGAATTGAATTGAATGAATTGTATTTATAGAGGGCAATAGAATAAACAATAACATGCCTTTTACAGAGAGAGAGAGAGAGAGAGAGAGAGAGAGAGAGAGAGAGAGAGAGAGAGAGAGAGAGAGAGAGAGAGAGAGAGAGAGAGAGAGAGAGAGAGAGAGAGAGAGAGAGAGAGAGAGAGAGAGAGAGAGAGAGAGAGAGAGAGTCTCAAATAGAAGCAATCTGCCATGTTTTTCTTTTATGTACATAACAATAAATCTTACCAGTGTGCGCTTCGTCCAATGCTCATTGTTCAAAAAGATTTGGTACTTTATAAATCTAACCATTGTGCGCTTTGTCCATTGTTAAAAAAGATTTAGTATTTGGTATTTGGTATTTTATAAATCTTACCAGTGTGCGTTTTGTCCATGGCTCGTTGTTCAAAAAGATTTGGTATTTGGTACTTTATAAATCTTACCATTGTGCGGTTTGTCCATGGCTCGTTGTTCAAAAAGATGGAAACCCAACCCTGTTAACACCAACGTCACATTTTTAACAATTCAATATTTCACCTACGTTAAGGAACAGTGACATAAATCATGGACAAATTGCTTTTGTTGGGATATTTCCCGAAGATTTCCCGACAAACTATGGTTTAGACCACATTATATACCACGCCAAATATCTTATCTATATTAGGTAAGATAAATGATACTGAAGCAAGTCTCTTATCTAGATAAACCCCAAAATGTATGCTCAAAACAAATGAACATGGTTATTGCACGAAGTGTTTTGAAATTTATTATGATAGTGACCGCCATATACAAACGTCGTTAAGAGTAATAATAACCTAATACAGTTTTCGCCTGTTTTATAGTTTTCCCCGGCCCTTCACTCAAATGGCTTTTATCACTGGTTGACATTAGCCTGTAGAAAGGGCCAATAGTAAATGAGAGCTGTACTATAAATGATATTCTACAGTATTTGAATATCATGCTACAGCTTAGTCTTTCGTGGAAGACTATTGATTCTCGAACGAGGGGGCCCTTGCATCGGCTCTGGTGCTGCAGCCAAGGGGATTAGTTTGGCCTTTGGGGACCTTCCCCAACGCCAACCTCGTCCTCAAATCCCTTTGGCCGAGAGAGTGGGGATGTACCCTGGGCAAGGCATTTCCACTATAAACGTTTTCTTGCCCAGCCCGCCAAGAATAGTATCTGCTCCCTCTGCTATCTGGCAGTCATTGTCGGAAACGAGAGACAGGCAACAGCAACAATACAGTTTTTGTCTGATTGAATGCTTTAGTGATTTTTAGTTCACTGTATAATTTTTTTAGCAAATGATTAAAGACTCTTTTCTAGGAATGTAAGAATAGTTCATTATAATACATACCACACAGGAATTTCCAGAATTCCTGATACCAACTCTTCTGTATGTACTCAAATTGGACAGGGATTTCAGTGTTAAAACTGTGTTGATGGTTTGCCAACTTGAATGGAAGTGTGAATGTCACCAACCACGGCCCTTGTTATATATGTTATATTATCCATTGTTTAAGGAAACAATAAGCTCGGTTCTCTATTCCAAGTGAAACTTTATTGAAATTAGATAGAAAATATATAGCTTTTAGTACTTCGAAATTCAATCTTGTATATCAAATGTAGGCGGAGTAGAACCTATTTTGTTGATTTGGTTTTACAAGTGTGCTTCTTAAAACTCCAAAACGAAAATCTGTATATTTTCATAACTCAGGATAAGCCTTTATTAGCAAGGAAAAGGATACTATATGAAAAAATATATGGTGTGTGTGTGTGTAATAATCAATGCTTGCAATAACAGAAACACATTTGTTCATTTGTTCATGCATGAATAATGAACACACGGGTTCAATTACAGTCTTCATTTACACCACAGCAAGACACAATTAACTCAAAGATAAAATGTCAAAGTAAATGAGGCCAATTTTATTACATATTGTTTTCTTTTTTTGAAAAACAACCAATTGAAGACAAACGAGGATGGATCATGGACATAAGATGTGAACATCGGAATATTATTCTTGTTTGTTGCCTGTGATTTATATTATTTAATTTACAATGTTTGTTAGGTTATCCACTTGTGTGTGTGTGTGTGTGTGTGTGTACAATTTTCATTAAGGGGATGTTACTTTATAAGTATTTTTAGGTACTTGTTTGTAGTAAGTTGGTTTTATTTTCAACTTGTGTGTGCATCATCAACTTGTGTGTGTGTAATTGTCATTAAGGGGATGTTACTTTATAAAGTATGTTTATGTACTTGTTTGCAGTAAGTTTTTTTTTTTGGGGGGGGTGTCAACTTGTGTGTGCATCATCAACTTGTGTGTGTGTAATTGTCATTAAGGGGATGTTACTTTATAAAGTATTTTTAGGTACTTGTTTGTAGTAAGTTGGCTTTATTTTCAACTTGTTTGTGTATCATCAACTTGTGTGTGTATAATTGTCATTAAGGGGATGTTACTTTATAAAGTATGTTTATGTACTTGTTTGCAGTAAGTTTTGGGGGGGGGGGGGGGGGGGGGGGGGGGGGATTCAAGTTGTGTGTGCATCATCAACTTGTGTGTGTGTAATTGTCATTAAGGGGATGTTACTTTATAAAGTATTTTTAGGTACTTGTTTGTAGTAAGTTGGTTTTATTTTCAACTTGTGTGTGTATCATCAACTTGTGTGTGTATAATTGTCATTAAGGGGATGTTACTTTATACAGTATTTTTATGTACTTGTTTGCAGTAAGTTGGGGGGGGGGGGGGGGGGTCAACTTGTGTGTGTATCATCAACTTGTGTGTGTATAATTGTTATTAAGGGGATGTAACTTTATAAAGCATTTTTATGTACTTGTTTGTAGTAAGTTGGATTTTTTTTCAACTTGTGTGTGTATAATTGTCATTAAGGGGATGTTGCTTCATAAAGTATTTTTAGGTACTTGTTTGTAGTAAGTTGTTTTTATTTTCAAGTGAAGAAAAAGGCCTATGCCCCACCCTCTCAAACATAATATGTTACATGTTTTAAAAAAATCAATGCAAATTCATGCTTGTCAATACTCATTCTTGTAGTGTTTTAAACTAAGCATTGCTACACAATCTTTCTTGTGTGGTTGTATCCCCCCCCCCCCCAGTTTACATTACCCAGTGATCTTCATTGACCTTGTGTTCACCAGCAGCCATATAAAAACTACAATAACCGGGCACGTCATAAACTTCAAGCTTGTTGTCGCCAACATTACGTTGTTGGAACATTAAAAAAAAGGTTGAAACCAAAACAAGGAAGTCATATTGAACATTACGTTGTTGGAACATTAAAAAAAAGGTTGAAACCAAAAAAAGGAAGTCATATTGAACATTACGTTGTTGAAACATTAAAAAAAAGGTTGAAACCAAAAAAGGAAGTCATATTGAACATTACGTTGTTGGAACATTAAAAAAAGGTTGAAACCAAAAAAGGAAGTCATATTGAACATTACGTTGTTGAAACATTAAAAAAAAGGTTGAAACCAAAAAAGGAAGTCATATTGAACATTACGTTGTTGAAACATTGAAAAAAGGTTGAAACCAAAAAGGAAGTCATGTTGAACATTACGTTGTTGAAACATTGAAAAAAGGTTGAAACCAAAAAGAAAGTCATATTGAACAGGCTGCCATATTGAACCATAACTCCAATAAGTGGTCACATTTTTAGCTTTTAGCTGCTTGTCGTCAATATGTTTCGCTTTAGTTTAACGTATCTATGAATATTTGAAAAATAAAGATTGTACAAACCCCCCAAAAAGGAGATCATCATTATTAATGTCACATTTTTCTCGAATCTTAATCTGAATCTGTATTTGGGGGTCAATGCAAATGCACAGACAGATAGATAGCCTCGTGCTACTAACAAATTGATGGCAGTAAGTGATAAATCAAAATAAGGACCCTGAAAGTTTTTCATTGCCTTGATAAAGACCTAGCCCCAGGGCCAGGGCTAGGCCCAATCTTTGCACTCTGAGACACACACACACACACACAGAGATACAGAGCAGGGAGAGATAGCAAAACCTTATCCAGATCCAACACCCCATATAAATACCAGCCACAATCTCACCCCAACTAGTAGCACACCGATTCGGACACGACCTGAAAGAGCTGTGGAGCTGCCAAGACTCTCTCATTGTTTCTGAAATGGAATCATTACCGTTATTAACCCGTGTGTGAAGATTTTGTGCCAGTCTAGTGCCTGTGACGGGAAAGCTGGAAGGACATAATGTCACATTTTGCAACCAAATTCAAGATGGCGGATCCTTACGTGGGTAGGAGCGGGAAGTAGCAACTTTGTGACATTGGTGGCTGGTTGGTCAGAGAGAGAGAGAGAGAGAGAGAGAGAGAGAGAGAGAGAGAGAGAGAGAGAGAGAGAGAGAGAAAGAGAGAGAGAGAAAGAGAGAGAGAGACAGAGACAGAGCTAACATAGGGTAGCCCTGTGTCCTTTTCAGCTTTCCAACGCAGCAGGAGAGCTAGCTACATAAGAGCTTGGAGACCGTGGTATGTGCTTCTTAAACCACCCCTCAGCCTATGACTTGAGGCTTGACAGAAAGAGACACAGTGTTTCAGTTCTGAACAGAACCGCTGCAGCTAGTTTCAAAGGATAAAGAAAGAAAGAAAGAGAGAGACAAACAACAAACAGTTTAGAACAATGGCTTACAGATACCTTGATGAAGAAAAACGGCAAAGACTGGGGCCGTCTCTGGAGCTAGTCCACTCGATGTCAGCCACTCCAACAAAAATTTACAATCCTCAGTTTATGGCGGACTTCAGGAGGACCAAGAAGAAACCTTTTCCCCTTGCTGGCTACAACCCAAACCAAACCTTCAGCTCCTAGACCACTACCACCCTTTGACCTTGTTTTTCAGACAGCTCATTTGCATAAGTATGCAACGGTAGCAGCTGATTGGTCGTTATCAGCTTGGGCCATGTGTGTGGCGAATGATTGGGGGTGGGTGGGGGGTGGAACCAGGGTGATGGTGACGGTGGTATGGTTGGAGAATATGGGGTGGGTGGTGGAGTAAGGTGGTTGGTAATGGTGGAGGTGGTGGTGGTGGTGGTGGTGGTGAACGGACTGATACAGCACAGGCCTAGGTCAAGTCGAAAGCGTCTGTCAAAGTGGCCACCACAGCAAAGCAGAAAGGAACGAGGAGAAACAAAATGGCAACATGGTGACTAAGATTGAGGACAGACACACATAATCAAGACTGACTGACTGACAGATCATGGAACGACAGACATATCTGACACGCACAGACAGATGGGAAGACAGAGAAGACGGGTAGAATCAAGGGCAGACAGATTGGACACACACAGACAGACCAGAAGATAGAGAGCATAGATTTGACACACACACACACACACACACACACACACACACACACACACACACACACACACACACACACACACACACACACAGATTGGAAGACAGATTCAAGGCAGACAGATTCGACACATGCAAAACAAGAAGACACAGAAGAGGACATAATCTGAGGACGAGCCAATCGACGATTCAAACACCACCAGGGGACAGCAATATGAATTCCAGACAGAACCAGAGGACAGATGTATGAGACAGAGATAGAACCAGAGGACAGATGTATGAGACAGAGACAGAACCAGAGGACAGATGTATGAGACAGAGATAGAACCAGAGGACAGATGCATGAGACAGAGAAAGAACCAGAGGACAGATGTATGAGAGGACAGATGTATGAGACAGAGATAGAACAGAGGACAGATGTATGAGACAGAGATAGAACCAGAGGACAGATGTATGAGACAGAGATAGAACCAGAGGACAGATGTATGAGACAGAGACAGAACCAGAGGACAGATGCATGAGACAGAGATAGAACCAGAGGACAGATGTAGACAGAGACAGAACCAGAGGACAGATGTATGAGACAGAGACAGAACCAGAGGACAGATGCATGAGACAGAGAAAGAACCAGAGGACAGATGTATGAGACAGAGACAGAACCAGAGGACAGATGCATGAGACAGAGACAGAACCAGAGGACAGATGCATGAGACAGAGATAGAACCAGAGGACAGATGTATGAGACAGAGACAGAACCAGAGGACAGATGCATGAGACAGAGATAGAACCAGAGGACAGATGTATGAGACAGAGATAGAACCAGAGGACAGATGTATGAGACAGAGACAGAACCAGAGGACAGATGTATGAGACAGAGACAGAACCAGAGGACAGATGTATGAGACAGAGAAAGAACCAGAGGACAGATGTATGAGACAGATAGAACCAGAGGACAGATGTATGAGACAGAGACAGAACCAGAGGACAGATGTATGAGACAGAGACAGAACCAGAGGACAGATGTATGAGACAGAGACAGAACCAGAGGACAGATGTATGAGACAGAGACAGAACCAGAGGACAGATGTATGAGACAGAGAAAGAACCAGAGGACAGATGTATGAGACAGAGATAGAACCAGAGGACAGATGTATGAGACAGAGACAGAACCAGAGGACAGATGTATGAGACAGAGATAGAACCAGAGGACAGATGTATGAGACAGAGACAGAACCAGAGGACAGATGTATGAGACAGAGACAGAACCAGAGGACAGATGTATGAGACAGAGACAGAACCAGAGGACAGATGTATGAGACAGAGACAGAACCAGAGGACAGATGTATGAGACAGAGATAGAACCAGAGGACAGATGTATGAGACAGAGAAAGAACCAGAGGACAGAGAAAAAGACACAGACAGAACCAGAGGACAGATGTATGAGACAGAGACAGAACCAGAGGACAGATGTATGAGACAGAGACAGAACCAGAGGACAGATGTATGAGACAGAGACAGAACCAGAGGACAGATGTATGAGACAGAGACAGAACCAGAGGACAGATGTATGAGACAGAGACAGAACCAGAGGACAGATGTATGAGACAGAGACAGAACCAGAGGACAGATGTATGAGACAGAGACAGAACCAGAGGACAGATGTATGAGACAGAGACAGAACCAGAGGACAGATGTATGAGACAGAGACAGAACCAGAGGACAGATGTATGAGACAGAGACAGAACCAGAGGACAGATGTATGAGACAGAGACAGAACCAGAGGACAGATGTATGAGACAGAGACAGAACCAGAGGACAGGTGCATGAGGTACAGACAGAACCAGAGGACAGATAAATAGACACAGACAGAATCAGAGGACAGATATATATAAGACACAAACTGAGCCAGATGACAGATATATGAAAAACAGACAGAACCATAGGACAGACATGTAAGACACAGAACGAACCAGAGGACATATATGTTATACAGACAGAACCAAAGGGAAGGTGGATGGGTGAGTTGGGAACAACACACTGAAGCACAAATGCAAGGTTTTTGTTGTTGATGGTTTTTGTGTGTCGGTTGTGCTTTGCTGGTCACACAAAGTTTGTTTGTTTGTTGTAGCTTTCAATCTGACCTTCCAGTTATTGGTCAACATTTGGTTTGTTTGTTGGTACTTTCCTTTGTTTTCTTTGCCTTAGATATTTAGTACGTATTGTCTTCGTAAGATTGCTGAGACTATATTATGGACATTCTGCAAGTATTGTTATTTTGTTATTGTTGTCATGCATGCAAGAACCTACTTCATGATAATACACTTTTTTTTTCTTCTCTCCTCTCCCCACCCAGAACCCCCAGAACCTTCTATTATTCCTTCATCATTTCTTATCTCTCCCTGTCTTATTCCCCTTCTCTTGCTTCAATTCGTCGTTTCTTCCTTCCTTTCTTCCTTCCTTTCTTCCTTAGTTCCTTTCTTTCTTTCTTTCTTAACCTTTTCCCCTTTCACAACCTGCTACTTGTATTGGGCAAAAAGTAACTACTGAACGATATCAACATCCTGTTTTATTATTGGCTATAGAACCAGATTTTGTTTTGAGACAGGTGGTGGGTGGAGGGTGGGGGTGGGTGGGGTCTTATCTAGCATGACATTCTGCCCAATATTGGATAATAAAGTAAGAGAGAAGCACAACCACTCTCATGCCATAAGTTCATATTGTTAATAATGTACAGGAAAATAACTGTATGTAAGCTTGTACGTAAGAAAATCCTGAAAGCATGCAGAGTTTGTTTTTGAGCTTTCGAGATGTAACAACATAATCATAACATCATGCTAAAATGTTTTGCTTCATTATGAACTCTGTAACATCAACAACAACAGTAGCAGCAGCAACAACAATAACAACAAACATAATCATGATGAATTGATTATTCAGAAATACAAAAAGAGACAGAATAAGAAAGAAGACAGAGTAGAAAGAGGACAGATGTATGAGACAGATGCCAAAGTGTCCTTCTCTCAGAATCTCAGATCTATCTCACTCTCTGACTATATCAGACAGAACCATCAGACTCTCTCTCTCTCTCTCCAGAGGACTATATCTCTACTCAGAACCAAAGGGAAGGTCTCTGGGTCTCTCTCACTCTGAAGCTCTCTCTCTCTCTTGTTGATGGTCTTTATGTGGTCTCTTTCTCTGCTGGTCTCTTTGTCTCTTTGTTGTCTCTCAATCTCCTTCCAGTCTTGGTCTCATCTCTCTCTCTCTCTCTCTCCTCTTGTCTCTCTCCTCTCTCTCTCTCTTGTCTCTCTTGCTGAGACTCTCTCTGGACATCTCTCTTGTTATTTTGTTATTGTCTCTCTCTCTGTCTCTCTCTACACTCTCTTTTTCTCTCTCCTCTCTCTCTCTCTTCTATTATTCTCTCATCCTTTCTTATCTCTCCCTCTCTCTTTCTCTCTGTCTGTCTCTCTTTCTCTCTGTCTGTCTCTCTCTTTGTCTCTCTCTCTCTCTCTCTCTCTCTCTCTCTCTCTCTCTCCTCTTTCTCAACTCTACTTGTATTGGGTAAAACTCTACTCGATATCTCATCCTCTCTCTCTTCTCTCTCTCTCTCTCTCTCTCTCTCCCCCCAGGGTGTCTTGTACAGTGAAATTCTGCCCAACACCCTTTTAAAGAAAGCACAACCATTTTCGACTTTAATGTCTTTTTCAAAAACACAACTTAAAAAAACTGCAGTAAGCTTATACGAGAGCGGAGTACATGTCTTGAGAGAATACGTTTACGAATGTTTTATTGAGGGTAAAAAGGATAAGCTACAATAGATTGTTTTGTTTCACCTTGCCCTCTCACTCACACAACAACATACCATGCATCAAGCAAAGAAAATTTGACATAAAACAATCAAGTCAAGAAAATGAAACAAAAATTGGCATATGAAAAAGAAGGTAAATCAAAAATGGGATTTAAAGCAAACATGGATAATACTTAACAATGGTGAACTTGAATTGGTAGTTTAAATTGAGTACGAAAAAAGGGAAACCATTTTCTCTCTCCCTACTCTCCTCTCTCGTCTCTCTTCTCATCAGACAATTCCCCCCTCCCCTCTACCCAATTTTAAGGAAGAAAAAAAAACAAATAAAAAAAGTAGAGAGAAGGTTGTCTGTTGTAAAATAACCATATTATAATATAACAATGGGAATAGTGATAGAGGGACAAAAAGACAGACCAGAGAGAGAGAAGAGAGAGGCATTCTCCTTTGATAGAGAGAGAGAGAGAGAGAGAGAGACAGGAGAGAGAGATTAGAAAATGCTAGGCAAAGCTCAAAACAATATACTGAGAGATTGAGAAGAGAGTTGAGAGAGACGAGAGAGAGAGAGAGAGAGAGAGAAGCAAAAAAGAGAAGAAAGGGGGAGAGAGAGAGAGAGAGATAGATTAGAGATCCAGAGGGAAAGAGAAGAGAGAGATTAGAGAGAGAGAGACTTCTCTCAGAGGGAGAGAGGGAGAGAGATCTCTCTCTCTCTCTCTCTCTCTCTCTCTCTCTCTCTCTCTCTCTCTCTCTCTCTCTCTCTCTCTCTCTCTCGAGAGAGGGGGATAAAAAGAGATCTCTCTCTCTCTCTCTCTCTCTCTATCTCTCTTCTCTAAATTTATGTCTCGGGAGAAGAGAGACTCTCTCTCTCTCTCTCTCTCTCGCTCTCTCTTCTCTCTCTCTCTCTCTCTCTCTCTCTCTCTCTCTCTCTCTCTCTCTCTCTCTGGTCTCTCTCTCTCTCTCTCTCTCTCTCTCTCTCTCTCTCCTCTCTTCTCTCTCTCTCTCTCTCTCTCTCTCTCTCTCTCTCTCTCTCTCTCTCTCCATTTGACAGTGAGGATAAAGATAACGTTTTTAATGTCTTAGAGAGAGCGACTTAGAAAATGAGAAACGAGAGAGAGAGAGAGAGAGAGGGGGAGAGAGAGAGAGAGAGAGAGAGAGAGGAGAGAGAGAGAAACAGGCTAGAGATGGAGAGAGAGAGAGAGAGAGAGAGAGAGAAGAGAGAGAGAGAGTGATGAGAGAGAGAGAGAGAGAGAGAGAGAGAGGGGAGAGAGAGAGAGAGAGACACTGGACACTGGAAAACTTTATTTGACAAGGATAAAGATATTTTTTATTCTTAGAGAGAGCGAGAGAGAGATAGAGAGAGAGAGAGAGAGAGAGAGAGAGAGAGAGAGAGAGAGAGAGAGAGAGAGAGAGAGAGAGAGAGAGAGAGAGAGCGAGAGAGAGAGAGAGAGAGAGAGAGAGAGGAGGGAGCGAGGGAGTGGGGAAAGGGAGGGTAGTTATTCATGGAAGAGAAGAGATAAGAAATGATTTGGTTGTTGTTATTATTGTTTCATTTTCCTTAATAAGAGAGGGTATTTATGTATCAGGAGAAGAGATAAGAAACAAGATTTTTTTAAAATTAAATAACCAACTTCAAAAAAAATAATAGATTCCACAACTGATAGGGAAAACCCCCCACACAAATGAAACTAACAACTGTAAACAACTAGATAAATAAAACATAATTTTTTAAATAAAAAATAATAATAATAAGTCGGGAAACCGGTGCAATGCATACTTTGACACATTCTCCAGAAATAAATGTTGCCATAACAAAATCGAATTTTGGATGTTTCCTGTTTCAAAATAACAGGTAAATAATTGTGCTAAGATAAAAGTCATTTGTTTGTTTGTTTCGTTTCTTTGTAATACATAGATGTACTTTGCTATACAGTTTGAAACTATGGCGCGCCAAAGATACAAAACTCTATCTAGCTGTTCGATAGAGTTTCGAAACTGTATCTATCAGTTCGATAGAGTTTTAATTTTTTAGATTTTAAAAAAATGTATTTCAGAAGAAAACCCTATCTAGCTGTTCGATAGAGTTTTAAAACTCTGTCGAACAGCTAGATAGGGTTTCCACAAAATAACCCTATCGAGATATAGTTTTTCTATCGCGGTTTCTGATTGGTACATGGCTTCAGCGACAAGTTTGTGGCCTTGGCAGGGCAGTGACCCGTGAATTTGAATAAGACGATAGGCCTAGGCCCCTACATGTAGTCAAACAAACATGGCAGCTGAATTTGAAGTCTCAGTTTTCAATTTGTACACCTTTTAAACGTAAATGAAATCTATTTCAATGATTAAAAAATTCAACATTTATTATTATTAGAATGCCACCTATTAGGCTAGGTGTAGATCGCAGTCAAAGATACTAGTCCTATCTACCAATGAAATGCTTCGTTTAATCAAAATGGCGCGTTCGATAGAGTTTTACGACGAGAAACTCTATCTAGCTGCTCGACAGAGTTTTGAAACTCTATCTAACTGCTAGCTATAGTTTAGAAACTGTATCTAACAGTTCGATAGGGTTTTTAAACTCTGTCGAACTGCTAGATAGAGTTTTGTATCTTTGGCGCGCCATATGAAACGTTCATTGGTATTTCAATGTTTTGCAGCATCACCAAAAACCAACTAATAAAGTCTTCTAAGTCTAGTTTGTTTTGCTGTGCTATTTTTGAGCCCTATAGATTCAGTGGAAAATTCGTCGTCGCGATGTTGGTGAGCGAAAGCTGTCAGTGCGTGTCGAAGCAAGTAAGTTTTAGTTTAGGTTAGGTTAGGTTAGGTACATTATAGTCACATATATTGCTCCCACCTGGAGAGCGCGTCGCAGCCAGAGGCGGGCCACCCATTTTTGTTTCTTTATATTTTATTTTGCATGCGAGTTTTGTGTGACTGATGAGGAAGGAAAGGGGGGAGGGGTAAATTTTGACCAAATGACAACTTTTTCGTTGCCACTGGGTTTAACGTGTGCTACGTGCATGGGCGCACGGGGCCTCGGTTTATCGTCTCACCCGAAAGACTCCACGTTCAGACCGCAAGGCCTAGTGCAAAGTGAGAGGAAAAATCCCCTGTAGCCAGGTTCGAACTCGGGTTTACTTGACACGAAGCGAACGCGCTACCACTGTGCCACTCTAGACTTGTAAAACATGAAAAGACATCGATTTTGAGCTTGTTTCTGGGCTTTCCATTATTGTAAGGGATCCTGCTAATGTGAGTTTATGTGTTTAGTACAAGACAGTTTTACATAAGCATGGAGATAACTGGTATGTTTTGAAGAACACCCTGGTGACGGGGTCACCAGGGAGGGGGAGGGAGAGAGAGAGGGGGGCGGGGGCGAGAGGGGGAGAGATAGATTAATACATTTATTTTGTATTAACAGTCCCATTCATTTGTCTTCATTGAGACTTAATTGCTGTAATTATTATTTTTAATGTTTGTATATTTGTTTTCACGTTGATCATTCTTGTATTCTTGTCTTGTCTTTAATAATGTATGTTTATTTGTATGTTAGTGCTTAGGCCTTTGTTCAGCGCTTTGAGCTCCCTGCAGAGGGAGTTAAGGGCTTTGTAAATAACCATTATTATTATTACATGCATTATTATTATTATTATTATTATTATTATTATTATTATTATTATTAGTAGTAGTAGTAGTAGTAGTAGTAGTAGTAGTAGTATTGTTATTATTATTATCATCGTCATTATTATTATTATTATTATTATTATTATTATTATTATTATTATTATTATTATTATTATTATTATTATTATTATTATTATTATTATTATTATTATTATTATTATTATTATTATTAGTATTAGTATTAGTATTGTTATTGTTATTATTATTATTATGATTATTATGATTATTATTTATTATTATTATTATTATTATTATTATTATTATTATTATTTACGTGGTAGAACTTTATGCGGTGACAGTCCTGAGATAACCATAGCTGTTGACGGGACTATAACAGACTAACTAACTATTATTATTATTATTATTATCATTATCATTATCATTATTATTATTGTTATTATTATGTGAGAAAAAATGCGAAAGGATTTGACACGGCTGCTCCACAGAACTATGCTCCCGAAATGTTTTGAAAACAGAAAAAAACCCACAAATTGATGCAGGTCTCCCTACTAATTTAGAAATCTCCTAAAAATTCAAACCCTCTTCACGAAATTAAAATAAAATTAGCTTTTTCGTCTCTATACGAAGATTTTTTCCCTCCTTCGCTATCTTTAAAAACGTTTGTCTGATCAGATTTAAACCAGGCAGATTTGTTATATATTTTAACCCTTTCACCGCCAATGTCGCACTTTTGCACCACTATGATTTAACACTCACACCATTAAAACTCTTGAAATCAGGGTCTGTTATTCAATGATATTGTGTTCCTAAGTTTGGGTAGTAAGGCTTGACCCTATTCTAAATGTGTCACATACAAATCCCACAATATTGCAGACGACATCTTTACTGTAGCCAAGTAAGTTTAATGGAAATGTTTGGCTCAAAGATGGCTGGCGGTGAAAGGGTTAATAATAACGAGTTGGGAGGTTGCTATGGACTCAGATCTAACCACTTTCTCTTCGGCAGAGAAAACAACTAAAGGATTTTCTTTCCTTTTCTAATTTGTGACCCGTCACCACAAAATGAGTCGCGATGTCCCAGATGTCACTTTTGAGTTATTAACAAATTATTGTGCATTACAAAAGCTTTCCAACAAACCAAAAAGTTTGTAAATCGGACTATTTGTTGCAAAGTTATAAAGATTTGAAATCGTATACTCAGGGAATCGGCGAAATGAAAAAATGCAACTAGAAAATTTCTAAATGTGTACAAAGCAACCAGATGTTTCTGATATAAACACACTTTTAAGGCAGAGAGGATTGTTTTTTTACACTTCAATATTTATGCACATGGTAGGTAAAGACCCATGGTTCAATAATAAGTCAAAATCTGAGAATTGATGATTTGACCCCCTTCCACATAAAATTGTCCCTAGGGGACAAGTGAACTAGGGACAATGCGACTCATTTTGTGGTGACGGGTCAACCAAGCGAATTACGTTTGCTTGGTAGGCTTATATGTGTAATCCTTTCCCCTGCATTATTGAAAGGAGAAAAAAAAGACACGCTGATAAACAGTTGGTGCTAGTGGCATTAATATCCATTAAAATAAAATATTGTACTATATTCGATATCAGTTTTTAACCCCCCCCCAGTAAATGTTTCGAAAAAGCATCTACTCCCTTTGAATTATATTATTATTAATTTCATTTAGCAGTTGTCTTGTAGAAATAAAATGTCTGCAGATTTGTGTTTTGAATGGAGAACAATGTTTTCGACTACTGGACCAGGTTAAAGACCCACCACGTCACGTGTCAAAATCACGGTTTTCACGTGTTTTCCCTCTTATAGCTGGCAAGGAATTTTAACAAATCTTCCTAGCATAAGAGGGAATGTGACACGTGACGTCGGGGGTCTTTAAGATAAATGAAATGTTGGCCGTGTCATTACATTGGACACACACACACACACACACACACACGTGCACGCACGCACACGCACGCACGCACACACGCACACACACACACACACACACACACACACACACACACACACACACACAACGCACTCACACACACACACACACACACACACACACACACACACACACACACACACACACACACACACACACACACACACAACACACACACACACACACAATTAAAACACAAACACACACACACTCTCTCTCTCTCTCTCTCTCTCTCCTCTCTCTCTCTCTCTCTCTCTCTCTCTCTCTCTCTCTCTCTCTCTCTCTCTCTCTCTCTCTCTCTCTCTCTCTCTCTCTCTCTCTCTCTCTCTCTCTCTCTCTCTCTCTGTTTGAATTTTTGTTCTCCATTTCAACTCATTCATGAATGTTCTCTGGTTTTTCCCCTGTAATTATTATGCATTTTGTTTCATGATGTTTGTATTTT
>CM065706.1:23424151-23430628 GCA_017654935.2 Phymorhynchus buccinoides | reverse complement strand
AACCGCTTCGCTGAGAGCCCAAAAGTCAGGTAACCATGCCCAAATATAAAAAAAACCATATATATATACCGATCTTACCAATTAATATAAAAACAGCGAGAAAATCACAAGCATTGAAGAGGCCGAGGAAAAAACACCAAGGGGAAGCCACCATGATTAAAAGTCCTTGTTTCTGGGTAACTGACAAATCAAATGCCCCCAATTTCAAATTGAAGCTGCTCTTTTTAAAACGAGTTTCGCTTTGAATTTGGGGGGGGGGGGGGATGGGCATGGGAGCCAAAACCTGGTCACAACAAGATTTCAGAAACAAGATTTCTACCAGCTATGAAAGAAAAAAGACACTCGTTGAAACCCAGTGATTTGACAGACACGTGATCTGATGGGTATTTAAGAGCAAGCTCGATCGTGTATGGTGGAATTTGTAGGGGTCACACCTAACAGAGAAAGAAAACACCAAGGGAGCTAATCTTACGGTCAAGGGTCTTAGAACTGAACGACGCCTTAGGTCATCCGATATAATAATTCAGCATCAGATTGTCAGAGGATCAGAGTTATTTCAGAGGATTAGAATTTTGAAGAGGATTGGCTTCTCTGTCAGAAGGTTTGCCTTTATTTTGAGTGTTAGCTTTGTGTTAAGTAGTATTTAAAGCGATTTATCACGTATAAGCCGTGCGTGATGTTGGGAACTTACTTCGTGTTGTCCCTCTAAGTCTAGGGTCTTGAGACCCTTTTACCGCAGTTTTCAGAGATGGGACTTCAGACTATTTGATGCCTGATCTAACGTAAAGGGACATGTCTGTCAGTCCACTAGCTGGTCTGTGTCTATTTCACTCAGGGCACTCAGGAACAGAGCCGTCGCAGGTGAATTCCAACAATACGCGATGACAACAGCGATGATTCTCACGACGACGATACGATGATGACTATTACCTACAAGCAGCGACGACAACCGAAGACAATGAATCCGAATTCGATGACGGGACTATTACTACAGCAGCAGCCACCAGCACCAACCATGACGATGATGAGATGATAGCAATGATATGATGATGAGATGATGATGACGGAACCCAAAGAGGATGATGACGACAGCGAAAATGACGGCTAAAACGATGGTTAGCAGGGAAAGACGATGATGTCGATGAGGAGGAAGAGAGGAAAAGTCTGGAATGAAGAATGTGACGTGTCCGAACAACGGGGCCATTCAGTTCAACCCGGAGACGTCAGGATGGTAAGATATTGATTTTGATTTTTCTTTTAAGAAGAAGAAGAAGAAAGACAAACGAGTGTCGCCGAGAATGTCATTGAGTCTTCTTCTTCTTCTCCTTCTTAGCTGCGTTTCCCAGGCCATATGGCCATCATAATGGGTAATGATACGTATGTGTATGGTTTTCAGTTTTCACCGTCTCCCCGCTGAGATACAGCGACACATCCGATTTCGGAGGAGCTCAAAGGAGAAATATATTTGGAAGATTCTTTTGGAAGAAAAAGCATGAGAATGGCAATAAGTCATAAAGATAGAAGATGACAGAGAGAAAGGGAAAAGGCCAGAGTAAAAGAGAGTGACAGATTAGAGGAAGTTACAAGAAGGTGGGCGGAACTATTTTTACGAAAGACCCCCCCGGTATCCCCACGGGAAAGTCATGCAGTCTAAGGTTTGTTAGATAAAGGGTCTGTGTGTGTGGGGCGTGTGCGTGTGCGTGTTTGTGTGTGTGTGCTGTGTGTGTGTGGCGTGTCGTGTGTGTGTGTTGTGTGTATGTTGTAAGCTAGCGCGCGATCGTAGCGTGCGGTCTTTGGTCAGCATTTGTCACGTTAAAACGATTTGTTTTTTAATAGTTCTTGTGTTCCACTTTCCAATTTTAACAATCATTAGTTGTGGTGTCAGTGTTTGCCTTTTGACTATTGTTTGTAGTTGTACAGATTTTATCATAGTTGAAGTTGATGAATGTATCCTCTATTTTGAGACAATAAAGTGTAGTTGACTTGATGTAGTCTGTGTAAGCGTTCCATGGAGAAAACAATGAATCTTTATTTCAAACATCATCTCCACCATTAGATCAATCACTTATGCACAGTACATAAACATTTGGCTGCTGAAACTGACGTTTCGTATATACGCAAAAACAGGCGATCGTGGCAAGGTGACGTCATAACGTATACGTCACGCTATTACAACTTGGGCAACATAGTCATCAACGGGATGAGGAGGGTCGGCGGGTGGGGGAGGAGCATACGTTCCCCTCTCCTCTCCCTTTCCACCGAACGTACGGGGTCAACGCTGCATTAGGGGCTGGGTAGTTTGGTTACGAGAGAGAGAGAGACGAGAGAGAGGGGGGGAGAGAGAGAGAGGGGGGGACGAGATGAGAGAGAGAGGGGAGAGAGAGATAGAAAGAGAGAGAAAGAGAGAGGGAGGGAGGGAGAGAGGGTGAGAGAGACAGAGAGATAGAGAGAGAGCGAGACAGAGAGATAGAGGAGGGAGGGAGGGAGAGAGAGAGGGGGGGGGCGAGAGAGAGTGAGAGAAAGGGGAGAGAGAGAAAGAGACAGAGAGGGAGGGAGAGACAAAGAGGTGAAGGAGAGAGGCGAGAGAGAGAAAGAGAGAGAGAGAGAGTAAGAAGCGGTGGGGGACAAGAAGAATATAATTATCATAAATTATTTGGAGATTATGAGAGAGAGAGTGAGAAAAAGAGAGAGAGCGAGACGAGAGGGGATGCAGACGATTTATTCCGAAAGGCCATGGCCCCTTAGAAGGGAAATAAACAAAAAAATACAACACAAGCAAGTACATTATATAGTGAAGATGTACCAACTTTGCACTACTTCATAACGAACTAGAAATGTATTAATGTTTAAAGTTTTACTATCACAATGACAAGACAACACACACAGAACCCACTAGTACTCAACCTATGATATGTAAACACTTCGTATTTTAAATGCTTTATACAAATATACAGCAAGAGATCTTATAATATTTTTATTTGTTGATGCTAACAGTAATACTAGTCTAAATAAACACGGTTCTCTAAAGTATTTATGTGGTAACAATTCTTCTCTTAACTGCCTAAGACCCTGGACACACAAGAACAAACTGTAGAGAGACAGAGAGTGAGAGAAAGATAGAGAGAGAGACATTCAGAGTGTAGATGTCGGAGAGAGAGAAAAGGGAGGGGGGGGGTGGGGGGGGGGGGTCAAATGAAATGGAGCGAGTGTAATTGTAAATGTGTGTGTAGCATATAGGTGTATGTAGGGTGCGTGCGTGCGTGTATATCTGTAGTGCGCGCAGAAGAATTATGCAGATATCTATACGCCGTGTGCGTGTATGTGTGTTTCTCTGTGTGAGTGTGTGTGTGTGTCTCTGTCCGTGTTTGAGGCTGTGCATGCTTGTCTGTGTGTTTGTGTGTGCGCACATGCATGTTTGTATGTCTCTCCGGGTGTGGGTGCACATGTATACGGACATGCTTGTGCATACAGTTTGTGTGTGTGCTGTGTGTGTGTGCGCGTAGTGGTGTGTGTGTTTTGCGTGCGTGGCCGTGGCGTGTGCGCGTCTTGTGAGTTGTGAGTGCTATCTGTTTCCAGCATGCTCAGTCCTTATCTCCTCCGGTTCCTCACAAACTTACCAGCCACGGTTAACTATACGCAATGACGTCACAAACGGACATTCCGTTATTCAACGTCACTGCCTCTTGACGTCAACGCTGCAGCATGACCTGGTTTTCACCCTTATTCATAACCATGATGCTGAGGACGACGGACAACGACGATGATGATGATGATGTTTTACCTTTCGTTATTGACCCTTTGTCAGGTTTGTTCCTCCTTCTTTGTCGTTGTGGTCCTCCTCCTCCACCTCCTCCTCCACCTCCTACTCCTCCTCTTCCTCCTCCACCTCCTACCTCCTCCTCCTCCTCCTCCACCTCCTTACTCCTCCTCCCTCCTCCTCCTACCTCCACCTCCTCCTCCTCCTGGGGACTCATCTTCCTCCTCCTCTTTTCCTCTCTCCTCTTCTTCCTCCTCCTCCTCCTCCTCCTCCTCCTCCTCCTCCTCCACCCTCTCTCCTCCTCCTCGGGCACTTTCCTCCGTTCCTCCAACTGGCACCTCCTCCTCCTCCTCCTCCCACCTCCTCCTACTTCCTCCTCTCCTCCTCCTCTTCCTCCTTGTCTTCTTCTTCGTTTGTCAAATAACGGACTTTTTTGTGTGTAATGCATTCAACATACCGTGTATTAAGGATATGCTGCTTCGTGTCTTCTTCTTCTTCTTCTTCTTCTTATTTCTTTCTTCTTCTTCTTCTTCTTCTTCTTTTATTAATTTTAAATTCTTCTTTCTTTCTTCTTCTTTCTTCTTCCTTCTTCTTCTTGTTTTTGATTTTTTGTTGTTGTTGTTCTTGTTCTTCTTTTTCTTCTTCTTTTTCTTCTTCTTCTTCTTTCTTCTTCTTCTTCTTCTTCTTCTTCTCTTTTCTTTTACTTCTTTTTCTTTTTATTCTTCTTCTTCTTCTTCTTCTTTCTTACTTTCTCTTATTTTTTGTTCCTTATTTCGTCGCTAAGTCATAATAATCAAAATTCAAATGTTTAATGCCTGAGATAACTTCTTCCTTTTTTATATGTTTCTCTCTCTTACTTCCTCTCCCCCTCTCTCCTTCTCTGTTTTTTTTTTTCCCAATTTCTCACTCCTTTTTCCCGATAGCACTCCCTCCCCCTCCCCCTCTCTCTCTCTATCTCTCTATCTCTCTTATCTCTCTCTCTCTCTCTCTCTTTTTTCTTTTCTTCCCTCACTCTCTCTCTCTGTCTACTCTCTCTCTCTCATGTCTCTCTCTCTCTCTCCCTCCTCCCTCCCCCCGCATCCCCCCCCCCTCTCTCTCTCTCTCCCCTCCCCGTTCTCTTTCTCTGTTTTGTTTTTTTTTTTCCCTTTCCTTCCCCCCCTCTCGTCCTCTCTCTCGTCTCTCTCTCGTCTCTCCCTTCTCTCTCTCTCTCGCCATCTCTGTTTTCCCTATTTTCCCTCTCTATTCTTTCTCCCCACACCCCCTCTGTCTCTCTCTCTCTGTGTCTCTTTCTCTCTCTCTCTCTCTCATCACTCTCCCTCTCTCTCTCTCTCCTCTCTCTGTCTCTCTCTGTTTTCTCTCATCCTCTCTTCTTTCTCCCCCACCCCCTCTCCTGTCTCTCTCTCTTCTCTTCGACTCCTCTCTTCTGGTCATCTCATCCCTCTCTCCGACTCTCTCACTCTCTACTCCTCCACTCATCGATCTGAGTCTCCTCTCCTCCGCCTCTCTCTCCCCCCCATCTTCCCCTCCTACTCTCTCCTCCCCCCCCCTTTTTTTTCCATCTCCTCTCTCTCTCTCTCTCACTCTCTCGGTAAACTCACTCTCTCTCTCTTTTCCTCAGCCTTAAACTACTGACTGGAATCCCAATGCAAACTTGAAACTAGAAAACATTTTGTTTGGTGTCCCCTTACAAGGTGCCTTGACAGTCAGTGGCAAGGTTGCTAGCCCCTCGCGCATACTATGACGTTTAAGTCGCAGTGACGGACCCTTGCCGGCCTGCGTGACGTAGAAACCCGCTGATGACGGTGTTTGTTTTTGACCGTCATCAGTAAGTGCGCGCTCGTAGCTGTGCATCATAAGCAAGACGTACGTAGCCTATACCACGTTTTTGACATTCTGAATCGCATTCTCTTCTCGGCCTTTTTGGCTAAGACCCCCCCAGTGATTCAGGAACATAAATTTTTGGTTTGTGTATTCCCTGGTTGGTTTGTTCAGCCCATCGTACAAGTTGCGAACAGCCGATACTGACGAACTCGGATGATACGCGACGTTAAACTGAACTTCCATCCTACCACGAAATCTTTATTGAAATAATTTGGGTTCGTGTGGCGTGATGGCCGCGTCAAGTCAAGTCAGGTTAAGAAGTCAACATAATTATTTGAAGATGAATTTCTTTTTTTCCAATATATTGTGTTCATTCATTCACAAGACCGACGACCACGGACACACGAGCACACACACACACACACACACACACACACACAACACACAACAGACCCAAACACCACGCACACACAACACACCCACAACACACACACACACACACACACAACACACACACACACACACAACACAACCACACACACACACACACACAACCACACAACACACACACACACAACAAAGGCAAACACTACACACACAACACACACACACACACACACACACAGAATGTGTGGTGGTCAAGTTCAGCAACATAATTGTTTGAAGATGATTTCTTTTTTTTTTTTTTCAAATGTCCAATATATGTTTTCAACACGACGATGATTAGTGAGGGGGGGGGGGGGGGGGGGGGGGGGGGGGGGGTGATGACGGGGAGGAGGAGAAGAAGAAGAATGCCGGAGGGGGTGATGATGATGATGATGATGATTGATGGATGACGACGACGACGACGATAATGATGATATCCACGATAAATGATGATGACGACGACGACAATGATA
>CM065706.1:23406651-23421651 GCA_017654935.2 Phymorhynchus buccinoides | reverse complement strand
TGATGTTTAGAATAATCAATGGTTTTGCACCTCCAACATTAATTGAAAAGTTTCCAATCAACCAATCTAGATATACTAACAATATTGTTATTCCAAAACCTAGAACTGATCTTTTCAAAACAAGCTTAACATACTCAGGTGGTACTCTTTGGAATTCCTTAGCAACTAATCTTAAGCAGAAAAGCAGCATTACTTCTTTCAAAAACGCGTATCAAAATATTCTATTTCAGAGATTAAAAGAAAACATGTGAATGATGATATTTATGATTGCTGATTTTGTTATAAAATGTGATAACATATATGTGTTTGATACTTTTGTATGATATAACTTGATTTGTTTATTACTATCTTACTATTACTGATAATGATGAGTAGTGTTATCCTTTGCTGTTTTTATGTTTGCATGATGTGACTTTTTTTTCTTTTTTTTCCTGTACTTTAAATTCCAAAATGTCCCCATCCTTATCCCCCTCTGTGCCTCTTCCCCCCATCCTCCCTCCCTTTTATTCTCATTTCTGCATGTACATATATTATTTAGCTTTCTTGTTTGATTTATTTCATTTTTCCCCAGGGCTGGGTGGAAAAAAGCATGTAACTTGCTTATCTCATGTTCCCTGGTTAAATAAAATTTCGTTTTCGTTTTCGTTTTCGTTTTCTCTCTCTCTCTCTCTCTCTCTCAAAACTCTGCTTCTTGAATTGAAGTCATTTGCATACGTTTACAGTATGTATGTTTGTTTGTTTAGTTGTGTGCTTACGTACATGTCTGTAAGTTTGCCTGTACGAACGCGGTGCGTGTGTGTGTGTGTGTGTGCACGCGTTTGTGTGTGTGTGTGCGTTAATGCGTATGTGTGTGTGCATGCGTGTGCGTGCGTGCGTGTGTGTATGTGCATGTGCGTTATGCGTGTGTGCGTGTGTATGTGCGTGCGTGTGTGTGTTATGTGTGTGTGTGTGTGTGTGTATGTGCGTGTATGTGTGATTGATTTTTGATTGATTGATTTTATTTAAACTCTGTTCACATAATGGTGATGTTAGACTTTAGAAATTAAAAAAATTTTAAGTCTTTTTTTTTTTAACAAGGTGCAGTTTTGTGCTTGTGTAATTATGCCTACATGTACTGTAGCGCACACGCACGCGTCTGTATTGGTGTGTGTGTGCGTGTTATAGCGCGCGTGTGTGTGTGTGTGTGGGGGTGTGACGCGGAGGGGAGGAGGGGCGCACGCGTGTTTCTTTTGTTTTGCGCGCGCGCATGTGCATGCGTATCTGCGAGGGTTTGAGTCGGTCTAGCTGTGTGTGTGGGCTTTGCTTGATCTGCCCTATACTACTCTATCTTTCTTGTACACATTTGTATTCGGATGATTATGCTACGTTTCTTTTTTGGGTGTTTTGGGTTATTTTTTTTATTTTTTTTACCATGCTTCCAACCCGTTTCTACTTTTTTTCTCTCCTTCGTCCATTTGTTTGTTTTATTATGCTGTTGTTTGGGGGGGGGGGGGGGGGGGGGGTGTTAAACCATGCTTCCAACCTGTTTCAACTTTCTTTCTCTCCTTCGTCCATTTGTTTGTTTTATTATGCTGTTGTTTGGGGGGAGGGGGGGGGGGGGGGGGTGTTAAACCATGCTTCCAACCTGTTTCTACTTTCTCTCTCTCATCTTCATCCATTTGTTTGTTTTATTATGCTGCTGTTGTTTGGGGGGGGGGGGGGGGGTGTTAAAACCATGCTTCCAACCTGTTTCTACTTTCTTTCTCTCATCTTCATCCATTTGTTTGTTTTATTATGCTGTTGTTTGGGGGGGGGGGGTTTTTAACCATGCTTCCAACCTGTTTCTACTTTCTTTCATCTTCATCCATTTGTTTGTTTTATTATGCTGTTGTTTGGGGGGGGGGGGGGGGGGGGGGGGGTTAAACCATGCTTCCAACCTGTTTCTACTTTCTTTCTCTCATCTTCATCCATTTGTTTGTTTTATTATTATGCTGGGTTGCTTTTGTTTTTTCAAACCATGCCTCCAACCCGTTTCTACTTTCTTTCATCTTCATCCATTTGTTTGTTTTATTATGCTGTTGTTTGGGGTGGGGGGTGGGGGGGGTTTAAGCCATGCTTCCAACCCGTTTCTACTTTCTTTCTCTCATTCATTCATTTGTTTGTTTGTCCGTTTTCTTTTCAGTCATTGTGCCCGTCTCTGCGCAGCAGTCGTGGGCTGGCGACATCATGCACAAAGTGGCTGTGACGTCGAATGAGGCGTTTCCTGTGGTGACGTTTCGACACAAGGAGTGTCACTGCCCTTTCTATTTGTACCCTGGTTAGTGCCTGGCTTTATTTGTGCATGTTCTTTATAGTGCAGTGATTAACATCATAGACCATGAAGCACATTCACACACGCACACACATGCACGCGCGCACGCGCACACACACACACGCGCGCGCACACGTGCGCGCACACACACGCGCGCATACACACACACACACACACACACACACACACACACACACACACACACACACACACACACACACACATTCTTTCTCTGTCTCTCTCTCTGTCCTGGCTTTGTGCAACCCCTTTATCACGGAGTAAGTTATAATAACATCATAGGCCATGAAGCACATTTACTCTCTCTCTCTCACACACACACACACACACACACACAAGCAAGCACGCACGCACGCACACGCACACACGCACACACATACACGCACACATTCTCTCTCTGTCCTGGCTTTGGTGTAATCCCTTTATAATGAAGTAAGTTATCATAATAACATCATAGACCATGAAGCACATTCTCTCTCTCTCTCTCTCTCTCTCTCTCTCTCTCTCTCTCTCTCTCTCTCTCTCTCTCTCTCTCTCACACACACACACACACGCACGCACACACACACACACACACACACACTGTGTCTCTGTCTCTCTATATTTGCTTATTCTATTGCCCTCTGTAGTTAAAAGTCCTTCATTAGTTCGTTCACTTTCTCTCTCTCTCTCTCTCTCTCTCTCTCATTAAACTCCGTTCACAACATTTTAATATTGCTGCTGCTGGTGTTGATGATGATGATGATGAAGACCATGATGATGGCAGGGGTACAATAATTTATAGAACTATCATCACACAGAGACTTTCTAAAACACGTAACATTACATAATAACACTTTGAGACAGTGCCTTCTTCCCTCCTTCTCCTTCCCTCCCCTTTTTTTTCTGCAGACGGAAGCGTGGCCCTCACCCGCAGTCTGATGTCAGAGCCCGTGACGTCATACTCCATGGATGTCTACGTCACGGATGGCGTTTCCACAGTCGGCCCTTCCACTTTGTATTTTATGATAACAGGTAAAACTGACATGTAAAAATGTACTTGTGCGTCTTTACAACTAGTACTTCGCTCTTCGACTCATGGCCATAGGTTAACGTGGAAAAACCGAAGAGGGTTGCTTTAGTATGCTTTTTGTTCTTATACATTTTGTGTGCTAGTGTTTTGCATAGAACTAAAACTTCCACAGATAGCAGAAAGACAATTGCTATACTATAACTATTCTGGAAAACTGGACCAGAACGTTGTTTGTAGTTAAGGTATGGTAATCACGAGTGCTGTCTTAAACAGTTAACACGAGTAGTAGGTATCATGTAAATTAGACTGAACTGCCAAACCGATAGGCTGTTAATGCTAACGTGCATGTCACTACCCGTGTTAACTGTTTAAGACGCACTCATGATTACTCGTGCAAGATGCCTTCCCCAGGAAATGTCCCTTTTCCCTAATCCAAAATGGTTTTAGGACAGCTGCGTCACTCTTCATTCTAAACATTTTGGTGTATTGCTTACCTTTGTAGGTCAAACAGCAAAGACAATATGACATTTTTGACTGAATGTATTATTTCCGCAGGTGAACATTGTAATTTTTGTAATCATATTTGAAGCCTTATAGCTCAAAATTGGTTTGTGCTAGAGGCTTGGGAAAGAAAGAAAATGTGTGCACAGTTTTATGTAGAATTTGCAACAACAGAATCAAGTATGCTGATGGAAAGATACCTACGTTTCAGCTGCTCTTCTTCTTCTTCTGCGTTCGCAGGCCATATGGCCATAATGTGTTTTCACTGGTCTCCCCGCTGCGTACAGCCGACACATTCCGATTTCAGAGAAGAGCTGTTCCAAAATGGTAGGCCTACTATTCGCTATTTGACTTTGCGGAAAAAAATGGCATATAAATACTTTAAACAATTCCTAACTTTTGATCTAATTAAGCTAGAAAAATAAATGTTTATATCAATATGCACAGAATTAAAACATCTATGCATTGGTAATATTTTGGTTTATCAGATCTGACATTTTAAAAGATGACTTTTGAGTACCTACTAGGCAAGGTATCCACGCATCCCCAAAGTTGCAGCACTGACAGCCATCGCATAAGCCACCTAGTTTGACGGTCACAGATTGCACTCGCAAAAATTAAAACTAACTCAATATTCTTTTGTAGGATCTAAAACGACTGTGCATGCAGCTTTTTCTTAATTAGGGCACGCACACATTATACGCGGAAGTTCCGTGCGGAAACCCACATGCAGTCCGCAAAGAAACAATCTTGAAGTAAGAACTATGAAGGAGTGTGCACATTACACGGAAACTCATGCACAACCCCCAACAACAAAAAACAGTCTGGAAGTAAGAACTATGAAGGAGTGTGCACATTACACACGGACACTCATGCACAACCCCCAACAACAAAGAACAATCTGGAAGTAAGAACTATGAAGGAGTGTGCACATTACACACGGACACTCATGCGCAACCCCCAACAACAAAAAACAGTCTGGAAGTAAGAACTATGAAGGAGTGTGCACATTACCCACGGACACTCATGCACAACCCCCAACAACAAAGAACAATCTGGAAGTAAGAAACTATGAAGGAGTGTGCACATTACACACGGACACTCATGCGCAATCCCCCAACAACAAAGAACAATCTGGAAGTAAGAACTATGAAGGAGTGTGCACATTACACACGGACACTCATGCGCAACCCCCAACAACAAAGAACAATCTGGAAGTAAGAACTATGAAGGAGTGTGCACATTACACACGGAAACTCATGCGCAACCCCCAACAACAAAGAACAATCTGGAAGTAAGAAACTATGAAGGAGTGTGCACATTACCCACGGACACTCATGCGCAACCCCCAACAACAAAGAACAATCTGGAAGTAAGAAATATGAAGGAGTGTGCACATTACACACGGACACTCATGCGCAACCCCCAACAACAAAGAACAATCTGGAAGTAAGAACTATGAAGGAGTGTGCACATTACACACGGACACTCATGCAATCCCCCAACAACAAAGAACAATCTGGAAGTAAGAACTATGAAGGAGTGTGCACATTACACACGGACACTCATGCAATCCCCAACAACAAAGAACAATCTGGAAGTAAGAACTATGAAGGAGTGTGCACATTACACGCGGAAACCCATGCGCAACCCCGGATGGAAATCTGTTTAACGTCCTCCGGTCTGGAACAGACACATATGGGACAGATGTGGGAACGATCCTGGAAGCAATGCCCGGAGGCAGTGCAACATCAGTAGAGTCACGATTTTTTAACAATACAAATAGTGAAATTAAGCGCAACCCCATCCGCTTATTTTTTATGTGAGTGTATGGGGTTTCTGTACGGTACTTGGGGATTGCGGATCTAATGTGTACAAACCCTTATTTATGCGTTGTCCTTCGTTATTTACAGATATCAACCAGCCACCTCGATTCCTGAGCATCCCTCTGTCCGTGTCGGTGGAAGAGAATTCCAGTGGGGCGGTTCTACATGTCAACGTCACGGATGACGATGCTGATGATGGTGTTGTTGATGACGTCATCTTGTCTCTGACGTGGCTCCCTGCCGAAGGGAACAGCTATTTCTTTTTCAGTGAAGGAGGTAGGAATTGGCAGTTGCTGTTTTGTTCTTGTTCCATTTTTATTATGATACGCAGAATTTAATACACGCAATGGGGCAGTGGGTGGATGCCTCGTGCCTCCATACAGGGAGCTGGATGACCCCCACCCCTTCCACGAGTCTCTCCCTGTGGGGATACCAGGGGGTCTTTCGTACAAATAGTTCCCCCACCTTCTGGAAGTTCTGTGCTTGAAACTTCCTTTAATCTGTTACTGTCTTTGACAGTGTTTTTGTCAGTTTTCTTTTCCTTTCTATCATTTACTATCTTTCTGACTTACTGGCCCATTCTCCCGCTTTTTTCCCAAAATAAATCTTCCAAATAATTTTCTCCTTTCAGCTCATCCGAAATCGGAGATAATCGGGCTGAATGCAGCGAGGAGACCAGTCAAAACTGGAAAACGGACACTTACGTATCCATTTTGGCCATATGGCCTGGGAACGCAGAAGAAAGAAGAAGAATTCCCATCCTCCATAATTTTCTCCTTTCAGCTCCTCCGAAATCGGAGTGCGTCAGCCGAATATAGCGGGGAAACCCGCGAAAACTGAAAACCGGACACAAGCCGTTACCTCTGCTGCTGCTGCTGATTCTGCTGTTATTGCTTTTGCTGTTGCTGTTTCTGCTACTGCTGCTCTTATACTGCTGCTGCTGTTTCTGCTGGTGATGCTCTTATACTGCTACTGCTGCTTCTGTTGCTGTTTTTGCTGGTGATGCTCTTATACTGCTACTGCTGCTTCTGTTGCTGTTTTTGCTGCTGATGCTCTTATACTGCTGTTTCTGTTGCTGTTTCTGCTATTGATGCTCTTATACTGCTGCTGATGCTGTTTCTGTTGCTGTTTCTGCTATTGATGCTCTTATACTGCTGCTGCTGTTTCTGTTGCTGTTTCTGCTGCTGATGCTCTTATACTGCTGTTGCTGATACTGCTGCTCTTATACTGCTGTTTCTGTTGCTGTTTCTGCTGCTGATGCTCTTATGCTGCTGTTTCTGTTGCTGTTTCTGCTGCTGATGCTCTTATGCTGCTGTTTCTGTTGCTGTTTCTGCTGCTGATGCTCTTATGCTGCTGTTTCTGTTGCTGTTTCTGCTGCTGATGCTCTTATGTTGCTGTTTCTGCTGCTGATGCTCTTATACTGCTGTTGCTGTTTATGTTGCTGTTTCTGCTACTGCTGCTCTTATACTGCTGCTGCTGTTTCTGTTGCTGTTTCTGCTACTGCTGCTCTTATACTGCTGCTGCTGTTTCTGCTACTGATGCTCTTATACTGCTGTTGCTGTTTCTGTTTCTGCTACTGCTGCTCTTATACTGCTGCTGCTGTTTCTGTTGCTGTTTCTGCTACTGATGCTCTTATACTGCTGTTGCTGTTTCTGCTACTGCTGCTCTTATACTGCTGCTGCTGTTTCTGTTGCTGTTTCTGCTGCTGATGCTCTTATACTGCTGTTGCTGTTTCTGCTACTGATGCTCTTATACTGTTGCTGCTGTTTCTGCTACTGCTGCTCTTATACTGCTGTTTCTGTTGCTGTTTCTGCTGCTGATGCTCTTATACTGCTGTTGCTGTTTCTGCTACTGCTGCTCTTATACTGCTGCTGCTGTTTCTGTTGCTGTTTCTGCTACTGATGCTCTTATGCTGCTGTTTCTGTTGCTGTTTCTGCTGCTGATGCTCTTATACTGCTGTTTCTGTTGCTGTTTCTGCTACTGATGCTCTTATACTGCTGCTGCTGTTTCTGTTGCTGTTTCTGCTGCTGATGCTCTTATACTGCTACTGCTGTTTCTATTGCTGTTTCTGCTGTTGTTGTTCCTGCTACTACTTTTGCTGCTGCTGTTGCTGTAGGCTTATATATCTTTTGCTGTTTCTACTGTTCTTGTTGCTGCAGGTGAAGAAGATGATGATGATGATGACGGCGATAACGACGACGATGATGATGACGATGATGATGATGCACGATGATGATGATGATGGTGTGCTTTCTTTCTTTCTTTTGTTTTTCAGACTCCACAATCCAGGTCAAGCCATTGATGTCACTTGACTATGAACGCATGAAGTCTTTGAACCTGGCCCAACTGACAGCCTCCCTCACAGCCTCTGACGGCTTTTTGACGTCATCCGTCGACGTCATCGTCACGATTAGTGACGTCAACGAAGCCCCTTACTTCACTCGACCCGTTTTCTACCTCAGCGTGCCAGAAGGCCCTGTGAGTGTGTTAAACAGTTGTTGTTTTGTTTTTTAATTTAACCCTTTCATCGCCACTGCCGCCTCTTGGCACCACAATGATTTGACTCCCATGTCACTAAAAGGCATCAAATGAGGGTCTGGTATCCAGTGACCTTATGTTCTTAATTTTGGGAGGTAAGGATAGGCCCTATTTTATGCATGTCACAGAGGAATCCCCAATATTGCAGACAAACTCTTTTCTCTACCCGGGTAAGTTTAATGGTACGGTAAATTTTGGCTGAGGAATGGCTGGCGTTGAAAGGGTTTTAAAGAAAAGAAAAATGAACACAAAAAAACATTAGGCCATTGTGGTTTATCTATCTTTTGCCAGATCTGCCATACATTTTTGGCTCACTCGTGTTAACAGAGTCTATAGTATGATAATTGTTCGGTTGTGTCTGTGGTCAAAACTTTAACGTTGGCTTTTTCTCGGGAACTACAAGGCCGTACATTGTTCAAACTTTGCATACGCATAGATGCTTAGGCAAGCTTTCAAGAAAGATGATTTGCATGTTAAAATTAAACAATGACCTTGACCTTTGACCTTTAATGTGTAATTTCCGTCTTGGCCATGCCTTTCACAGTTTCGCAGTTATAGCTAGTAACCAAATTTGGCATGTTGGTGTATTAGGCTAAGGCGATGTGGATTCTAGTGCGACTTTTACTCTCTTGACCTTGACCTTTGACCTTAAACATCATCAGTTATTTGTTTGGGCCATATCTTTTATATCCTGGCAAGTAGTCCCCACATTTCGCAAGCAGGTAGACTGGCTTAAGATCAAATGGAATGTGCACAGTTGTCGACCTCGGGGACCACGTTCACCTTGACCTTTTGACCTTGAATTTTTGTCTATCACAATATCACATGAACCGCTGCACAGATTCGCTTAGAATTTTGTAGGGTGATATATCACATCAAGCTGATGAGTCCAGCAATATTTTGGTACGGAGTTTATTTGAAAGTAAACAATTTGGCATTTAGATCTATCTCTGTCATTTAGATCTATCTCCCCAAAACACAGCGAGCGAGCCTTGAAGGCTTTGCCACTTGTTTATACTATTATTTTTTATATATTTTCGTGTGTGTGTGTGCATGCGCATGCATGTGTGTACGACTGTGTATGCGGCGTGCTTGCGACTGTTTGTGTGGTTGTGTGTGTGTTGTGTGTGCTTCTTTATTTGTATCTTGTGTTTATCTGTCTCTTTATCTGTCCTGTTTTTGCTTCAGAGAGGAACAAGCATCAGCAACAGCGGCCGACAATTACTCTCATCCGCAAGAGATCCTGATCATGGCGACCGCCTGACCTTTCACCTTCTTCCCCATCACGCGCACGGCGTCACTTCGGGTTTTTCCGTGGACGCGGAAACCGCCGAACTGTACCTCGTGTCAGACTTCGTGTTGGGTCGGCAAGATTCGTCAGTGGTCGTGAATTTGACCCTGTGTGTGACGGATTTGGGTGGATTGAATGCAACTGCGAAAGTGGTGGTGACGATATACGATGTTAACATCAGACCGAGGTTGTTGCATTTGCCTGCTAACATTACTGGTAAGTCATTCTCTCTCTCTCTCTCTCTCTCTCTCTCTCTCTCTCTCTCTCTCTACTTTTATATTTGTAACTTTTTTTCCAGAGGGCTGGATGTAAAAAAGCATATTATTGCTTATTCTATTACCCTCTATAAATAAAATTCATTCATTCATCCATTCATTCTCTCTCTCTCTCTCTCTCTCTCTCTCTCTCTCTCTCTCTCTCTCTCTCTCTCTCTCTCTCTCTCTCTCTCTCTCTCTCTCTCTCTCTCTACTCTCTCTCTCTCTCTCTCTCTCTCTCTCTTTGCATGCAGACCTATTTTGTACATGCGTGGCATGTGTAAGTGTGTGTAAGTGTGCGTGCGTGCGTGTGTGCGCGCACATGTTTGTGTGTGTGTGTGTGAATGTGTGTGCCTGTGTTGTTGTATATGTGTTTGTATGTGTGTGTTGTTGTTGTTGTTCAATTTAACGTCCTTCCACCAAATGTGATTCAGACATGTCAAATACTTTATTTTCACGTTAGGTGAAATTACGTGTGTGTGTGTGTGTGTGCGTGTGCGTGCTTGCGTGCGTGTGTATGCACATGTAAGAAGAGGAAGGTTAGTATATACGTATTTGGTATATGGATGGATAAACAAATATGATGCATTCTTCCTTGTTTTTTCGATTCTCGCTCTTATTTTAGTTATTTGCCTTGAAATGGGAGTACATCTCATATGACTGTGCCATCTTGTCTACTCTTCTTTGCCAACACCGACAGTTCCCGCCACGACAAAACAAGGGACGCTACTCTACACGGTGTACGCGGAGGATGAGGATGACGACCCTTTGCTGTTTCGTGCGAACCATCTGACCGCACAGGGCAGAGAATGGCTGCACCTTAATTCTACCAGTTAGTCATTTATAATATATGATCATATTACTACTCAACGAAAGTTATGGACCAATTTTCACAAGCACGTAATCAGACAATGACATCTCAGTCATATCATAAATTGTTTTTTTGTCTTCTTCTTCTTCTTCTTCTTCTTTCACTCAGACAGATTCCTGTCATATGAGCGTAGATGCGTCATGCTGCCGTTATGTGCCTGACTAAGAAATAGCTAGGTCCAGCATGTCCGACTTCGGCTGAAGAAATCTTTGTAAGAATTTATAGAAAAAAAGGCAGGAGAATGGACCAGTAAGATAGAAAAATAGTAGATGACAGTAAGCAAAGGGAAAAGGCAGAGTCAAAGAGAGTGACAGGTTAGAGGAAGTTACAAGCACAGAACTTCCAGAAGGTGGGGGAACTATTTGTACGAAAGACTCCCCGGTATCCCCATGGGGAAACATGTTTTTTTAAGACATATCTGATTCCATCTCTGTCTGTGACACTCAAATACCTTTTTCTCCTGCTAGAAATGTTGGCTTCCACATCTCTCAAGATATGAGTGTTGACTCACAAGTTCAAACTATCTGTAGATCAGCGTACTGTGAGCTGCGTCGCATTGCTACGATTCGCCATCTCCTGTCTATAGATACTGCTAAGATACTAGTCTGCGCTTTTGTTCTCTCTAAATTAGATTATTGTAATTCACTCTTGTATGGCTGCCCCCAACACCTCCTTGACAAGCTTCAAAAAGTCCAGAACTCTGCTGCCAGACTTGTCCTCAAGGTCTCTAAGTATCATCATGTTCAACCACTCCTGATATCCCTCCATTGGCTTCCCATCAAAGCACGTATTGACTACAAAATTCCCACTGTATGTGTGTGTGTGTGGGGGGGTATGTGCATGCCTATTTGCATGTGTGTGAGCGATTATTTGTTTTGTTTTTGTTGAATTTCTTGCTTTTAATTTTTGTTGTTAATAAGCGCATGGAGCTCCACATTTGGTGGAGGAGTGCGCTATATAAATGATTCACTATTATTATTATTATTCTCAGTTAAGGCTTGTTCAATGTTCAGTCGATACTGATCGCTTCTCAGCCTTTTGGCTAAGACACTGATTCAGGAACATAAATTTTTGTTTACACCGTGGTTGGTTGGTTCAGCCCGTAGTACATGGCGAAAGCCGATACGCGACGTTAAACTGACCTTCCATCCAGTTAAGGCTTATCTATTAGTAGCAATATTACACTTAGCACACGTTCAACCCAGTGGCAACGAAAAAGTTGTCATTTGGTCAACATGTTTCTGCATGTGTGCTTTTAGTGATGTGCCGAGGATCGAAAAGTGACAGGACAAATTGTCCTGAGAAGATAAACCAATAGGACAATGTCCTGGCTCTTGAAGAAATCAATAAGACAAAGCATGCCAGTGTTAAACAAAATCCACCATTTGTCCTGACAGAGGAGAACACAATAGAACATTTTCAATTTGAATAGGTCAATGGCCTATGACCGGGGCCTCGGGACATCACTGGCTTTGCCAAATTGCATACATACAAACACGTCTTCGATAGCAAAAGAACACAACATATTTATAAACGATTCATCAGCCTTGTTGGGCCTAATCAATATCTATCTTTTATCCATACTATGTTAATGTACTGTGTTGATCCTTCGATCGTTTGTCCGCGCGCGATTGAAGATATGGTGCCTGTATTTGGTTTAAATAACTTTTTATTCAGATCAACAGGGCACATATACATCAGTACATTGTCAGCATAAATGAGCAGCACCAAGCTTGAAGCTTATAGTGTGCTCACTATCTACATGTATATTACATATGACGACTGTTGAAAACAACCATATATTAGTGCCTATATTTGTAATCTGTCTTATGCCTACTGATGGATGTACTGTATTATAATGCTTGTATTTTCATGTAGCTTTTAAGCATTACTTTGTGGTGCTTAGTTGTGTGTCTTATTTTAAACATTATGTAAAGCGCAAAGAGCTCCGGTTCAACTGAGAGGTGCTGCGCTATATAACAAATCATTATTATTATCATTATTATCTTCTCAACAGCGGGAGAAATCTACCTCATCCAAACACCCACTGCCCCCCTCCTGCCCTCTTATCCTCTCTTCCTCACCCTTCAAATCAGCGTCACTGACGGTCTCCTCAGTTCGGAGGCAGCCATCTTGGGAATCTTTCTGACCGGAACTGTCGAGGAGGGCACGTCACTTCCGGTTCCTGTGACGTCAGCGCCCTATGTCATCAGCAGTATTCCCGAAGACGAGGTAATGAATAGCCTTGAGACGCGTTTCCGAAGCGTAGTAAAGCTAATGTTTTTACGTTTTTGTTACCATGACGCTTTGTGATCTTTTCCCATGTCATATTTAGATGGGAAATTTGATAAGCTATCAAATGAGATGCAACAAGGCTATATTTTGATGTGGTTTTGGAGAAGAAAAAAGAGGGTGACCGATATTGCATAACAACACAAAAAAACATGTTTCCGCAACAGACATGAACGTACGTTTTTGATTTGTTGAAACTGAACCCTTTCCCAATCTATTTCAATGGTTTTTACTTCTTTTGCTTTTTTGCTGCTGCTTTTTTTCTTTTTTTTGTTTAACTGTTCCTTCACTAGACTATAATTATGTACAACAAACAGTATGTTCCAGTGATGTTGCAGTCTGTTTCAGTTTTTTATGATTATGTAGCGAAGTTAGGGAAGGTGCTTCATTGGACACCACTACTTTGCAGCAAAGCTAACCAGCTAGGCCTCACTAGACTATAATTATGTACAACAAACAGTATGTTCCAGTGATGTTGCAGTCTGTTTCAGTTTTTTATGATTATGTAGCGAAGTTAGGGAAGGTGCTTCATTGGACACCACTACTTTGCAGCAAAGCTAACCAGCTAGGCCTCACTAGACTATAATTATGTACAACAAACAGTATGTTCCAGTGATGTTGCAGTCTGTTTCAGTTTTTTATGATTATGTAGCGAAGTTAGGGAAGGTGCTTCATTGGACACCACTACTTTGCAGCAAAGCTAACCAGCTAGGCCTCACTAGACTATAATTATGTACAACAAACAGTATGTTCCAGTGATGTTGCAGTCTGTTTCAGTTTTTTATGATTATGTAGCGAAGTTAGGGAAGGTGCTTCATTGGACACCACTACTTTGCAGCAAAGCTAACCAGCTAGGCCTCACTAGACTATAATTATGTACAACAAACAGTATGTTCCAGTGATGTTGCAGTCTGTTTCAGTTTTTTATGATTATGTAGCGAAGTTAGGGAAGGTGCTTCATTGGACACCACTACTTTGCAGCAAAGCTAACCAGCTAGGCCTCACTAGACTATAATTATGTACAACAAACAGTATGTTCCAGTGATGTTGCAGTCTGTTTCAGTTTTTTATGATTATGTAGCGAAGTTAGGGAAGGTGCTTCATTGGACACCACTACTTTGCAGCAAAGCTAACCAGCTAGGCTTGCTACGTGCAGGCCTCGCTAGTAGCTGGCTGGCTTGCTTGACTCAAATTGCTGGATAAAATGGTGGGTTTCTGTTCGAATCGATCAGCATTAATTTTTGAACATTGTTTAATCTTGTAACAAACAGAGGGTGGTTGGGGTTTTTAAAGAGTTGAGTGTTGATTATCATTATTACCACTCAGTTGATTGTATGTCCGTTTTCATATAAGGCCATTTCCCCTATATCTTTAATTTGCTAGCTTTATTCAGCTAACTGTTCGCATCAATCACCATTGAACATTGTTTTATTTTCTAACAAATAGAGGGTTTTCTCTTCTTCTTCTTCGGTCGCTCAGACAGCTTCCTGTCCATTATGAGCGCAGATGCATCGTGGTGCCGTTATGCGCCTACCTAAGAAATAATTATGCCCAGCAAGTCCGACTTCGGCTGGAGGAAATCTTTTTGAAAGTGTTTCTTGAAAAAAGGCAGGAGAATGAACCGGTAAGGCAGAAAGATAGTAGATGACAGTAAACCGAGGGAAAAGGCAGAGTCAAAGAGATTGACAGATTTCAGGAAGCACAGAACTTTCAGAAGGTGGAGGAACTATTTATATAAAAGACCCCCGGTATCCCCACGGGGGGGGTGGTGGTGGAGAGTTGAGTGTTGATTTATCATTTTACCACTCCGTTGATTGTATGTCCATTTTCATATAAGGCCATTTCCCCTATGTCTTTAATGTGCTAGCTTTATTCGGCTAACTTGGCTAGTTTCGCTAGCCCATCAGAAACGCAGCTCTCTTTTTAGTTCTCTAAAGTAATGAGTGTGAGATTATTGAATATTATCAACAAGGATAAAAACATTTTCAACAGCTGAAGCACTTGAACACTATGGCACAAATGCGCCAGCTAGGGATGAGAACATTACGTGTGTGACCGTTTTTGATTACCCCGTCACATGGGCAGCCACACACCGTCTTCAGGGAAA
>CM065706.1:23376651-23401651 GCA_017654935.2 Phymorhynchus buccinoides | reverse complement strand
CGGTGAAGTGAAGGTGAGCAGAGCTCTGGACACGGTGACCCTGCCTCACACCTCCATCACCGTGACAGTGACCGACTGCGGTCAGCCCCCACTGTCCACCTCTGTGGTCATCTTTCTGCTCTTCACCTAGCCAATCATTATTATAGCATGGAGCAAGCTCTTAGCGCTTTACGAATGCTGTGTAATGCGGCAATTATATGTACTCTCAGGCATGGGTGCTACTCTTTCAGTTTTACACTGATTACAGTATTTTTAATTTAACCAGAAACTGAACTTGTTTTTTTAATTCATCAAGCGATTTGGGGCGTTTTGAACTTGGTTGTTCTGTCTTGGAAGTTTAAAAAGGCAATGTAATAATTTTACAAGGCTTATCAGACTCAAACTGTCTATCATTTCTGTCTCGTTATATCTCTCTTAAAGTTGCCCCCTGAATTGTCTGACAGGGCTCTGCCCCTGTACCCTGCCGGGGCCATGGGTCCCTGGATCCCTGCCTTTCATTTTTTTTCATTTGAGGGAGTGGCACCCATGACTCTGTAAAGCGGTAATTTAAATACAATCAAATGACATTATCGCTGTGACAGTGACTGGTTGTAGAATCTTTCTGCTCTTCACCTAGCTAATAAATTATTATAACATGGAACAGGCTCTTAGCGCTTTACAAATGCTGTGTAATGCGACAATTACACTGTAAAGCGTCGATTCAAGTACAATAAAATGACATTATCGCGCGCTGTGACAGCAACTGTTTGTAGAATCTTTCTGCTCTTCACCTATCTAATAAATTATTATTCTTAGCGCTTGAATACTGTGTAAAGCCACTTACGTCGGTGCTCAAAAATCCTGCAAGGCAGGGGTCCAGGGGCCGCCCAGTTAAGAACTCGACTTAAACAATCCTAAAAATATAAATAAAGTTCCTGGTAAAGGCATGTAAATATTTATCGGTAAATAGATATGTGCCACCCCCCCTACCTATCTGGGTTAATTCTATTTTTCCGTTATTGCCTTTCTTACCATACATAAAGCTGTATTTTAGGAACATTTTTAGCTAATAACCTTTTTGGAATACTAACCCTAGCCCTAAACCTAACCCTATAAGACGGAAAAACGCAACAAACCACAACTGTGACAAATCACGGTGTACTGCAGTACATAGTGGGGGGTAGGGTTAGGTTTAGGGATAGGGTTAGTATTCCAAAAAGGTTATTAGCTGAAAATGTTCCTAAAATACAGCTTTATGTATGGTAAGAAAGGCAAAAACGGAAAAATAGAATTAACCGAGAAATGCAGGGGGGGTGGCACATCTTTACCTTTACCTATTTATCTGTATTCATTTCTTTTACATTCTACACATGAGAAACTATAAAAAAAAACATTATATAAATAGGAAATTTGTTGTTTCTCAAATTCTCATAATCCGGCGATGCCGATTCCAGGCAATAAAAAAAATCCTGCATTTCAGGACATCCTGAAAGCAGGAGAATCCATGCGCTTAGCTGCAATTTCAAATTCAATACAATCAAATTACAATTATCGCTGTGACTAACTGGTTGCAGAATCTTTCTGCTCTTTTTCACCTAGCTAGCATGGTGCAAGCTCTTAGCGCTTTACAACCCCCCCGGCGGGCTTCCACCTCTCATGGTGGGGGAGCTTACAGAGAGGAGCCCGGCAGTGGATGGATGCCTTGTGCCTCCATTCGGGGAGCTGGTCGAATCCACAAGTCCTTCCCCGTGGGGAAACTGGGGAGTCTTTTTGTACAAATAGTTCCCCCACCTTCTGTGCTTGTAATTTCCTCTAATATGTCCCTCTCGTTGACTCTGCCTTTTCCCTTTGCTTTCTCATCTTCTATCTTTCTCCCTTACTGGTCCATTCTCCTGCCTTTTTTCTTTTTCTATAAAAACCCTTTTAACTTTTTTTCAATTTATAACATGCCAGCTTTTCTGTTGTTCACTGGAAACTGTATGAAAAGACCCTCCGGTATCCGCATGGGGGGATATTATAAGGAATACGAAACCTTGGGAAAGTTTTGCATCTAAAGCCAAACTTTCAAGTCCATCATAGCGCAGTTCAGAAACAAAACATTCAACCCCCTCCCCCTACCCAAATCTTTCAAACACTTCACACAAAAATGAAAGAACAAAATCAGCTTTTATTCAGGAAACGAAACACGGGCTCACCCTGTAAGAGGAAGTTCAAACAGGGGAAGCAACTTGGATGGAGAACCGTAAAAATCGCAATCATTTTCAGATAACTCGCAAACACACTAGATCGACATTATCACACATTTTCAGCATGCATTCACATTCTCCATCAAACAAGAATAGCCCCACAAAATCTCCCAACGACAAATTCAAATTTTGCAGAAAAACATTTCGTTTGAAACAATCAAATTTCTTGTTGTATACTGATGTGGGGGATTTGGGAGATAAATCAGAAAGGCCGAGGGGAGGGGGGAAATGACACACACACACACAAAACCCCACACACTTTTTCCCGTTACAATTTCGCTATCAACAATCCTCCGTTTGCTTAATTCAGCGTAACTTTTCTGTTTCACTTAATAAAAAAAGAGAGAACATACATGCACCCAAACGTTATAACAACATTTTAAACTAACTCCCCCCTCTCCTCTACAGGGGAAGATAAGATATGGTCAAAATCACACACACACACACACATCCCCTGTAGTTTTCCACCTAGTTTACAAGAAAACACACTAAGGCCGTGTACACACATAAGCGGATATTCTAGACGGAAACCCGTGCGCAATCCATAAATAAGTGAAACAAAGAAAGGGAAAAGATTTGCGCAAGTGTCTGAATTTCCCCTATGTGTGTAAACTTTCATCCTTCTTTCTTCCACGTATTTAGGGTTTTATGTACGGAACTTACGCGTCTAATGTGAACCCGGCCTAATGCTATACCAACGCTCGCTCTACTACTAACCAACCTATTAAATCTATAAACTTCCGAATTCAAAATGCCAAGTCATTTTTCGGTTCCTTTTAAGGACTCAACTAGCCTGCAATCAGACTCCCTAAAATCCCCCAAATATTTTCACATTTCATAATTTCAACCTTTTTTTCCTATTTGAGGACAAATGTAGTCTGCTCAAATTTGGAGAGAGAGAGAAAGAGAGAAGGAGAAAAAGGATATTAAACTGTATGCTTGTTTGTTTGTGGAAATAAAGAGAAGGCGTGAAGACATCAGCAACAGCCAACCAATCTAATATTCAACTAAATCCCTCCCTCCCCCCCACCCCTCTCTCTCTCTATCTCCATGTCACTTTTTTCTGAAACAAGGTGGGTTTTCAGTTTATCAGCGAATACACCCACATCAAAACCATCTGAAATACATTGACAGTATCTATACTCACTGTCAGACTTATTTTATTTTATTTATTTTTTCAATTATAGTCCCGTCAACAGCTATGGTCATCTCAGGACTGTCACCACGTAAAGTTCGACCACTTATTACAAAACACTCATCAATGTATCTTACCAACGTTCAACAACCTGTAAACAACAAAACATACAGTACAATTCATAACATGACACCTCCATCATTGCACCCTATAGCACATAAGTCCACACAGTGCTGGAAACACCACTATTTATCGGATCCAGGTTAAACTTAACACACCTATAATGTGACTTTCTTTTGTATTTTTTTTTATTGTTTCTTTTCAGTTTTCTTGAGAGTCCTGTATACACAGACCGTATTATTCAACTAAGACAAGATTAGGAGAGAAAAAAACAACCCCAAAACAACACTACAATATCAATCCTTACATCAAATTTTTACATAAATCATGAATGTTTAATGCCATGTATAATTAGAGGATATGAAGATCTTAGGGCTAGCTAACCACACACACACACACACACACACACACACACACACACAAACAGGCTTCATGCAACACTTGTAGTTGATCACACTAACATAAAAAACTTGCTGATCATTTCATATTTTGACCAAACTTTTTTCTTAACTGAAAACGCACACATTCACGTGTAGATCTGATAACTTTAAAACATTAATCCATTTTAACAAATGCAAAATCATATAAAGCTTTTCTCTCACGACTTCTAATCTGACAAGAAAATACAAGTCACAACAAGATTTTTTGTGGAAAAAGCGAAGCCACTCAAACAAAAAAATGAATAGAAGACAATTAAATCGCAAAGTTCGAAGCGACAAGACAGCTACTGATTGAAATAAGATTTTAGGAAAAAAACAAAAAAACTTAGGCTGTGTACACACATAAGCGGAAAACCTGTGCGCAATCCATAAATAAGTGAAACAAAGAAGGGAAAAGATTTGCGCACGTGTCCGAATTTCCCCTATATGCGTAAACTTTTATCCTTCTTTCTTCCACTTATTTAGGGGTTCCGTACGGAACTTACGCGTCTAATGTGAACCCGGCCTAAAGCTCCCAACATGTGGTCTTCACAGTTACAAGGGTGAAACCTGCATAAAATGAAAAGCAGGAAGGCCTAGGTTCCAGCGGGCCGCCTTGGTGGGGTCATGGGGCAGAGTCGTTTGTCGGGGTCTGGAGGCAAAGACCGCACAGCTGAAGGTATTTTGGGGTCCATTTTTACTCATAAAATCAGAGCATTTAGAGCCAGCTTTCATTTTCTAAACCATAAAACAAGGTTTTTCCTTCATTCCAGTGGAATTATTCTTCAATAAAGTATTGCAAATTCCTGATTTCAGGAAAAATAACAAAGCCAAAAGCCTGATTCCTGCCATGTGGTTTCATCCATGCAGTTACAAGATGGCTTCAACTGTAGTGTACACATTTTGCAAAACCAACGGGAAATCCCTGATTGGCGAGCACTCGTTCAACTCGCCAATAAACATGGAACATTTCGCATTCTCATCACAGACACATGTGACCAATCCATCTTCATTCACACAGCACACACTCCAAGATTCTACCAGGGGTAAAAAAAAAAAAAAACCTCTTTCCTATGCAAATCATTACTTTTTTTAAAGAATTAAACCACTGCAATTCCCCCGAAGACGGAGTAGTGTGGCTGCCCACATGGCGGGGTAATCAAAAGCGGTCGCACACGTAATGCTCTCATCCCTATCTGGTGCATTTGTACCGTAGTTGTTCAAGTGCTTCGGCTGTTGGCATGATCCCTGGAGTCTTTTAGCCAGGGTATGTCAACAACAAACCACCGCAAGAAAAACGGGTGCTATTTCTGCCAAACCTGGGTGATCAAACGACCCACAATAAAGTGAATGTACTGCAACCCCAGTTTCTTCTTCGATCGCTCAGACAGTTTCCTATCAATTACGAGCGCAGATGCATCATGCTGCCGTTATGCGCCTAAGAAATAGTCCCAGCAAATCCGACTTTGGCTGGAGGAAATCTTTTTTGAAAGTGCTTCTTGAAAAAAGGCAGGGTAATGGACCGGTAAGGCAGAAAGATAGTAGACAGTAGGCAAAGGGAAAAGGCAGAGTCAAAAAGAGTGACAGACTGGAGGAAGTTAAAGCACAGAATTTCCTGAACACCGATTGTTCAGAAACCAATTACCGTATTTTACGGACTACAAGGCGCTTCTAATTATAGGGCGCACCCCCTGATTTTAACTAAAAATGTGAATTCAAACATACACAAGGCGCAACGTATTTTAAGGCGCATGCACAATGATCGAACAAAAGCAAAAAAAATAGATCGAAAACATGAGATCGACTCAAACAAAGGAAGTCATATTTTGCCTCGTTCTGTCAAAACAATCTTCAAAACGACTGAAGTTACACTCACGCCGCTATCCGGATATCCATATGATGGAAGCGCTTACTGCGTCAGAGAGTCCAGAAAAATCCGGAGAAGATTTCTACAATGAGTTTTGCTCACCTCGAGAAGCGACATACTTTTCCGCCATGATTGTTATGACTTTTACTGTCGAAACCGAGGCTATGATGTCATATCCTGCTTCAACACACACACACCCTTTTTTTTACTTGGAATGTGTCGTCTGCATTCGTGGCTTCATTCACGATTTCGGCCTGATAATCGATCTCAATAGGTACGATATGAATGGAATTCACAACTTTGTTTAACCCAATGACGCCCAACCATTCAAACCAGGAATCAATCCCAGTTCCTGAGAGATGGGAATTAACTCTGAACGTCACACCAAATATTTTCATTAAAAAAATCACCCAGAATAAAGTCTAACTCACATTTCATTTCTGAAAGATGCATATTGAATAGCAATATTTTTATTCCAAAGCTAACACACTGTCACACAACAAACCATGAATTGGAATTAAAAAAATCCGTAATGGCACTCCGAGCATCGCGCCGAGTCAATACTGCATCACGTCACGTGGAAAGAAGAAAAAAATTGGGGGTCACTTCGAAAAATCCATTCAAAAAGACTAGTGGGTGCTTTCCCTTGCTGTAAGAACCAAAAACGGACCAGCGAGACTGAGGTAAAGGAAGAACTAACTTAGTATATTGCATTGTGGGTAGGGAGAAAGTGAAAGTAAACGTACTAGACCTGGCGTTCAGCGGGCGCAATCGGCGCATACGGGCTGCATGAGTTGACAAAATTCGGTCACATTTGGCGTCTGTGTCCTAGAGAGGGTTAAGGTCTCAGTTGAGGGGAAAAAGTATCGCCTTGCAGTCCGTAAAATACAGTAGAGCAAGAGAGTGTGGATGTACCTACGGAAAGACCTTCCCCCACAGTAGTAGACAATCACATTCAAACTGGTTTCTAACTCTGCTGACAAAAAAAAGGTCACATCTGGGCTGCAAAAAGGGAGGAGGGTGCCAACATACGATCATACAATACAATGATGCAATCAAGGTATCAAAAGGAAAACACAAAAGTCGTTTCACTACATCTTCACTACCCTCATTCTCCCCTCACAATCAGTTATCACCATCGTACCGTAGTCTTTCTTGACATTTCAAACAGCTCGTTGATTACCTACAGCAAAAAACGCTTGTCGCGCGTTTGTTCACATGAATGAAAACAAGTACGCAATAACTCGGACTAACAAATGCACGCACACACACACTCACTCAAAAGTGCTCTAAAGCTCACCCGAATCGCTTCAAACTCACTCCTTTCTTTCTCCACTCCCCCAAGATAAATATTGTTATCAGGAGAGAAAACAAATTGCTCTGCCATCTTTTCATGCAATTACTGGTATTTATCCCTCAAATTTAAACTGATTTACTCCATGAAAGATGAACAAAATCCAACTCAAAACATTTTTCTTCTTCAAATCATCCAATGCATGGATATAAAGTACAAAAGCAGGGAGGGGGGAAGGGAGGGCCGAGATTAGTCATAAAAAAAGATGACCCCCCCCCCCCCCCAAAAAAAAACAACCCACCCATGTCAGCAACAATATTGACGACATTCTTTCCGTCCCGTAAAAGGAGATAAATCAATTGACAAATATTCGAGATACTTTGCTTACGATTACAAAAGGAAAAATGAGGAGCTTTGCTCCTGCGATTACAAACATAATAGAAGAACACGTGATCAACGAAACCAACACTCTACAAACGTGTACAGATAAAAATAAACCAACCCCTTCACTGATTGCCCCACGGGCTGTGTGATGTCACTGATGATGTCATCACTTTTCATGTCATAGTCCTTGAAAGTCAGGAAAGGCGTATCTCTAGACCATTTTCTCAGATTATCCGCCATCAAGTTTGATGATGACATTCTGCTCAACGTCCTCCGGTCCGGAACAGACACCTATATATACGGGACATTAGTAGATATAAAGATGGTGGGAACGATCATGGAGGCAATGCCCGGAGCAGACATGCCTACCGTATTTGTTACGGAAATGTATTGATTTTGGCAGTGTGTTCCGAAAATACGGAAAACAGGCGCATGTTACGGGAAAAATTAGAACATCAACAACAAAAAATTACGATGCCGGCTGGTGGTTTAGCATCTGCAAGAGAGAGAGAGGCGGGAAAGCAATACCGAAAGCTCACGAAAGTCAGCCCCGAAGTTTTCCGAGAGAGCTTTTCAACCAATCGTCTTTCACCAAGGTCGAGCCAAAATTTGACCGGCTACGTGCTTGGCAGCTTCAAGCGTCGGAGTGCGCGAATTCCATGAAGAAGGATGCTGGACGGAAGCTATGTTCCTGAAAATCATGCTCTGTTACGGATTTTTAGTGGGAGTGTTCCTGAAAAGCAAATTTGGGGGTAGGCATGTCTGCCGGAGGCAGTGCAACGCCAGGAAAAGTCCCGAATTTGTAACAATACAGATGAGTATAAAATGTCTATGCCATCAAGTTTGGCCAGAAGTGTTTCGTTTTATAACACCGTGGTTCCGGATGTGACAAGATGGCCGATCCTGAAGACTTTCTTTCTACCAGGTTTTTCGATCCTGATTTCAGGAGCATGCCTGAACTACTTTCACCCACATAGCAATTCATTGTTCAGTTCACTGTCAGAACCTTTACCTCCTTTTACGGGGAGGGAATAAAATGTTGATGCATCCCCCACCCCCACCCCCACCACCCAAAAAAAAGTGTTATGCCTGCCCCTCGTTAGTTTTCTTTTTCAACTGGTGTCCATGGAGATGACCTCGGTGGTGGAGGTCAGGGCGTCTTTCTGGATGCTGTCAAACATGGCCGACAGCTCCTGGGTCGACTTGACCTGCTGCAGGAAGTCATTCATCTGGGGACTCTTGTCTGGGAGGAAAAAAACACAATAAAATGAATGACCGGTTTTATTGTACATACTGTAAGTAGCAGTGAGTTTTAAACATAATTATTAACTATGCACATCTTCAAACATGGCCGACATCTCCTGGGTCGACTTGACCTGCTGCAGGAAGTTAATCATCTGGGGACTCTTGTCTGGGAGGAAAAAACCACAATAAAATGAATGACCGGTTTTATTGTACATACTGTAAGTAGCAGTGAGTTTTAAACATAATTATTAACAACGCACATCTTCAAACATGGCCGACATCTCCTGGGTCGACTTGACCTGCTGCAGGAAGTCATTCATCTGGGGACTCTTGTCTGGGGGGGGCAAAAACACAATAAAATGAATGACCTGTTTTATTGTACATACTGTAAGTAGCAGTGAGTTTTAAACATAATTATTAACAACGCACATCTTCAAACATGGCCGACATCTCCTGGGTCGACTTGACCTGCTGCAGGAAGTCATTCATCTGGGGACTCTTGTCTGGGGGGGGCAAAAACACAATAAAATGAATGACCTGTTTTATTGTACATACTGTAAGTAGCAGTGAGTTTTAAACATAATTATTAACAACGCACATCTTCAAACATGGCCGACATCTCCTGGGTCGACTTGACCTGCTGCAGGAAGTCATTCATCTGGGGACTCTTGTCTGGGGGGGGCAAAAACACAATAAAATGAATGACCTGTTTTATTGTACATACTGTAAGTAGCAGTGAGTTTTAAACATAATTATTAACAACGCACATCTTCAAACATGGCCGACATCTCCTGGGTCGACTTGACCTGCTGCAGGAAGTCATTCATCTGGGGGAAAAAACCACAACAACAAAATGAATTACCGGTATTATTGTAGCAGTGAGTTTTAACCCTTTCACCGCCAGCCATTTTCCATTACTCTTACCTGGGTAGAGAAAAAAAAACCATCTGCAATATTGGAAATTCCTCTGTGCGTGTATAAACTATAAAGTAAGGTTTATCCTTACCTTCCAAAATTAACAAAATGGGGTCTTCAGATAACAGGCCCTGATTTGATACCTTTTAGTGACATGGGTGTTAAATCATTGTGGTGCATAAATGCGACATTGGCGGTGAAAGGGTTAAACACATCAACGATGCAAATCTTCAAACATGGCCGACATCTCCTGGGTCGACTTGACCTGCTGCAGGAAGTCATTCATTTGTACACTTGTCTGAGGGGAAAAACCAAAAAATGAATTACCGATATTATTGTACATACTGTAGTAGCAGTAAGTTGGTGGGTTTTTTTTAACTCATTCAAGTCGTTCCGGCCATATATGTCCGGAATTAATAGATAGCTGTCAATTTGGTTCAAGGGAAGTAAATCTGTGTGCACACAATACCTTGGTCACTTCTAAACTAGCTTCACTCCCTTAGACCACAATTTTGCCTCTGACTTTGCTTTTGTAGTGGTTTGTTGTCGGGTAACCAATCAGTGTACAGTTTTTCTATATAAAGTATATATAAAAAATTCTGATGTTACTACTTCCCTATGTCTAAACCTGAAGCAAAAACCTGTAATCTTTCATTTCTCCTTTTGTTTATGTATGTTTTGTTTGTGTGTATGGCTGGAGCGATTTGTGAGTTGTTTTTTAATAATTCAAAATATTTTCTTCTTTTTTAAGGACACGCAGTCACACATCATAATCAAAGTTTCGTCATTATACATACTTCATTATTTATTTATTCCACACACACATGCTCAACAAACGGGAGGAAAGCAAAACAAAGACGTCACAATGTTGTCAAAATCCTGCCGTGGGCAAGGCTCGTAAGGATAGGAAGGAGTCAGGCATGGGAATTGTCCGCGAATTTTTTTTTGAAATTGTTACTAAATACTTCGTTTTTGTTACTAAATACTTCAATTGGGGGGCTTTTCAGAGTTTTCTGTCTCTGACAATTCCCATGCCTGGGAGTACCGGCTCACAGCGATCGCCTAGCTAAGCGGGCGCCGTCAAGAAACAACTAATAATAGGAAACCACACTTGCTTTTACCTACGTTGAAGTATGTGCATGGGTGCAACTCCCCCAAACGAAAATAAACCTGAAAGGCAGGGGTCCAAAGACCCATGGCCCCGGCAGGGTACAGGGGCAGAGCCCCGTCGGACGATTCAGGGGGGTCAAGTTAAGTGAGAGAGATAACGAGACAGACAGACACTGAGACAGTTTGAGTTTGATAAGCCTTGTAAAATTATTACATTGCCTTTGTTAGCTTGTAAACTTCCAAGATATAACAACTAAGTTCAAAATGCTCCAAGTCGCTTGTGGTCAATTTTTTTTGGTGGGGGTGAATTAAAAAACCCATGAAGTTCAGTTTATGGTAAAATTAAAAATACTGAAATCAGTGAAAAACTGAAAGAGTAGCACCCATGTATGTGCTGTTGTTGTTTTGGGTGCAACTTTACCTGCGTCAGGCACACTGAGTAGAGCGTACACGGCGCGTAGCGCGGATCGTTTGAGCTCGTCCTGTTTCTCAAACTCCTGTTTGACGGAGTGGGCCTTCACCTTGGTGGTGCAGGTCGCCCTCAAGGGCTCCACCAGTCGGTCCAGGCCTGATGACACACAGAGATAGGTTTGATCACACACACACACACACACACAGTGGGCCTTGACTTTGGTGGTGCAGGTCGCCCTCAAAGGCTCCACCAGTCGGTCCAGGCCTGATGACACACAGAGATAGGCTTGATTACACACACACACACACACACACACACACACACACACACACACACACAGTGGGCCTTGACTTTGGTGGTGCAGGTCGCCCTCAAAGGCTCCACCAGTCGGTCCAGGCCTGATGACACACAGAGATAGGCTTGATTACACACACACACACACACACAGTGGGCCTTGACTTTGGTGGTGCAGGTCGCCCTCAAAGGCTCCACCAGTCGATCCAGGCCTGACGACACACAGAGATAGGTTTAATCACACACACACACACACACACAGTGGGCCTTGACTTTGGTGGTGCAGGTCGCCCTCAAGGGCTCCACCAGTCGATCCAGGCCTGACGACACACAGAGATAGGTTTGATCACACACACACACACACAGAGTGGGCCTTCACCTTGGTGGTGCAGGTCGCCCTCAAGGGCTGCATTGGCACAGGTTAGACAGGCGCACCAGCATAAGGTAGGTCAACATTTTGATGTCGCAATGATCTTACACACACACACACACACACACATGAACACACTGACAAACACACTCGCGTTGCAGCACGGCATTGGGGCACAGGTTGGACAGGCGCACCAGCGTTACTAAGATAGGTCAATATTTTGATGTCGTAATGATCTTACACACACAAACACACACACAGAGAGAAGAACACACTGACAAACACACTCACGTTGCAGCACTGCATTGGGGCACAGGTTGGACAGGCGCACCAGCATAAGATAGGTCAGCATTTTGATGTCGTAATGATCTTACACACACACACACACACAGAGAGAAGAACACACTGACAAACACACTCACGTTGCAGCACTGCATTTGGGCACAGGTTGGACAGGCGCACCAGCATAAGATAGGTCAGCATTTTGATGTCGTAGTGGTCTTTCAGACCGTCCTCCACGTGTTGCAAGAAGTCGAAGATGTCCAGACGATCCAGGCATGAGTCCAACAGGGTGTACATGCACTCAAAGGCCGCCTGCAATAAGGTACGCGTGTACTTAACCATGGCTTGCAAAACTTCACACTTCTAGCAGTCCATGGGCGAATGTACCAAGACATTAACTCTACACTCCCACCAAACGCAAAGACATTCACTGCCAAGCACCCTGCCCTGTGTTTGGCTGCTTTTAGAGCTTTTTTCAGCTTTTGGATTATTCATCTTTCATTCAGTAAGCCATAGCAACTGAATTGCACGGACTGACCACATACACCAACACACATACACAAACGTTATAGAGGATACACATACAAGTGCATTCACACACAACGTACGCATGCAGACAGACAGACACACACACACAAGCTTAGACATTTAAAAGCAAATGTTAGAAAAGACTGGAAAGGTATGTGTGAACACAATTCATTTGATAGATTCTTGGGAACACCAGATAAAGAATGGGGTACAAGGGGCAAAAATGTTTCTTCTTCTTCTGCGTTCCCAGGCCATACGGCCATAATGGGTGAGGTAGGTATGTGTCCAGTTTTCAGTTTGCACTGGTCTCCCTGCTGTATTCAGCTGACTTTCCGATTTTTTTCCTTCTTTTTTTTTTGAGAGGGGGGGGGGGGGGGGGGGTTGTAATGCTAAAAAAGACTGAATACCCATCCTATCATGTTCAAAATAATGCATGGAAAACCTGGCAAAGCCCTGCAGATTTTCTCACAGTACTCAGCTTCAGAATTACCACTAATATCAAGCCTGTTAAGAGATGTTCTCTGCTTAATGGGGTTCGATTTTCACTCATACTGAAATCTCCACAGAACACACACTCCCGACCCCCTTCTCCTTCCCTTCCCCCCCCCCAAAAAAAAGTCGGGGGAGTTAGAGAGGGGGAGGGGGGGGACAACAGCCATTGCTCATTAATTCTTTTGTTGAATGAGCAGACCTGTTTACCCTAATGATGAAAAACCTGGAATTTGCCACACAAAAACCCGGAATTTGAGAGAGAAAAAAACAGACTTCACATCGGTACACGACTCGCGATAAAACAGATTCAACTCGGCGCCATTGCGATCAATTTTCACTTCATTTTCTATTGAAAAGTTCAAAATTCTCACATCATTGTATTTTCCAGTGATAATATAATCTAAATGGACTCATTTCAAGCCCTAATTACAATCTCTACCATTAAAAAAACTGCCCGGAAAGCTCTTCGAATCGACAGTAAAAGCCTGGCCGCCATTTGCATTCGGTTTCGGTCAACCCTTGCGTCTTTTCATACGAACGGAAACAAATAATAGACGTTTTTTTGAAATCCCGGAATTTTTCAGCGTTCACCCGGAATTTACTATTTGACCCAGAATTTTAGCAAATTTCCGGAATAATTCCGGCAAAACCGAAAAGGTAAACAGGTCTGCATGAGGTAGTAGACAAAATATCGGCAAATGAATGAAATCAGAGGGCAAAAAGAAGACTCCCTTGTGGGGACAACATAAATCTAACAGCACAAACTTTTGCATAAATATTTCCCCCACCTTCTGGAAGTTCTGTGCTTGTAACTTCCTCTAATCTGTCACTCTCTTTGACTCTGCCTTTTCCCTTTGCTTACTGTCATCTACTGTCTTTCAGCCTTTCCAGTCCACTTTCAAACAGATTTCCTCCAGCCGAAGTCGGACATGCTGGGCCTATTTCTTTAGTTAGGCGCATAATGGCAGCATGACGCATCTGCGCTCATAATTGACATGAAACTAGAAGAAAAGAAGGCTCACTTTTCTGATGTCCAAGCCATCATCCAGAGTGTGTTTGAAGGGGCCCATCTCCACCTCGCGAATCAGTTCTTTCTGCAAAAAACAACATGCTTCTTGTATTAGCAAGCATTCACTTCTATGTATAATCTTTTACAGCTCTAAGCGAAACTTTAAATTTCCTTCTAAATGTTGACTCCTGATGCTACTTACAAATTCAATGGGTCTTGGTTCTTGGGGTTTTATGGTGTTTTTTTAAAAATTATTTAAAGTTGTAGGTGTTTCTGTTTGACGCAGCATCATGTTGTGGATCCACAGGGAGAACTAACTGGCTGGGTCATTGTAGATTAGGTGTGGGTCTCTCTCTCTCTCTCTCTCTCTCTCTCACACACACACACCTACCCTGACTCCAGCATGTCCCTGATGAGGGAGGGCTTGTTGTGGGCAGCAGAGTTGAAGGTGACCAGGGCCTCACGACAATCACTCAGACTCTCTCTCTCTCTGTAATACATACCCTGACTTTGGTCTCGTTATAGAGGTGAGGCAGCACAGACTCCAGCATGTGCCTGATGAGGGTTTGCTGTGGGCGGCAGAGTTGAAGGTGACCAGGGCCTCACCATGAACAATCAGACTCTCTCGCTCTCTCTCTCTCTGTGATATATACCCTGACTTTGGTCTCGTTATACAGGTGAGGCAGCACAGACTCCAGCATGTCCCTGATGAGGGAAGGCTTGCTGTGGGCGGCAGAGTTGAAGATAACCAGGGCCTCTCTCTCTCTCTCTCTGCCTCTCTCTCTCTCTCTCTCTCTCTCTCTCTGTGATACATACCCTGACTTTGGTCTCGTTATAGAGGTGGGGCAGCACAGACTCCAGCATGTCCCTGATGAGGGAGGGCTTGTTGTGGGCGGCAGAGTTGAAGGTGACCAGGGCCACACGACGCACGTTGAGGTCAGGGTCCTGCAGCGTCCTCAGGAAGTCTCCGATGCACGTCTTCAGCATGGGGTCCACTGCTTGAGGCTGGGAGGGCAACGCATAAAACCACACAAAATCTTAACTTTTTCGCAACACGTCGCGAGTACCGGACTCGTTGCGAGAATGGCAGCGGCAGGCAAAACTTCCCTGAGATCGCGTCGCGATCGTACTCGCAAGGGTTCTTCTCCGAGTTTTGGGTAGAATTATAAACCAATGGTGTTAAAAGTATGACTCCTACATCGTCTGACACATCAACCAAGTGAACAGTGAATTTTATGGGTTAAATTGTGCACAAAAGCAACTGACCCCACCTGTCTACTTTTCCTTTCAGTCACAAGGTTTGCCTGTTAAGGCGTGGAATTTCTGTGACGGGACAGTAATGAAGGAAAAGTAACTAGACCCTGTATCTGTCCACAGCAATAGTTTGATGGCTGCAGTAACTATAAAGGCCTTACAGCAAAAAACAAATGATAACATCTTTATACTATGACTTGTGTTGGCCCCGTATCTGTCCACAGCAATAGCTTGACGGCTGCAGTAACTATAAAGGCCTTACAGCAAAAAACAAATGATAACATCTTTATACTATGACTTGTGTCGGCCCTGTATCTGTCCACAGCAAGTTTGATGGCTGCAGTAACGATAAAGGCCTTACAACAAAAAACAAATGATACTAGAGTACTTGCGTAAACTGACCCAGTCGCGACACATGCTTGCACCCCTAACCCTAACCCTAATCTTAACCTAAACCCTTAACCGCTAACCCGATTTTGCCCAAATTCGAACTTGTCCAAGCTTTTGACCCCTAGTATCCACCTGTAAATTTTCATGTTGATATATCCAAGCGTTCTCGAGTTATCGCTGTCCCAGACAAACAGACAAACAAACCTTTGTTTTTTTGGTTGAAACACACTGATAACTCTATGTGAGGCCATTTTACACCGAAATATGCATTTTGAGCAAATTTGAACACGGACAGACGGACGGACAAAGTAAAAACAATACCAGTCTCGCTTCGCGACTGGTAAACATCTTTACATTATGACTTGTGTCGGCCCCATATCTGCCCACAGCAATAGTTTGATGGCTGCAGTCACTATCAAGGCCTTATAACCAAAAAAAATGATAACATCTTTACATTATGACTTGTGTTGGCCCCGTATCTGTCCACAGCAATAGTTTGATGGCTGCAGTCACTATCAAGGCCTGCTTGCTGTAAGGAGACGACCACGGTGAACAGCCAGGGTAACCATGTCTCGTGTTACTCTGGTCTGCAGGTCTCCATTAAAGATACACTGACGCACCACGATTAAGTCCCTTGGTTTTTTCTGGGTAGCTGTGACCCACATACACATGTCCCCAACTTCAAATTGAGGCTGCTCTTGTGTTTCGGTTTGAATTTGGGGGCATTTGTATGGGAGTGAGGCCTGGTCAAAACAAGATTTATTTCCAGTTATAAGAGGAAAAACATGTGAAACCCGTGATTTTGACACGTGATCTGGTGGATCGTGAAGTGATTAACTGTTGGAGAACTGTTGTAAAACTGGGAGTACACACAATTTATTTTATTTGTACATTGTTTATATAGTCCCGTCAACAGCAATGGTCTTCTCAGGGCTGTCACCACAGTAAACATCAAACACGTCAATAACATCCTACATGTATTTACTCTACAAACAAAACATACAACAAAATATCAGCATGGCATAGCACATTTCTCATTTAGGCCTATAGCAAATCAAATTAAGCAATGCGAAGAGCAATGCGAAGAGCGTAATCCATTCCACTTGATTTCTCACTCCTAGGTTACAAAAAATCGTATAAAATGAACACAAATAAGCAATACTAAAAGTTACATATTTTGTACGTGTACAAATGCACAATACATAACCAAAGATAAATTTTTAAAAGGCCATATAGGCTAATACACACTGCAGAATAGGCACAAAGCTCCCATTCAAGTGCTTAAAGGCACAGCCGGGATATAAAAGGGCTGAGTCGAGCCGCATGGCTTCATTCTGCCTCCCTCTTCGCGTGCCGCAACTTTGTCCCTAGCCTTTACTCTGTAGCGTGAGACAGCAAGTGTCCGACTATCGTTACCCGATTCTATGGATCGGGTGTTATAGAATCGGGTGTCTTGGCTTTAAATTCTCATTGCCTAACCACCAGTCCACAACGGAAAAAAACTGGCAAGTCATTACTGCAAAAGGAAAAAAGTGTACAAGAGTATTGTTTGTTTTTTAAGAATAAAGGCAGGAGAATGGACCAATAAAGGAGAAAGACAGAAGATGACAGAAAGCAAGGGGACATGGCAGAGTCAAAGAGAGAGTAAGTTACAAGCAAAGAACTTCAGAACACTGTGACCAATTTTCTTATTTTCCAGAACAAATACAGACTAGCTGTTACGGCAGGCATCTCTGCACACATCCAGTAACAGAGAAGACAATCAATCGAGTATGAGTAGTGTAGGCCTTGATCTGTCCGCCCTGTCAGTCTTGGTACAGAGCGGTTATCTGTAGGCCTTTGTTTAGTGTGGGAGACACAAGGAAACGCTGCCTACAGGGAAAATGACAAGCAGCATTGTGTTAATGTCTCCACAAACGCATACACGTTCCACAAATCGGACAAAACTTTTAGCAGTTATGGAAAGGTCATTACCGAATATTACAGACTATAATGTAATACTTTTTTCTCCCCAGACTGAGATCCCTGCGCCTTATAAAATGACAACTAATATAGTAAGAAAATAACAAAATCTTAATTTTGCATACAATTTTTTGGGGGGTGCGCCTTATAGTTTGAAAAATACAGGACACATTCCATAAATCCTACAAAACTTTAGCAATGATCAAAAGGTGACTACGTAGTGTCACACAAGGGAATTGCTGGTACCCACGTGTCGTCATATCCGGCCACAAGGAGAGCCATATTATGGGAGACCGCCATCTTAGTCCTTACTTTTTTTTGAAAAATGCCAGATCGATGCTGCGTATTTGGCTGTTCCAATTCGAAACTTATCTAAACTGTATTTATAACATCTGGATGTTTTCTTTACACATTTAGATAACATTTTCACTTTGTTTACACACAAATAAGGACTAAGATGGCGACACTTCCGTTGGAATGGTCGAGATGCGCACGCAGGTGGGTTGGAGCCACAAAACAAAATATATAAAACGAAAGTAGGAGCCCTATCAAAGAAAACAATCCAATAAGTACCAATACTAGTGTAGGCCTTGATCTGTCCGCCCTGTCGGTCTTGGTACAGAGCGGTTATCTGTAGGCCATTGCTTAGTGTGGGAGACACATTACGACAAGGAAACGCTGCCTACAGGGAAAATGACAAGCAGCATTGTGCTAATGTCTCCACAAACACATACACGTTCCATAAATCGTACAAAACTTAACTTTAGCAGTTATGGAAAGGTCATTGATTAGTGTGAGAGACACAAGGAAATACGGCCCCGAAAATAAAAATAAAATAATAAAGAAAGCTTCTATAGCGCACATTCCAGGCTAGCAGCTCATGGCACTTTACAATAAATACATTTAACCATACAACGCGCACACAATGACAAACACAAAATGAATGATTTACATACGCATGCACACATACATTACATACATACAAACATACACACACATCTATGCCTACACATGTACGCACCCACACACCCACACAAAGTAAATAAATAAATAAAATCATGAAAGTAGGAGCCCTAACAGAAAAAAACAATCAAACGCGTACCAACAGTGTTGGCCCCAAAATGGTCCGCGCTGTCAGTCTTAGTACAGAGCGGTTGTAAAAAGATGGTTGCCTAGTGTGGGAGACACTTGTAAGGAAGCAATGCCTGCAGGGAAAAACTTAGTACAGAGCGGTTGTAAAAAGATGGTTGCCTAGTGTGGGAGACACTTGTAAGGAAGCAATGCCTGCAGGGAAAAACTTAGTACAGAGCGGTTGTAAAAAGATGGTTGCCTAGTGTGGGAGACAATTGTAAGGAAACAATGCCTGGAGGGAAAAACTACAAGCAGCGTTGTGGTAATGTCTCCACAAAGACATACACATTTTATAAATCATGAATACCGATTCAGACCTCTCGTTTATGACGGCAGTAATGGCGGTCAGTGAGCGCTTACAGGACGCGGACAGGGGGCCGAAACGGCTAACGTTACGTAGCGAGAGCATTAACTTCCAATTATTTCATGATCTAGCAACATTTCTGTGACTGTTTTTTCTGTATTCTTGATGGGGGTTTATGTGCCAATGTGCTTCAATATTCAAGGTCCCTTGGTGTTCAGCAACCTATGTGTAACATGCATGTTAGGAAACATTTCAAGTGTTGTTTTGGGTGTTCCTGTGTTCAAAAGCAAGGCCAGCAAACAAGACAAGTGATTGTTCTACAATTGTTTTTAATTCTACTGTTTCCAGGAACACCAGACAGAAAAGTGGATTCCAAGGACAGGGTTCCATCTTTGACTGTTTCCAGGGACAAATACCCCTTAGGGGGGATGGTTGGCAGCCCTGCGAAAGGGTTAGAGCTATGACCACAACCCGATACTACAGACCCTACCTGGTCGGAAATGGTGAACTTGACGGCGGTGACCACGGTGGACCGGGTCAGCGGGGAGTCGTCCGACAGGTGCTCCTGCAGGTTGCCCAGCAACGAGGCGGGGTCGATCAGGGTCAGCTTCCCCAGGCACTCGGCCACCACATTGCGTGTGCCTTCCTCAGGGCACTCACAGTTGTTGAACAGCATCGCCCTGGGGTGGGGGGTGTGTGAGGGGGGGACAAGAAGAATGAAATCAACACGTGTGTGTGTGGGTGTGGGTATTTGTGCGTGTGTGTGTGTTTGTGTATGTGTATGTGTGCGCGTGCCTTCCTCTGGGCACTCGCAGTTGTTGAACAGCATCGCCCTGGGGGTGGGGGAGGGGAGGGGAAAAAAACAAGAATGAAATCAACACTTGTGTGGGGGGGGGGTGTTGTGTGTGTGTGTTTGCGGTTTTGATTGTTTTATGTTTGTGTTATACTGTTATTGTATCCTCCATGCTCCAAAAGGGGTCAAAGGATTAAAATTCTTGAATCTTGTAAGTGTGTGTGTGTGTGTGTGTGTGTGTGTGTGTGTGTGTGTGTGTGTGTGCGTGTGTGCGTGTACGTGCGTGTTGTGTGCGTGTGTGTAATCTTTTTCCTTTTTCCTTTTGTTTAAGTATGTTTTGTTTGTGTGTATGTATGGCTGGAGTGATTTGTGAGGTTGTTTTTTTTGATAATTTAAAATCGTTGTGATGTGAATGAGTTAAAGAAGGGTGCATATATATGCTGAGCTAATTGCGCTCTTGCACACACGACGTAAGTACAGACACTGAGCTCACCAAATAGTGGTGATGTAGGACTTCAGGATCTCCACGCCTTTGGGTGAACTGGACTCGCAGCTGATGATCTGAACACAACACAGCGCATCACTAGACATCATTTCACCTCACTCTCTCAGGGCTGGGTGTATAAAAGTATGCATATTTTTCTGACTGTAACTAGTGTAAGGCGATACTTTTTTCCAAGATTCGGATCCCTGCGCCTTATAATGTGACTAATAAAATAGTAAAAAATTATAATAACAAAATCTTAATTTTGGGTAAACTCTCTCTCTCACTCTCACTCTCACTCACACACACACACACACACACACACACACACACACACACACTTAAATTGGGCTTCGAGTATTTGAAAGCCAAACTAAGTGTATTTTAAAATAAAATAGGAAAACTTCAACAGGAAAGTTTGAAAAACGGGAGTGCAAACATTTGTATAACTATAGAAATACTGTGTCAAAAGTGTCATCCATTTAGATTTACAACAACAACAACACACACACATACACATTTCCCGAATCAGGCAATACAGAGAAATGATAGATATATTTTGCATTTCACCATAATCTTCCCCCCATGTGCCATATTAATCATATTTCTGTCAAATATGTGTACAAAATATGGCGAAACCATATGGGTAAACAGGTCTGACACACACATACACACACGCACCTACATACACAAGCATGAACCCACAGTAACACTGTATGCAGGACTGTAGCTAGCAAGTTCTTAAAAAAAATAAGTTTTTCTCATTTAAAAAAAAAAAAGACATCATATTCCAAACTGCATCACAGAACTTAGCAATAATTCTGCAATTTTTTTTTTTAGAAACACAAAGACTGAATTAAAAACAATCTGAACTAGCGGTTTATAACAAGAAGTCAACGGTAATGGTGGAAGAAAATGTACTCAACCAATGAGAGAGATGGATTTCTATACTATGTTCTCAAATAATAAAAAAAAATCCTGAAAAATACCAATGAAAATAATTTTGTTACTGATGTTACGGTTTTCCTTTACTCTCAAATCTGTTCTTCTTCTTCTACGTTCCCAGGCCATATGGCCATAATGGGTAAGGTACGTATGTGTCCGGTTTTCAGTTTTCACTGGTCTCCCCTGCTGCGTACAGCCGACACATTCCGATTTCAGAGGAGCTCAAGGGAGAAACATTATTTGGAAGATATTTTTGAAAAAGGCAAAAGAATAGGGCCAATAAGTCGGAAAGATAGTAGATGATAGAAAGCAAAGGGAAAAGGCAGAGTCAAAGAGAGTGGAAAGATTAGAGGAAGTTACAAGCACAGAACTTCCAGAAGGTGGGGGAACTATTTGTACGAAAGACACCCAACCCCGGTATCCCCAAGGGGAGCAAATCTGTTCAAAAGTTGCCAAACGAAGGGCGAGGAGGTAGTACCACACCTGTTTACCCTGAAATTGGGCTTCAGGTATTCAAAATCCAAAATAAGTGTATTTTTCACAAAATAGGAGTACTCCAACAGGAAAGTTTCCACAACGGAGTGTAAACATTTCTATAACTTGTTGAAATACTGTGTCAAAAGTATCATCCATTTAAATTTACAACACACACACACACAGAGCGCACCCGTTTCCTGAATCAGGCAATATACAGTTGTAAATTATGATTCCGTTAAATTCCTTATATACCATTTTTACCATATTTTGGTCCCATGTACCATATTTACCATATTTTGGTCCCATGTACCATATTTACCATATTTTTTTCAAATATGAGTACAAAATATGGTGAAATCTTATGGGTAAACAGGTCTGTAGTACCTCTTTGAGGGAGTGCAGCAGGAGGTACTGCCTCTTGGGCTGGTTCTCAATCTCCCGCAGAACGTAAGGCAGGAACATGGGCAGGTTACCCACACTGACGTTACCTGGAACACAAACAGCCGGTCGGGCGGGGAACATTGATAACATTCACGACCAAGTTGTTATTTAGACACCACTATAATGTTTATGACCCTCAGTCTCAAAGTCTGGTTCTATCAGTTTCGTGACAATAACCCTTAAAGCCGCCTCAGACTATGCGACCACTTTGGTTGTAGGAAAATTCAGCTATAATCTCTATTCTACTACTTGTGTCTGTCCCAGTTTTCCCTATCCCCCACGACTGTCTGAAGCGTGTTTGGGGTAAATGGAACACCCACCAATTCCCTACAACCTGGTTGTAGGGTTTCTTCCGACCAAATTTTTAACATTTGTAATTTCTACTGACTATATAAAAAGACAGAAACGACGTATTTCCCTACGACTCAATGGTTGGTGTGTGTGCACCAGCCATTAGGCTGATCCTAACCCCGTCCCTTTCCCCGAGGATGGCAGACTGCTGTTGCTTCTCAATGAAACATTTTCAATGCAAAAATTAAGCCCTTGTTGATCAGTATCCAAAAGAGCATTCACTCTTGCAAAAGGCAGTCATTAAGTGGCCTCAAATACGGTTATTGGCGAGAGTTATTCCCTTGTTTGGTCAGTACTCAACCATCTTTCCCCACCCACCAAGGGCATTCACTCTTGCAAAAGGTGTTCTTTGCAGTGGCCAATAAGCAGCTTGCCTTGGGCACCAACATAAGAGCAGGCACCAGAATTTCCGGTGTGGCGGTGTATTTTTACCTCTATGAGATAAGTAGTCCTAGCCGGAAGTAGTCCTAGCATAGCCAATCAGAATCGTTTGTTTGTCCGCCATTGTGAATTTTACGAAGCTAAGTGCATGGATTTGTACATCGATTTCTCGGCAAATATGTAGATTTACACCCTCCTGCTCTATTTCTTGGTTCTTTCCGTGGTTAGGGTTAGGGTTAGGGATAGGGTTAGATGGGTACAGTTCGCATGCGAGAGGTAGATATTTAATGACAGGTACTTATTTATCATAACAGCGGAAGTCCAGTCCCCTGAAACCCGCAGCAAAAAGAGGCCCCAAGGCCCCAGACTATAGCAGACCTCTTTAGCCCCTACATAAGTCTTGAGTAGTCTGGATAGCTGAAATGAGTAGTTTGGGTGTGAAATGAGTAGTCTTCATTAAACCATCAAACAATGTTCACTGAAAATGAGTAGTTAGAGCATTATTTTCAATTTTGAAGAGTAGTAGAGGTCCAAATGGAGTAGAATACTACTCGAAAAAAGTAGAGTAAACAGGTCTGCTATAGATAGAGGGACAACACTGAAGTTGTCCCCAAAATGACCCCAAAACGCATGGTGCAGTAAAAAAATCACTTTAAAAAATGCTATTTGGCAGTGAAGATTATGCTCAGAAACAAAGGCAAAAGCCTCTGTCACCACACACAAATCCCCTGCCAGCAATGTCAAATCCTCTGAAATTTGCAAATCCTGACAATTCTGATGCCTGAAGAGTAAAAAACAAAATGCTGACTTGACTAGCCGCCCTCTGGTGCTACAAAAAACAACAACAAAACGGAAGAGGTACTTGCCTAGAGCGTAGGAGGCTGCCGTCTTGACTTCTTCGTTAGGCGAGGCGAACGAATCCATTATGACTTTCTGGATCTCACCCTGACCACTCAAGTCTCTGAAATTTATAAGAAAGATGTTCAACATTAAAAAGAATCGGAGACAAGGCTCACACTCACTACTTTATTCGCATCTCTTAACTCATTCAACCCTGTGCCCGACAAATTGTCGGGCGTGAGTAGCTGCCTCTCGAATCCTACGCCCGACAAATTGTCGGGCAGACACACGCACTTAGTTTCGGTTCAAACAACATGAATATTAAGTAGTAAGGGGAGCTCATTCTGTCGCATTTTCCTGCCACTGACTTGCAAAGTTTCGACAAGCAAATCTAAAGCGATTTTATCCGGGTTTTTTATATTTTTGGAGTCAAAATGAGCAAACGAGTTCGATACACTGTGAGACAAGTTTTGGATGAAATCTTCCTTGATGATGATAGCGATTTTGACCCTGAAACGGACGATTTAGGCTCTGAAGTGAGTGAATCTTCGTCAGACTTCACTCCACTCGTAGACAATGAATCTTCGCACAGTGCCGACAGACCAGAAACTGATGAAATTGAGGTGCAAAATGATGAAAATCAACCATCAACATCAAGAGGGCGTGTCCCACATGCTTCCTGTGTGATTGATCGACCCATTGCAATGCAAGAAAGTGATTCTGACAGTGACTCTGGTATACAAAATATAAACTGTTGGATAATTGTGTTCAGCAAGTGTATTCAGATCAGAAAGTGATAGTAGTGACAAATGAAAGCAGGCTGTGACTTATATGAACAAGTGTGGCTTGGTGCAGTTTTTGTGTATTTTGTGCGACTCGGTTGAAGTGTTTCAAACTTATTTCCTGTGGATGTAATGGGATTTACCACATGTTCAAGGTAAGAACATATGTTCTGTTATGTTTTCATTTGTGTTTGTTTGTGTTTAGTGTGATTTTGTTGTGTCTCTTTGGTTGTAAACAAATGTGACAACAAAAATCAGCCGTTTTTATTTTATTTTAATTTTTTCATAAAATTTTAAAAAAGAAAACACTTCCAAAATGGCTTGAAATTCACACACAACACAACACAGTCATCCATTAGTAAGC
>CM065706.1:23364151-23371651 GCA_017654935.2 Phymorhynchus buccinoides | reverse complement strand
CCTCTCTCTCTTACACACTATAATTTACCCTCTTTGTACATTTTGGTCTGTCCTTTGTTTCAACTCAATCCACTTGCAACAATGTCTGTGGGGCATGATCTTTGTGAAACACTTCCGTCTAAAAAACAACACCACTATTTTCGCTCGCTACGTGCCCAATACACGAATCCCATCAAAATGTTCGACACAAAACAACAGATATTTCATCAGATTCGTGTACGGGAGACTACAAATATAGTGAACATAACTAGTAGGATTTCATCAGATTCGTGTAGACAGTAGAATTTCACGGAGAATCATGCCTCACAAATGTCACAGTCGGACGGCAGCTGGATTGAACCGCATGCAGTGGGTCTGACCCCCTTGCGGAAGAGACCCACATTCCTTCCCCAACTGTACTACCAGAGCTCCCAATCGCCCTGCAAAACAAGGGGTCCCAGGGACTCCTTCACTTACAGTATAGAGGGTCCTAGAGGCGGGATAGAGGGTCCCAGTGGCTTTATGAATGCTAAAAATAATGTTTCTAGTGCATTTTCTAGTGCACATTCTTTTAGAGGGTCCTTTAGAATTTTAGTGCTTCATAGACCCCCAAATGGGGGTCCCTGGGAGTCCTGACTACTAACAAACCTGTCTGTGGATGAGATTCATGATGCCGGGCTGCTGGTTCTGTGCCGGCGGGCTGTAGATTGGCGTCAACAGCATCTGGAGATGATACACAGCGCATTAGTTCCTAATGTTTCATGGTGTTATTTTTTACATGTACTACTCAAAAGCATGGGTGCAACTACACAAAATGAAAAACCCTGAAAGGCCGGGGTCTAGGGGTAATGTCCCCCTGCAACTGACGAAAAAATTTATTTATGAAGGTATTTTAGATTGCTTTTTCCACAATTTATACAAATGCTTATTTTAAAGTGTTTGAAAAGTACAGTAGACACACATATCTTGTTTGATAAATTTTAACCCTTTCGCCACCAGCCATTTTTTCAGCCAAAAAATTTAAACTTAACTGGGTAAAGAAAAAAATGCAATATTGCTAATTCCTCTGTGACATGTATAACATTAGGCATATCCTTACCTCCCAAAAATTAAGAAAATAGGGTCTTTGGATAACAGGCCCTGGATGCCTTTTAGTGACATGGGTGTTAAACAATTGTGGTGCTAAAAAAAAGGAAAGAAAAGGAAATTCCTTTTCTGGTAAAATTCAAAAACAGGAAATCCTTGTATACCAGAAAAAGTTGCACCCATGCAAAATAATTCAAGGGCCACTCTCAAATTTGACAAGCTTCTTTGAAATTAAAATTTGTGCCACAAATCCAAACATTTACTAAATTTCACACGAACCTGCAATATAAAGTCTCAGGCAACATATCTTTGTCAATTTATTATTCAGATATTTTCTCGTCCAAAACATGCTACACTAACCCGAAAAAGAAACGCAAAACCGTGTTGAGCCCTAGCCGGATGATGGCATGTGTAAAAACTGGCCTTATTTTTTGGATGCCCTTTGCTGTCCTTTATTTCTGAAAGGCAGAAATGTGCACTGTAAAAATAAAAAACTGCATTGCATGGTCAAGACATGTTCATGGTGAACACACATATTGATCACGTTACCTGCAGCAGGTCCCTGAAGCCCAGCTTGTTGAGCCCCAGGCGGACGATGGCCTGCAGGAACTCCAGCAGGGCCTGAAGGGCGCCCCCTTGCAGCAAAGGGGACTGCACCAGCAGGAAGCACTGCGGCAGGATGTCCCCAGAGATCGACCCCATGCTGGCCTTGGCGATGTCGCACAGGGAGGTCAGCAGGTTCAAGGTCAGCTGGAAACAAGGGGTCACGAGGCTTGTAATGTGTTTTTGTTGCTGTGCTGTTTTGTTGTTGTTGTTGTTTCCGTTCCCAGCTTTAACCCTTTCAACGCCAGCCATTTTTCAGCTAAAACTTTCCATTGCACTTATCTGGGTAGAGAAAAGATTCTGTCTGCAATAGTGGGGATTCCTATGTGACATGCATACAATAGGACATATCCTTACTTCCCAAAATGAAGAACATAAGGTCACTGGATACCAGTACCCCTCATTTGATGCCTTTCAGTGACATGGGTGTAACCATGTTAAATCATTGTGGTGCCATGAGGCGACAGTGGCGATGAAAGGGTTAAAGATACACTGACCCACCACGATTAAGTCCCTTGGTTTTTTTCTGGGTAACTGTGACCCATATACAAATGCCCCCAACTTGAAATTGAGACTGCTCTTTAAAACGATGTTTCGTTTTCAATTTGGGGACATTTGTATGGGAGTCAAACCTGGTCAAAACAAGATTTCTTACCAGCTATAAAGAGGGAAAACACGTGAAACCCGTGATTTTGACACGTGATCTGGTGGGTCTTTAAACACTCTGGGGGCACACCAGTACCATGTGGCCTTGGGTGGAAAGATTAAAGATTAAAATTTAATAAATTATGTTGTTTTAAACAGCCAAACCAGAAACAAGATTACGATTAAGATTAAGATTAAAATTATAGCCCCGTTGACACCAAAGGCTGTGTCAGGGCTGTCACCACGTTCAATCTTACCACGTATTAACCAGAAACAAAGCGACTCCTCAAGCTGAATCATGATAATAATAATAACAATACGTTTTTATAGCGCTTTACCTCATATGATCCCAAAGAGTTTTACAACCAAGTGTTCGTCAATAAGCAGACAGCAAAAATAGCATGCAGGAATGACACAAACCAGCAACAGTACACGCACAAAACAGCACACACACAAAACAGAACAGATCAGATAGACAGACAGACACCACCACCCCACCCCACACACACACAGTCCACACACACACAACACACTCACACTCTGTGTGGAGATACCATTATCACACACAGGGAAACACATGTGTGGAGATACTATTATTACATGTGTATTGATTGTTGATGACGAGAGGTATTCCAAAAATTTGTTATTTGATTGACTGCTATAAGTTAATAATGATTATTGACTCAGCTCACTCACTCACTCACTCTCTCTCTCTCTCTCTCTCTCCGTCGTCTCTCTCTTCTCCTCTCTCTCTCTCCTCCCTCCATCTCTTTTAAATATGCAAATGTTCTAAGTTGATGTAATGAATTTTAATGATAATTATTTGGTTGGTATAATTTTGTTTCACACGTTTGATTAATGTTCTTTCAGTTATGTTGTATCTCTGTCGTGTTGTTGCACCTAACCTGAATTTCTCTTTTGGAGATATTAAAGTATACTTGAACTTGAACTCATATACATTCATGAAGAGAACCTTCTAACAAAGGAAAAGTTAAAGGCAAAAGAACTATTAGTTTACTTATACTGGTAATCCTATAAAGACCGACAATTCTTTTCAAATCTTGGTTCGTGTGTATTATATGAATCCCTTAACCCTTTCAATCACCACTGTCGCCTCTTGGCACCACAATGATTGAACACCCAAGTCACTAAAAGGCATCAAATGAGGATCTGCCATCCAGTGACCTTAATAATATGTTCTTAATTTTGGGAGGTAAGGATAGCCCCTATTTTATGGATGTCACAAAGGAATCCCAAATATTGCAGATGAAATCTTTTCTCTACCCAGGTAAGTTTAATGGAAAGTTTTGGCTAAAAAATGGCTGGCGTTGATAAGTGTTAAGGGACAAAAATGGTAGAATGGGGAAAACTCACCAGGGTTTGGGTTTGGTGATCAAGGTAGAAAAAGGGAAGAAGCAAGCTTTCCGCTCGTAGAGCTTTCATCAGATAAGCTTCTACAACTTAAGCTTGCATGCTGAACAAAGAATTTCTTATTCTCTTAAGACAATGAAAAAAATTATGAATAGGTTAAAAAAAAAAAAATAGAGAAAAACATAAGATGAAGTTACCAGCACATAGCACATAGCTTTTAGAAGGCAAAGGAAACGCTTAAAACATGAAGATTAAATACTTGTATCTAGCAGGGAAGAAAATTAACCCTTTAGACTGCCACCATTGACCTGACGACATCACTGATGATGTCACCAGATGAAAAGGAATAACCCTGATTAAGATAATTAAGATTAAAATTATAACCCTGTTGACAGTCAACGTCCATGTCAGGGCTATCACCACGTTCAATCTTACCACGTATAACTAACCCTGATATGCTGGCTTTTGCTCCAACACTTTCAGAGTTATATCCCCAGACCATGTTTGCCAGATTGGCTCTATCAGTTGTCTTTTTTTTAATGGCATGATTTGCCCAATGATTTTTTCTTTAATTCTCAAACCTCTCTCCGGCAGTCAAGGGGTTAAATGCTGCATCCCGAGCACTGACCTGTGAGACATGCAGGTCGTTTTCGCTGATGAGCGGAGGCATCTCTTTCATCATGTCGTTGATCATGCTGGGCGTCAGGTTGCTCCCTGCGCAACAACAAACCGCGGTCAATAATCCAGTGATGAGATTCTCAGAAAACCAAAAAGGAGGGAAAAAAGAAGCTGGGGGTCCGTGGCCCTGGTGTAGGCTACATCAACAAATGGATAGCCACTTCCATTTTCAGTTTTGCAAACTGCAGAGTAGTGACAGAGCTGCCCCAAGCAGTAACCTGAAATGTCCCATTTGAAAATGAACCAATCGAGAACAAAACATCAATCGAACATTATGCCGCATTTACATTTCAACACTAAACGGAAACCTAACACCCCTACTCCCACCCCCCAATTTTCTCAATGAATTTACACTGATCTCAAAAATGACCCCAGGGGCCATTAAAAAGGAGGAAATCCTCCAATCGTAGAAGGGAGGTAATCTCTGTAATCTTGTACAGAAAGTGTAACCTCCCGTTATTAGACCTCCCGTTGCAGCCGGAAACCTCCTTATAAGGACCTCCCATTGCAGCGGAACCATCCCTTATAAGAACCTCAACATTGCAGTGGAACCTCCTTAAGGACCTCCCATTGTGCAGCGGAACGTTCCTTAAAGGACCTCAGCCATTACAGTGGAAAGCCTCCCTTATAGAACCTCCCATTGCAGCGGAAGCCCTCCCTTATAAGACCTCCCATTACAGCGGAACCTCCCTTAAAGACCTCCCATTACAGTGGAACCTCCTTAAGACCTCCCATTGGCAGCGGAACCTCCCTTATAGACCGCCCATTACAGGGGAACCTCCCTTATAAGACCTCCCATTGCAGCGGAACCTCCCTTAAAGACCTCCCATTGCAGCGGAACTCCCCTTATAGACCTCCCATTACAGTGGAACCTCCCTAATAAGACCTCCCATTACAGTGGAACCTCCCTTAATAAGACCTTCCCTTGCAGCGAACCTGTCGTTTAAAATATAAATAAGACCTCCATGTGCAGCTGAACCATCTTATAAGACCTCCATTACATGGAACCTCCCTTATTAAGACCCCCCAGTACAGTGGAACCTCCCTTATAAAGACCCCCATTCAGAGGAACCTCCTTATAAACATCTATTACAGTAGAACCTCCCTTATAATACCTCCCATTACAGTGGAACCTCCCTTAATAGACCTCCCATTAGTTACAGAGGAACCTCCCTTATAAGACCTCCCAGTACAGAAGAGAACCTCCCTGAAGACCTCCCATTATAGAGGAACCTCCCATTTAATACCCTCCCATTACAGTGGAAACCTACCTTAATAGACCTCCCATTCCAGTCGGAACCTCCTTATAAGACCGTACATTATAGTGAAAACCTCACTTATTAAGCCCTCCCATTACAGTGAAACCTCCCTTATAAGACCTCCCATGACAGTGGATCCTCCCTTATAAGACCTCCCATCAGAGGAACCTCCATTATAAGACCTCCCATTACAGTGGAAACCCCTTTACAAGAGCCTCCCATTATAAGAACCTCCTTCTAGAGACCTCCCATTACAGTGGGAAAAAAAAAAAAAAACCCTCCTTACTAAGACCTCCCATAGAGACATTGCCCTTATAAGACCTCCCATTACAGAGGAACCCTCCCTTATAAGACCTCCCTTATAGTGATCCTCCCTTATAAGACCTCCCATTACAGGAGAACCTCCCTTATAAGACCTCCCATCAAAGGGAAACCTGCCTTATAAGACCTTCAAAAATCAACTAAAATGAGGTCTTATAAGGGAGGGGGTCTTATAAGGGGGGTAATTTTTAATACTTACAAAAAAGGGAAATGTCTCAGAGAAGTAGGAGGGAGTCTTATAATGGAGGAAGTCTTATAAAGGGAGGTCTAATAAGAGAGTTCCCCACTGGATAAGACTCCCTCCCATATAAAGACCTCTTTCTCTGAGACATTGCCCTTCTTTGTTAAGGATTAAAATTACCTTCCCTTATAAGACCCCTCCCTGATTGGCTACTGCTAAGAACACCTTTTGCCAGGAGTGAATGCCTTTGGAGGGTGGAAGAATATGGTTCAGTTCTGACCAAACAAGAGAATAACTTCTCAAGGCCAATAATCCTATTTGAAGCCACTTAATGGCTGCCATTTATTTGCAAGTATACCCTTTGGGATACTGATCAACAAGGGATTAACTATTGCCGTCAAGGGCTTTAGTAACCCTAGTTGCAGTGGCCAATAAAGAGCAACTTGGGATTATTTTTGAATGTCTAATAAGTGAGGTTTCACTGTACCGCAGCCTTTCTATTACTTCTTGCTGCGCAGCAATTCATACAGAGAAGCCTACCCTCATTTTCTGATTTTTCAGGAACAAAAACCTTAAAGGTGGACAATGACGGATGGGTTTCTGCAAGAAACATGTCGAGGTCACCAGAAAGATAGCTTTTTCAAGGATTGGAACACTCATTTCGTTTTGGTTTCCTAAAAATCAAACCGTCAAAGCGGCAATTCCTCCTTGGCAGAGATAGTAGCCATTTTGGACGGGGTGCGTGGAGGCTAATCCCAGTGTGGTTGAAGTGTTTTTTTTTTTTTGGTAGTGCAGCAACAAAAAAAAGGGAGCAATTTTCTTTGTTGTGAGCAAAACTCCTTTTGGTAAACTGTATGAAAATTAAAATAAATAAATAAAAAGGCTTATTTTTGTGAACATTTCGTGCAAACAATTTGATCTAAACCCAGGCGGCCATTACAAAAGAGACGACACACGCCTTCTCTTTGGGTGAAAATAATTTGACTTCCAGTAAAACCTCTGCCCAGGAGGACTCGCAGATTTGACGGTTTGATTTTCTAGGAAACCAGAGCAAAAGTGAGAGTTGCAATCTCTGTAAAGGGTGTTTTCATGGTGATCTAGACGTGTTTCTTACAAAAAAACTCATTCGTCAGTGGTGCCCCTTTAAAAACCCTCTCTGAGTGTGTGTCTGTCTGTCTCTCTCTCTGAAAAGGAAGTGCTATAGAGGTTAACCCTTCATCGAAGGAGGAGTCCGTTTAACAAGATAGGGGGGGTGGTAGTAGGGAACAGTAAAAAGGGGGAAATGGAGGATCCACCCGTCCCCCTCGAGGCGGTGCCTATCACCGTTGGTGTCGCCTGCTTTATCCTATGATGCTTGCTTGTCAGGGGAGAGAGGGA
>CM065706.1:23358632-23363651 GCA_017654935.2 Phymorhynchus buccinoides | reverse complement strand
CCCTCTCTTCCGTCCCCGGCACACTACTCAGAAGGACATTTGTGGTGTTGTGTGTGTGGTGTGAATGTTTTTGTTTTTCCTTTGCTGTTTATCTTTATGTCGTTTTGTAAACAGTTTTTTATTGCACGAATCCAAAAGTATATATTCATGGTGGGAATTTAAAATCTTGGCAAATAATGTGGACACTTCCGGAACTTTGTCATTATAAACAGGTAATCCACGAACAGAACGATAATGGGGGTTGGTAAGTTAGTGGCTATGATCACTTCAAGTCACAAGGAAATGGACAGAGACATTGCAAGAACCGAGGAATTTTTAAATAAAACCAAACTGAGTAATCAACGGTAAAAAAAAACAAATTCAAAGCTTAATATAAATTCAAGACCCGCTGGTCAAACACACGCAGCACCCACGCACACGCACACACACACACACACAACACACACACACACACACACACACAAACACACACAAACACACACACACACACAAACACAAACACCACACAACACACACACAGAGACAACCAACAGGGGGACACACAGAAACAGAAGACCCAAAATACACACCACACACCACACACACACACCAACAAAAACACAAACACACCCACACTACAAACAAACCCACACAACATACACAAAACACACACAAACCACTAAATAGTAACAGAGGATAGAGGGAAGTGAGATGGGAGAGTGAGAGGAGTATTAAGAGAGAAGAAGAGGGAGGAGTAGCAGCAGAGAGCAGGAGGGAGAGCGAAAGAGAGAGAAGAAGAGAGCAGAGGAAGAGAGAGGGAGAGAGGAGAGATAGCGAAAAGAACAGACAGACATACAGACAGAAGACAGACAGAGAGAAGAGAGAGGGAGGAGAGGCAGAAGACAGACATACAGAACAGAGAGAGACACACACACAATAGAGGAGAGACAGACAGCAGACAGACAGCAGACAGAGAGAGAGGAGAGAGAGAGAGGACACACACACACACACACACATTGCGTACGAGAGGTCAAGTCCAGGGGTACTTTTTGTCAAAGGCTGTTTATGGTAGCCATAAATTTGTAAGGTATAAGATTTTATTTGTCTCTAAGGAAAGTCTTATGCAAACACGCCACTCCTAGGTCCTTGTCTGGTTGTCTGTCCGTCGGTCTGTCCGTCGGTCTGTCTGTCTGTCTCTCTCTCTCTCTCTCTTCTCTCATCATTCTCTCTCTCTCTCCTTCTTCTCTCCTCTCTCGCTCTCTCTCTCTCTCTCTCTCTCTCTCTCTCTCTCAGGACACGACAGATTTAAGAATAGGCATTGCCTAAAATCTTCAACCTTGTTCAATAAAGTTTGTCAGTGTTCAGTGTTCAGTTTCTCTCTCTCTCAAGTTAAAGTTGGCCAGTGTCCAGTGTCCTCTCTCACTCTGCGCGCATGTGTGCCGTGCGCGCGCGGGTAGTAATATGTGTGTGTGTGTGTGTGTGTGTGTGTGTGTGTGTGTGTGTGTGTTGTGTGTGTTTATGTGCTATGTGCTTGTGTGTGTGGTGTGTGTGTGTGTGTGTGTGTATGTAGTTGGGTTACACACACATACACACACACACACCACACACACACCCACAAACGCACATACGCACAAAACACCACACACAACACACACACACACACACACACACACACACACACACACACCACACATACATAACATACATACACGCGCGCGCACGCACACACATGCGCGCAGAGTGCGAGAGAGAGAGAGACACGGACAATGCACAACTTTACTTGAGAGAGAGAGAGAACAATCTGAAACACGAACACTGCCAAACTTTATTGAAACAAGGTTGAAGATTTTAGGCAATGCCTATTCTTAAAATCTGTCGTGTCTGGAGAGAGAGAGAGAGAGAGAGGAGAGAGAGAGAGAGAGAGAGAGGAGAGAGAGAGAGAGAGAGAGAGAGAGAGAGAGAGGAGGAGAGAGTAGAGAGAGAGAGAGAGACAGACAGAAGAGACCGACGGACAGACGACAGCATACGACAGTCCCTAGGATGGCGGTGTTTGCATAATATCTGTCCTTAGAACAAATAAAATCTTAATACCTTACAAATTTATGGCTACCAATAAACAGCTTGACAAAAAAGTACCCCTGGACCCTTTTACCCTCTCCGTAACGCAACACCCCTCCCCCCCCCCCCCCCCCCTCACCCCCGCCCGCCCCTTTCCACCCTAACAGGACATAGACTCAGAAAACGATCACTGTTTCTCTTTGTTTGTTTGCTATTATCCCCCCCCCCATACACACACAGGAACTTACCCAAGTTATCTCGCGTGTGTCCTCTCTCTCTTCTTCTCTCTCTCTCTCTCTATCCTGTGTGCATTTCTGTCTGTCTGTCTGTCTCTCTCTCTCTCTCTCTCTCTCTCTCTCTCTCTCTTCTCCTCTCTCTCTCTCTCTCTCTCTCTCTTTCTACTGTGGGTGTGTTTGTCTGGTCTGTGTGTGTATGTGTGTTTGTTTGTGTGTGTTGTGTGTGTGTGTGTGTGTGTTTTTGTTTGTCTGTCTGTCTGTCTGTCTCGCTCTATGTGTGTGCATATCCTATATGTCTGTATTGTCTGTCCTGTCTGCCTCTTCTCTGTATGTCTGTCTGTATTGTATGTCTGTATGTCTGTCTGTCTGTCGCTCTCTCTCTCTCTTAGTCTCTCTCTCACTCTCTCTCACTCTCTATCTCTGTTACTATTAGTGTGTGTGTGTGTGTGTGTATGTGTGTGTGTGTGTGTGTGTGTGTGTGTGTGTGTGTGTGGTGTGTGTGTGTGTGTGGTGTGTATGTGTGTCTATGTGCCTCTGTGTGTCTGTGTGTGTCTCTGTGTGTGTGTTGTGTGTGTGTGTGTGTGTGTGTGTGGTGTGTGTGTGTGGTGTGGTGGTGTGTGTGTGTGTGTGTGTGTTGGTAGTGTGTGTGTGTTGCTGTGTGTGTGTGTGTGTGCGTGGCGTGCGTGTGTGTGTTTGACCATGCGTGGTCTTGAATTATATGTAAGCTTTGAATTTGTTTTTTTTACCGTTGATACTCAGTTGGTTTATTCCTCGGGTTCTTGCAATGTCTCTGTCCAATTCCTTGTGACTTGAAGTATCATAGCCACACATTTACCCCCTTATCTTCTGTCGATTGATTACCTGTTTATAATGACAAAATTCCTAAGTGTCCACATTATTTTCCAAGAATTTAAATTCCCAATGAATATACTTTGGATTAGTGAAATAAAAACTGTTACAAAACACATAAAGATAAACAAGCAAAGGAAAACAAAAAACAAACATTCACACACACACACACACACACACACACACACACACACACACACCACACACACACACACACACCACACACACACACACAGAGAAATAAACCAATCTACCAACCAACCAACACCCACCCACCCCCCAAAGAAAAGAAGAAAAGAAAAAAAGCAAGAAAAAAGCGAAATCTCACGTTATTTCTATTAAAATATATGTTTTTGCGTTTTCATATGATTATATTTCCATCAATTAGAATCAAATTATGAACGCAAGGTAAATGGCGACGTGAGGCTTTTCCGAAATAAATCAAATCAGAATGTTCAAAAGATTGTACATTAGGTGTTTGTTCCCCTTACTGTGAGTGGCAATAGGTAAAGTGTTGGAGAAAAACAGTTCAGTTTGCATATTAACCCTTTCACCGCCAGCCATATTTCAGCCAAAAATGTCCATTAAATTTACCTGGGTAGAGAACAAAATCCAGATCTGCAGCATTGGGGATTCTTCTGTGACATATATAAAATAAGGTCTGTCCTTACTTCCCAAAGCTAAGACAATAGAGGTCTTTGGATAATAGACCCCAATTTGATGCCTTTTAGTGACATAGGTGTTAAATCATTGTGGTGCTAAAATACGACTTTGGCGGTGAAAGGGTTAGCTGTGAACATTAATTGTTTGGATGCATTGGTCAACATTTAAGACTCTCTCTCTCTCTCTCTCTCTCTCTCTCTCTCTCTCTCTCTCTCTCTCTCTCTGCCCCCCCCCCACTCTCTCTCTCTCTCTCTCGCGAGCGCTCTGCCCCCCCCTCTCTCTCTCTCTCTCTCTCTCGCGCTCTGCTCCCTCTCTCTCCCTCTCTCTCTCTCTCTCTCTCTCTCTCTCTCTCTCTCTCTCTCTCTCTCTTATGCATGAGGGGCGGTGGAGGGGGGTGGTGGAGGGTGGGTGGGTGCTGCGGTTTGTGTGCGCTTGGGTTCAGTTGCGTGAATGTTCTATTTTAATAATTTTAATATTGAGCTGTGATCTTATTGATTCACGTTTATGTTTGACGTGCCACCACAGATGTATATCCATGTTTGTTTTGACAATAAATTGTGTGACTTGTGTGACTTGACTTGTTACATTCATATTGTGCCTTTAGTCACATCAACACTATACTCATGGCCTATGTGTACAACCCTAAAATCCACATAATCAATTTTAGTATTGAAAATTAAGCCCATGTATGGATACAATGCATATGACACAAATTCCAAAGCATAGTGTAGACTTAAAAAAAAATAATTCTGGAACATGTTACAAAGCGCTATAAAACAATTAAAATAAAGCTTCTAGATATAATCCATTGCCATTGATAAACCTAAAAAACCAACATTTTGTGAGCCACAGAAATCCATGAAAATACCAAAAACAAAAGACTAACAAAAACAACACAAACGTTTTGAGTATTAAAGAGGTGATACTATTATATATATAAATATCATAGCCACTTTCCGACACATTGATTCTGATTCTAATCTCTGCAAAACCACTTGACTTTATCAAGAGTGATGATGACACTAAAATGCTGGTTATGGCGAGACAATAAAATATATTATTATTGATACCTAACACCCCCCCCCCCCCAGATTCTCTTATCAGATTCTCTCTATCAGACAACTCTCTCTCTCTCTCTCTCTCTCTCTCTCTCTCTCTCTCTCTCTCTCTCTCTCTCTCTCTCTCTCTCTGTATGTCTGTCTCTGTCTGTCTCTGTCTCTCTGTCTGTCTCTCT
>CM065706.1:23331132-23341132 GCA_017654935.2 Phymorhynchus buccinoides | reverse complement strand
TCGCATCGCATTGACAGCGAATCGTATGCAGTGTAGCGTGCCCTTTAGAGGTACTCTGTGCTAGATAAAGGGTTGCGTCATTTTTTTATGACAGTTCCCCAGTGTTAAAAGTTCTCCTTCGAAACGCAGTGTTTGATCGCGACAACAGCAGCGCGTGTTTAAAGACCCACTGACCCACCACGATTAAGTCCCTTGGGTGTTTTTTTTCTGGGTAGCTGTGACCCACATACAAATGCCCCCAACTTCAAATGGAGGCTGCTCATTAAAATGATGTTTCGTTTTCAATTTGGGGGCATTTGTATGGGAGTCAAACCTGGTCAAAGCAAGATTTCTTACCAGCTATAAGATGGTTCACGTGTCAGTATCACGTGTTTCACGTGTTTTCCCTGTTATAGCCGGTAAGAAACCTTATTTTGATAAAGACCCACCACATCACGTGTCACAATCACGGGTTTCGCGTGTTTTCCCTCTTATAGCCAGCCGGTAAGAAATCTTATTTTGACCAGGAGTGACTCCCATACAAATGCCCCTAAATTCAAAACGAAACATAATTTTAAACAGCAACCTCAATACGAAGTTGGGGGAATGTGTATGTGGGTCACAGCTACCCAGATATAAAAAAAACAAGGGACTTAATCGTGATGGGTCACAGTGGGAGCAACGAAGACATAAAGATCCACCAGATCACGTGTCAAAATCACGGGTTTCGCGTGTTTTCCCTCTTATAACTGGAAAGAACTCTTGCTTTGACCAAGTCTGACTCCCATATAAATGGCCCCAAATTCAAACCGACACATCAGTTTAAAGAGCAGCCTCAATATGAAGTTGGGGGAATGTGTATGTGGGTCACAGCTACCCAAATAAAAAACACACACTCAAGGGACTTAATCGGGGTGGGTCAGTGGGTCTTTAACCCTTTGACTGCCAGGGAAAATTAGAGACAAAATCATTGGGCAAATCATGCCACGAAAAAGACAACTGATGGAGCCAATCTGGCAAAATGGACTGGGGATATTACTCTCTTGACTGTGCTAGAGAAAAAGCCAGCATATCAGAGTTATTCCTCTTCATCTGATGACGTCATCAGTGATGTCATCAGGTCAGTACGTAATACGTCGGTGGCAGTCAAGGGGTTAAGAACGTGGGAGCAACGAAGACTTAAGACGTACTTAGAGAAACAAAGCGATAAGATAGACAAGTCATACCTGACACAGGCCTGTTAGACCAACTCTCGAGATATGTCCACAGAGATGACAATAATAACTAGAGCGTTAAGTCCATCCGTTCAAACGCTAGAGAGGACACATACAAACATACAAACATAGTCTGCCTCAGACACGAGTGACACTAGAGCGTTAAGACGCTAAATCACCAACCGCACGGCAGCGTTTTCGGCTCCAGTGACCTTGACCTTTGACCCATGACCTTCATTATCGAACTTGGCATAGATCTCTCCATTACCTACCCGCATGCAAACTTTGAGCATCCTAAGTCCATCCGTTCAAACGCTAGAGAGGATACATACAAACATACAAACATAGTCCGCCTCAGACACGAGTGAAACTATCTCAAGCTGGGCAGCGTTTTTGGCTCTAGTGACCTTGACCTTTGACCCATGACCATCATTATCGATCTTGGCCTAGATCGCTCCATTACCTACCCGCATGCAAAATTTGAGCATCCTACGTCCATCCGTTCAAACGCTAGAGAGGATACATACAAACATAGTCCGCCTCAGACACGAGTGAAAACATTACCAATCCGCTCTCTACGATCGCGGTTGGTAACTAGTTAAACAATGAGAGTTTTAGCTGGACCCTCACACAGTCTTGGGGCAAGAAATTGAAGGTGCTTGGTATTAAATTTTGGTATTATTCTAGTCACAGAGACTTATCTCTGTGATATTCGGGCTGCTCTCCCCCGGAGAGCGCGTCGCCGCAAGTGCAGCGCCTACCCAATGTTTAAATTTGTTCGTTTGTTGGGGGAGCACAGGGTGAGGAGGGGGATGTGGGCACACTTGGAAAACCTAGCTATCAAATTGGCCATACCAGGCAGCGGGATTTCCCCCTGCTCTTACCGACTTTCAACTGCCGTGGGAGATTTACGTGCGTAAAGCGCACGGGGTCAGACTAGCTTTAAGTCCCCATCCGAAGGACTGGACGTTCAGTTCGATTTTCCTGTCTGACCACTGTTGAGATGGAGTTTTGGTCAAGACAATATGTAATTAAAAAAACCCACACACAGATAAAACAAACAAACAAACAAACAACAGTGATGTCACACAAATATTTGTTGAATACCACGAACATTGATTTTTGTTTTAAACACAGATACATTTACTTTCAAGCTGCATTTTAAATACCACCACCCCCCCTCCCTCCCTCCCTATGATCTTGTTTCATAATTGTATTATCTTCATTTTTTAAAAACTAGCGTGTATGGTGTTTTTTTTCTTCCAGAATTTAAAAAAATCCACATAATTAAATTTAGTTATTATAATAATTTCTTACTATATTGTTTGTCATATAATAAAGCAGGGCCTGGGAGAGAGAAAAAGGTATCGCCTTGTAGTCCGTAAAATACGGTAGCCACCTAACGGCAGCATGAAGCATCTGCGCTCATAATTGGCAGGAAACTGTTTGAAACGATCGATGAAAGAAGAAGAAGAAGAAAAGTTGGTGGCAGTATGCCAGTCTTACTTCTTCTTCTTCTTCGTCTGCGTTCCCAGGCCATATGGCCACAATGGGTAAGGTACATGTGTGTCCGGTTTTCAGTTTTCACTGGTCTCCCCGCTGCGTACAGCCGACACATTCCGATTTCGGAGGAGCTCAAAGGAGAAAAAATATTTGGAAGATTGGTGTTCTTTTTTTTTATAAAAAAAAAGAAAAGGGCAGGAGAATGGTCCAATAAGTCAGAAAGATAGTAGATGACGAAAGCAAAGGGAAAAGGCAGAGTCAAAGAGAGTGGCAGATTAGAGGGAGTTACAAGCACAGAACTTCCAGAAGGTGGGGAACTATTTTTACGAAAGACACCCCCCGGCATCCCCACGGGGAGAGAATTGTGGAGGGGGACGGGGATCATCCAGCTCTCCTTATGGAGGCACGAGGCATCCACCCACTGCCCCGGCCAGTCTTACAGTTTCCGACCATGACTGCCAGACATCAGAGGGGGGTCAGCTGCTAAATAAGTGTGATTGTTTACAGCTCTAGGGTACATCTTCACTGTTTAGGCCAAGGCCATTTGAGGACTGCTGGCGTTGGGGAGGTCTAAAAGACAATGGCTGCAACACAATGCCAGTGCAAAGGCCCCCTCGTTGAGTGGTAAGGTATTAGGTACTTTATAGTCACAGAGGCGTCTCTGTGAAATTCGGGTTGCTCCCACTTGGAGAGCGCCACGCAATTTGTTTTGGGCATGCGATTTTTTTTTTTTAAAAGGGGGAGCTATTTCCTTTGTTGTGAGCGAAAACATTTAAAAAAAAAAGGCTTGTATTGCGAAAATTCGTGCAAACGATTTGGCGGCCATTAGAAAAGAGACGGCACACGCCTTCTCTTTGGGGAACTAATTTGAAGCGCATGGAGGAATCGGATTTGAAGCCCTAGGAAACCCCAAAGTGAGTGTTGCAATCTCTGTAAAGGGTGAAGCCTGGTGATCTCGACGTGTTTCTTGTCAAAAAACTCATCCGTCAGGGTGCCCCTTTAAATGAAGTGTGATTGTACAGCTCTAGCATTACTGTTGGCCCCGGCCATCAACGGGCTAAAATAATGTCAACTGATAAAAGTCCTTTGATTTCAAGGGCATAAAAAAAAATTGGGGTGATTTCATTTTATCCAAGAATAAAAAATATCATATCCGTTGTATTATCACATGGATACATCATGATCATAATGGTGACAAATATTACGTCACGTGGATTCTTCGTTTTTATTTGTAAGCTCTTGGTGCTAAGATGCAAATTCAACACATGCACCATGAACGTCTTGGTTCACTAACCCCTTGACTGCCAGAGAGAAAATGAAAGAAAAAATAACTGTGCAAATCATGCCATGAAAAAGACAACTGATGCAGCCAATCTGGCAAAATGGTCTGGGGATATAACTCTCTTGACTGTGCAAGAGCAAAAACCAGTCTATCAGAGTTATTCCTCTTCATCTGATGACGTCATCGGTGATGTCATCAAGTCAGTACGTAATACGTTTATGGCTGTCAAGGGGATAAGTGTTGCTGTTTTCCCAGTCGCGCCTCTATACTCTACTATTTATTAGCAAATGCATAATGTACCTATATGTTTGTTTACAAACACATTGTCTCAACGCCTTTGAAAAAGTCTCTTAAAGACCCCCCACGTCACGTGTCAAAATCACGATTTCCACGTGTTTTCCCTCTTATAGCTGGTAAGAAATCTTAAGAAATCTTCCTAGCATAAGAGGGAATGTGACACATGACGTGAGGGGGGTCTTTAAGACGAAAATGTAGTGGTTTGTTTTATTTCGCTTATTATCCCATTTTCATCTGTTTGTGTTCATATAATGTGTAGCGTTTTGATGGGTGTTTTAAAAAAAAAGTTCAATTATTGTTTAAAAGGATGAAAATTAACTTTAAAGGGGCACCCTGACGGATGAGGTTTTGCAAGAAGCACGTCCAGATCAGCAGGAAAACACCCTTTACAGAGATCGCAACACTCACTTTGCTCTGGTTTCCCAGAAATCAAGCCGTCAAAAAGGCCATTCCTCCTTGGCGGAGGTGCTGGAAGTCAAATTCTTTCACCCAAAGAGAAGGGGTTTGCCGTCTCTTTTTGAATGGCCGCCTGTGTTTAGACCAAATCGTTTGAACGAACTTTTCGCAATGCAAGCCTTTTTATTTTATTATTTTAAATTTTATTCAGTTTATCTAAAGGAGTTTCGCTCACAACAAAGGAAATAGCTCCTTTTTTTTTTTTTAATTTTTTTTACTGCACTACAAAAAAAAAGAAAACGCTTCAACCACAATGAGTGACCTCCACCCACCCCATCCAAAATGGCTACCCTCTCCGGCATCTCCGCCAAGGAAAAAAATCGCCGTTTTGTGACGGTTTAATTTCTAAGAAACCAGAGCAAAGTGAGTGTTCCGATCCTTGAAAAGGCTGTCTTTCTGGTGATCTCGACGTGTTTCTTGCAAAAACTCATCCGTCCGAGTCCACATTTAACCCTTTCATCGCCAAAGTCGCATTTTAGCACCACAGTTATTTAGCACCTATGTCACTATAAGGCATCAAATTGGGGTATATTATCCAAAGACCCTATTATCTTAGTTGTGGAAAGTAAGGGTAGACCTTATTTTATATCTGTCACAGAAGAATCCCCAATACTGCAGATGGATTTTGTTCTCTACCCAGGTAAATTTAATGGAAAGTTTTGGTTGAAATATGGTTGGCACTGAAAGGGTTAAACATAGAAAACGAAGGAAGGTTGTGTGTTCTATCTGCAGTAAGAAAGGCAAGACTGAAACAAACGAAAAGAACCGAGAAAATGTGGATGGTTGGGTGGGTGGGTAGGTGCTAATCTGCATCTTCAAGGGTCTGCTACACGTCGACTAATATCGTACGACTGTACGATACGATTCGATCGCGTGGTCTCGAAGTGCGAATAAAATTTGTTCTTCGAGACCACGCGATCGAATCGTATCGTACAGTCGTACGCTATTAGTTCACGTGTAGCAGGCCCTTTAGGAAGAGAAAAACACAACACAAAAACGAAACGGAACAAAACGGGGAAAAAAAATGTTTTTACAGCACTTCGAATACACGCACACACACACGCACACACACACACACACACGCACACGCACACGCACACACACACACACGCACACGCACACACACACACACACACACACACACACAGACACAGACACACACACAGACACACAGACACACACACACACACACACACACACACACACACACACACACACACACACACACACACACACACACACACACACACACACACACACACACAGACACGACACACAGACACACAGACACACACACACACACACACAACACACACACACACACACACACACACACACACACACACACAACACACACACTCACTCACACACTGCTTGTAGTAGATTTACTTACGTATCAAACAGAATCCTCACGAACATTCACAACAATATCCTCGAAACTTCGCCGTATAATTATGGGCTACAAGTGAATCCAACCCCATAATAATGACGTGATGTATTGAAGCACAAAACACGCGGAAATAATTATATCAACGAAAACAAAGAACACGTTGGTTTCAAATGCCAGAAGTGGTTGCTGCCAACATATCGACTACAGATACAGATAATAAAGTAGTCTTGAGTCTTGAGATACGTACCACCACTATTTTTCACTTTTGGTCTTCAGAATATTATTGTTACGTCCAAATATCACCAGTAACGCATCTACTAGTAGGCCTTCCAGAACAATAACAGTACACACATCATCATCACCTTCATCATCATCAGCAGCAACAACATCGAGGTGACTTCAGTTAATCCGTTCGACGAAGTGGCTTTAGTCAGAGATCTGCTTTTAGTTAATCCGTTCGATGTGATTGTCTCTCTTCCATTGAAAGGGAGATTTTCCACCCAAACCAAAGCCTAAATGGAGCGTGTAGCTCAAATCCTGTATGAGTTTTCCGTGTCGCCTTTGCATAATTATATACTAGGCACAAGAAAGTAAGAACCACTGTCTGATGTTTTGCAAGGATTTGTGTAGGTCTAGTGGCTTTGCTCATAATAAATAACAGCATCACCGTTTATGCGCCTCCCCGAGTTAAGTAAACGGCTGAACGCAGTGAATATGTCGTCAAATATGTCCGTGACCCGTTTTGCACGTGCGATACAAAAAATGACCGTGTTCGTTTTGCAGCACGTGCAATACAAAAAGCACGTGTCCTTTTTGCACGTGCAATACAAAATGCACGAGGCTGGGTCTTAAAGACACAGTGACGCACAACGATTAAGTCCCTTGTTATTTTCTGGGTAGCTGTGACCCACATAGAAATATCCCCAACTTCAAATTGAGGCTGCTCTTTTAAAATTATATTTCGGTTTGAATTTGGGGTGCATTTTGTATGGGAGTGAGACATGGTCAAAACAAGATTTCTTAAAAACCTACTTCTTTGTTCCTTTTCTGGGGGGGGGGGGGGGGGGGGGGGGGGGAGCTTTGGGAATATCGAATGCTTTTCTCTGTGACAAACCTATATGTCCTCTGCCTTAATTGTTCGTTTACTGATGCTATTCTTTCATTAATAATTTCATATACGTGGAGATGTCTGTTTCTTATTATTCCTTTTGTTCAGAGTCCCGGCTTCAGAGTCGGATTGACTATAAGCTGGCTTCCATCTGTTTCTCTTCTGTCTCTGGTACTGGACCACAATATCTTTCTGACATTCTACACATCTACACCCCATCCCGTCAACTTCGTTCTTCTGCTGACACTCGTCTTTTCCGTGTTCCTTCTGTCAGAACAAAGTCCTTCGGTCAACGTTCTTTCTCCTTTCAGGGACCAACTGTCTGGAATACACTTCCCATCAATATCAGACACTTACCTTCAACTTCTTCCTTCAAGTCTGCTGTGAAGACCAACTTTTTTCAACGATCATAATTCCTCCCCCACCAATCCGCTCCTCTCCACCCCCATGTACTCAGTTTCCGTGAAATGATGAAGTGGCTGTCACATGACGTGCCCGTATGTGTGTGTGTGTGTGTGTGTGTGTGTGTGTGTGTTGTGTGTGTGTGTGTGTGTGTGTGTGTGTGTGTGTGTGTGTTGTGTGTGTGTGTGTTTTCTGTAAATTGTGTACCTTTTTCAAGATATGTGTTTTTGATCAGTTGTATATAATATGTACTTTTCTATATTCTACTCATGAAAAAATTATGTACGTTCGTCATGTTCTTATTGTATAAGATAATGTATATTCTATGTTGTATTTGTATTAAATATGTAAAGCGCTTAGAGCCCTAAATCAGAGAATAGGGTGGGCGCTATATAAATATTCATTATTATTATTATTATTATTGTTAAAGCAGCATTCTATTCATATGTCGAGGACTATATCAAGATATACAAGGTATGTACATTATTGTCTTATCGATAACTCTGGCAATTCTCCAAAAACTTCCAGCTACCCCCCCCCCTCCCTCCCCCACCCCAGTCTTCCCTTCCTATAAAAAATGTTTTGCTTTCTCAGTAATCACTCACCCAACAAATCTCTACCCTTAGTGTCCTGGGGGCCTGTATTCACGTTGAGATAGCATGAGACTTGGCATGATGCTAACTTAGAAGCTCTTCCAAAAGTCCTATTAAATCCTATAGGACATTTGGAAGAGCTTCTAAGTTAGCATCATGCTAAGTCTCATGCTATCTCAACGTGAATACCGGCCCTGAACTGTAATCACTGCCCATTTCTGCTGTCCCTTCTCACTGATACTTTCCTTCCTCCCCCCCCCCCCCTCCCCCTCGAATTGCCAACTGAACTGTGCTCACCTGAAATAAATCAACTATAAATACTGCAACCAAGTCCTCTCAAGCCACACGCATTGAGGCATAGCTGATGAGGTTTAACTGAGGCGTGGTCTACGCTACAGCTATCTGTATTGATAAAAGAATCGGGACTTTACTGGAGTTCCACTGCCTCAGGGCATTGCCTCCATGATCGTTCCCACCATATTATTTGTATTTACAAATGTTCCATATGTGTCTGTTCCAGACCGAGAGAGACGTAAAACACCATTTTTCATTCTCAAGCCACCACCGCGGAGAAGAGTCTACGACTTTATCGATATGTCCGTGTGTTTTTCCCTTCCCAGGTACCCTTTCCACTTTTGTTTGAACACCCCTTGTTACTTTTTTCCTCCTGTCCCTCTTCGATATGCTGCTGCCTTATCACCATGTCTCAAACTCTTTCTTTGTTGAATTATGCGTCAACTTATGCGCCCGATTATTTTTCACGCCAGGGGGGGCAGTCAATCCACTAGGGGGCTTATCACGCGATTTTCTTACTTGGGCGTAGTGAGAGAGAGAGTGATGGTAGGACCACTCCTCTGTCTCTCTCTCTCTTTCTTTATCCCAAACTAATAATATAGAAGAGGATTAGCCCCACACGAGAGTCATGCCCTCTGGCGTGAGAAAAATTGCACCTAAGTCTCTCATTTATGCAATGTTCCTTGGAAAAAAAAGGAATGAAAAAAGAAAGAAGAAAAAAGATTTAGTTCCAAGCTATTAGAGGGAGAACACGTGAATGAAACCCGGTTGATTTGTGATACGTGATCTTTTGTTGATCTGGGGGGTCTTTAACGTTATAATCCAAAGACACCTACAAAAGTTTGAGTGTCCTTTGGCTATATTTGAAATAGGCGAGGTAAACGTTATTCAATGATTTTGTCGTTCCTAAATTTTCTTGAAGCAGTAAGAATTGACCGCCATTCCAATGTGTGTCACAAAGAAATCCCACACAAGTGATTACAGATGAAAACTTTTCTGTAGCTCACAGCTAGTTTAATGGTATTGTTTTTGCCGGCTCAAAGATGGCCCTGGCGGTTGGAAAGAGCCGAGAGAGAGAGAGAGAGAGAGAGATCGAGAGGAGAGATGAGATGCAGAGAGAGAGAGAGAGAGGGAGAGAGCACCTTGGCACACGTGGGACATTCATAGATCATAGACCTTTTTGAATGGTGGGACGATCGATCCTCGGAGCGTACTGTAATACCAGAAAAGTCCCGAGTTTTTTCAGTGTAGACTATCGATTAAAAATATCCATGCACCTTAACTTATTGCAGACCCGCGTATATGGGGCCGCAGAATATTTTATTAGAGAGGCTATCTATCATAAAGCCTGCGTGCCAGTTCCGTAAGTGGACAAACAATAATAACGGTGATCGAGGATCCAAAAAGCCCCCCCCCCATTTTATAACGGATATCCTAGGTTCCAAAATTTTAGTTATCAAATAGCCCGGGGGCGAAACGACA
>CM065706.1:23321542-23330632 GCA_017654935.2 Phymorhynchus buccinoides | reverse complement strand
CACCTCACCTCACACACACCACACACCCACTCACCCCACATACACATACTCATACACATACTTCATACACACCCACACACACACACACACACAACCACACATACACACACACCACACTACACAACACACACACACATCCCACACACACACACACACACACACACATACACATACACACAGACACACAGACACACACACACACACACCCACACACACACCACACCACCACACACACACACACACACACCACCACCCTCACACACTGCTTGTGTAGATTTACTTACGTATATCAAACAGAATCCTCAACGAACATTCACACAATATCCTCGAAACTTCGCCGCGTTCGTGTTTCGCCCCCGTATATTATGGGCTACAAGTGAATTCCAAACCCCATACTCAAACCCCATACTAATGACGTGATGTATTGAAGCACAAAACACGCGGAAATAATTATATCAACGAAAACAAAGAACAAAGAAGAAAAAGAACCAGAGAAGAAAAACGTTGCGTTTCACAATGCCAGAAAGTGGTGTTTGCTGCTTGCTGCCAACATATCGACTACAGATACAGATAATAAAGTAGTCTTGAGTCTTGAGATACGTACCACCACTATTTTTCACTTTTGGTCTTCAGAATATTATTGTTACGTCCAAATATCACCAGTAACGCATCTAATAGTAGGTCTTCCAGAACAATAACAGTACACACATCATCATCACCTTCATCATCATCATCATCATCAGCAACAACATCGAAGTGACTTCAGTTAATCCGTTCGACGAAGTGGCTTTAGTCAGAGATCTGCTTTTAGTTAATCCGTTCGATGTGATTGTCTCTCTTCCATTGAAAGGGAGATTTTCCACCCAAACCAAAGCCTAAATGGAGCGTGTAGCTCAAATCCTGTATGAGGTTTCCGTGTCGCCTTTCCATAATTATTATACTAGGCACAAGAAAGTAAGAACCACTGTCTGATGTTTTGCAAGGATTTGTGTGTGTAATAATAGCCTACGTAGGTCTAGTGGCTTTGCTCATAATAAATAACAGCATCACCGTTTATGCGCCTCCCCGAGTTAAGTAAACGGCTGAACGCACTGGGTGAATATGTTTGTCAATATGCGTCCGTTGTCCCGTTTTGGTCACGTGCACTACGAACAAATCACGCGTGTTCGTTTTGCATTGCACGTGCAAATACAAAAAAGCACGTGTCCGTTTTTGGCACGTGCAATACAAAAATGCACGAGGCATAGTGATCTTAAAGAACACAGTGGCGCACAGACGATTAAGGGTCCCTTGTTATTTTCTGGGTTAGCTGTGAACGCCAGCATAAAAATAAAATCCCCAACTTCAAATTGAGGCTGCTCTTTAAAAAATGATGTTTCGTTTTGAATTTGGGGACATTTGTATGGGAGTGAGACATGGTCAAAACTAAGATTTTTTTCCATTAAAAACCGTACCTTCTTTTGTTCCTTTGTCTCCCCCGGGGGGTGGGGGGGGGGGGGGGGGGGGGGGGGGGGGAGCTTTGGGAATATAGAATGCTTTTCTTTTGTGACCAAACCTATTATGTCCTCTGCCTTAATTGTTCGTTTACTGATGTTATTCTTTCATTAATAATTTCATATATACGTGGAGATGTCTGTTTCTTATTATTCCTTTTGTTCAGAGTCCCGGCTTTTGTTCAGAGTCGGGCATTGACTATAAGCTGGCTTCCATCTGTTTCTCTTCTGTCTCTGGTACTGGACCACAATATCTTTCTGACATTCTACACATCTACACCCCATCCCGTCAACTTCGTTCTTCTGCTGACACTCGTCTTTTCCGTGTTCCTTCTGTCAGAACAAAGTCCTTCGGTCAACGTTCTTTCTCCTTTCAGGGACCAACTGTCTGGAATACACTTCCCATCAATATCAGACACTTTACCTTCAAGCTTCTTCCTTCAAGTCTGCTGTGAAGACCCAACTTTTTTCAACGATCATAATTCCTCCCCCACCAATCCGCTCCTCTCCACCCCCATGTACTCAGTTTCCGTGAAATTATGACAGTGGCTGTCACATGACGTGCCCGTTATGTGTGTGTGTGCGCTGTGTGTGTGTGTGTGTGTGTGTTGTGTGGTGTGGTGTGTGTGTGTGTGTGTGTTTTGTGTGTGTGTGTGTGTGTGTGTTGCTGTTAAATTGGTGTACCTTTTTCAAGATATGTAGTTTTTGATCAGTTGTATATTATTATGTACTTTTCTATATTCTACTCATGAAAAAAGCCGGTATGTACGTTCGTCATGTTCTTATTGTATAAGATAATGTATATTCTATGTTGTATTTGTATTAAATATGTAAAGCGCTTAGAGCCCTAAATCAGAGAATAGTGCGCATAATGTCGAGGGCTATATAAATATACATCATTTACATTATTTTTATCGATTATTCCTCCAATTGTTTGTACTTGTTAAAAAAAATAAAATAAAGCAGCATTCTATTCATATGTCGAGGAAAAAAGAAGATAAAAAACTAAAAACAAAACTATATAGAACGCCGAAACAAATATACAAAAAACAAGGTGTACATTAATATAAAAAATAAAAAACGTTCTCTATCGAGTATAATTACAGTATGGCTAAATTCTCAAACAAAACTTATACTAAATATGTTTTAAAAAACGGCAACCAGCACAGTACCCCCAACTATATAAATATTCAACGAGAACAAAAAATAAACCCCATTTAAAAAGATTCCGAAAAAAGCCAAAAAAAAAGAGAACAAAAATTCTTTATGCCATAAGAACAACCCAAAAAAAAAACTAACGAAAAATAAAAAAAAGCACGGAAAGCCCCCCCGGCCAGACAGAGTGACCCCAGTTCCATATAAAAAATTGTTTTGCTTGTATCAGTAATCACTCACCCAACAAATCTCTACCACTTTGTAGTGTCCTGGGCCTGTATTCACGTTGAGATAGCATGAGACTTGGCATGATGCTAACTTAGAAGCTCTTCCAATGTCCCCATAGGATTTAATAGGACTTTTGGAAGAGCTTCTAAGTTAGCATCATGCTAAGTCTCATGCTATCTCCACGTGAATACAGGCCCAGAACTGTAATCACTGCCCATTTCTGCTGTCCCTTCTCACTGATACTTTCCTTCCTCCCACCCCCCTCCCCCTCGAATTGCCAACTGAACTGTGCTCACCTGAAATAAATCAACTATAAATACTGCAACCAAGTCCTCTCAAGCCACTACGCATTGAGGCATACTTGAGTGAGGTTTTTAACCGAGGCAATGGTTACCGCTACATGCCTATCTGTATTGTTTTAAAAAACTCGGGGACTTTACTGGAGTTCCACTGCCTCAGGGCATTGCCTCCTCAGTATTTCCTTCCTCCCACCATCTTTGTATTTAACAAATGTTCCATATGTGTCTGTGTTCCACTGACCGAGAGGAACTATAAATACTGCAACCATTTTTCATTCTGCAGGACACACCTGGAAGAAAGAGTCCTACGACTCGAAACGTCGTGTGTTTTTCCCTTTCCCAGGTACCTTTCCACACCTTGTTACTTTTTTCCCTGTTTATCGATATGCTGCTGCCTTATCACCATGTCTCAAACTCTTTCTTTGTTGAATGGTCAACCTATGGCGATATTTTTCACGCCAGAGGGCAGTCAATGCACTAGGGGCTTATCACGCGATTTTCTTACTTGGGCGTAGTGAGAGAGAGAGTGATGGTAGGACCACTCACTGTCTCTCTCTCTTTCTTTATCCCCAACTAATAATATAGAGAGGAGGAGTTAGCCCCACACGAGCGTCATGCCCTCTGGCGTGAGAAAAACTTCGCACTAAGTCTCTCATTATGCTATGTTCCTTGGAAAAAAAGGAATGAAAAAAGAAAGAAAAAAAAAGATTTAGTTCCAGCTATTAGAGGGAGAACACGTCAAACCCGTTGATTTTGACACGTGATCTGGTGGGTCTTTAAGTTATATCAAAGACACTCAAAAGTTTGAGTGTCTTTGGCTATATTTGAAATTCCGATTAACGTTATTCAATGATATTGTGTTCCTAAATTTTGAGGCAGTAAGGATTGACCCTATTCTAAGTGTGTCACAGAGAAATCCCACAATATTACAGATGAAATCTTTTCTGTAGCCAAGTAAGTTTAATGGAAATTTTTTGGGCTCAAAGATGGCTGGCGGTGAAGAGAGAGAGAGAGAGAGAGAGATGAATAGAGAGAGAGAGAGAGAGAGAGAGAGAGAGAGAGAGGAGAGAGAGAGAGAGAGCCCTTGGCACACGTGGGACATTAATAGATCATAGAGATGGTGGGACGATCGATCCTGGAGGGGTACTGTAATACCAGAAAAGTCCCGATTTTTTTTTAGACTATCGATAAAAAATATCCATGACCTTAACTTATTGGGACCGGTATATGGGGCGCATAATATTTTATTAGAGAGGCTATTCTATCATAAAGCCTGCGTGCCAGTTCCGTAAGTGGGACAAACAATAATAACGGTGATCGAGGAATCAAAAAAGCCCGCCCCCCCCCTTTTATAACGGCATCCTCCTAGGTCAAAATTTTAGTTCTCAAATAGCCCAGGGGAAAACGACACTGATTATGCCAGTTGATGAGACAGCTTAGGACGCACATTTCACCGCCAGGGGGCAGTCAAAACCAGTAGGGGCTTAGCGCGTGATATTCTTACTCCTCTCCTCCTCTCCTCTCTCTATCTCTCTCTCGACTCTCTCTCTCTCTCGTCTCTCTCTCTTCTCCCATCTCTCTCTCTCTCTCTCTCTCTCACTACCCCCAAGTAGGAATATCACGCGCTAAGCCCCTAACTGGTTTGACTGCCCCCTGGCGGTGATATCAGCATCCTAAGTTAACCATTCAAATACCCTTTTTTCAGCAAGTAAAATAGATGGCTCTATTTGGGGCAAAATGGGGTATGGGGTGGATTTTTTGTTGTCGTTCAAAAAGGAGGGTGGGGGGTATAACAAAATTGGGTGGACACCCAAACAGGTGACCCGCCAACATTCTGTGTACAGAGGTAGGAGCCCTTGACTGGCATAATACACCGTTGTCAAGTGTGTGCTCAGAGTACACCCCTCCACCACCCCTCCCCCTCCATCCCCCTTCCCTTCCTGAGCCCACTTCCCCATCCTCCCTTCCCCTTTCACCTTACACCCCTCCCCCCTCCCCACCCCTCATTCAACCATTTCTCCCCTCATCTGCCCAGTTACTTTTACTAGATTGAACGATTTGTTCCCCGTGGGGATACCGTTTTTTTTTTTTTACTCTCGTAAAAATAGTTCCCCCACCTTCTGGCAATTCTGTGCTTGTAGCTTCCTCCAATCTGCCACTCTCTTTGACTCTGCCTTTTTTCCTTATTTGCTTTCTATCATCTACTATCTTTCTGACTTAATGATTGGCCCAGTTCTCCTGCCTTTTAAAAAAACCAAATCTTCCGAATAATGTTTCTCCTTTGAGCTCCTCCGAAATCGGAATGTTGTCGGCTGTGCGCAGCGGGGAGACCAGTGAAAACTGAAAACCGGACACGTATGCACCTTACACATTATGGCCATATGGCTGGGAATGCAGAATAATAATAATGATGATTTTGTCATGTTTTATCCCCCCACACCCTTCTTTCCTTCGTCTTCAGGTAAGACTGCATGTTTGTATTACAATTTATTCTCATTACCCCCCCCCCCCCACACACACACACACACACACACACACACATCCTCATGGCCAACAGAGTGAGGATGTAACCCGGGCAAGGCATGTCCACGATAATAGTAACATACCCCAGCCCAGCTTCAAAGAATAGCAGTTGCCTCCTCTGATAGTTCGTGGTCAAAAGCTGCTCCATCTTACCTCTGCGACAATATTTCCATCTATACGCCAGCTCGCACTTTACGTTCAGTTTCTGACCCGCTTTCTCTCCAGATCCCTAGGTATAAGCTTTCAACTGTTGGTCGGCGCTCTTTTGCTGTCTCAGGACCGACATCTTGGAACAAACTTCCTCTTTCCCTCCGTCAGCGACCGACCCTCTCAGCCTTCAAATCTAACCTCAAACCCCACCTGTTCCCCCGTCATTGAGGCTCCACTCTCTTTCTCTTCTCTCTCTTGCCTTTTGGTCTCTTTCTGCTGTATACCATTTATGTCAAACGTGTGCGTTCGCTTTGTATTGCATTTTGGTTTGAATGCGTTATGAATGCTAACGTGTGTGTGCGCTTTGATTTGATTTCTATCAAGATTCAGCGCCGTATAAATACTGTATGTTGTTGTTGTTGTTGTTGTTGTGTGTGTCGTAGGGGCCTATTTGACTGAGTGGCACACGTACGCTTACTTAATAGGAATTGTTCGGAAATAATTAAGGGGAGTAATTTCATGGTGTGTAGGAGTGATCTTGCCTAATTCAATCGGTCAAACAGGGGAAGTTACTTTGCCATCAGGTAGATCCCCAGCTCTCGCCTCGTGTTTTTTTGTCTAGGGTGAGAAATGTCATGGGGTGTAGGAGTGATCTTGCTTAATTCAATCGGTCAAACAGGGGAAGTTACTCTGCCATCAGGTAGATCCCCAGCTCCCGCCTCGTGTGTTTGACTAGACATACAGCGCTTAGAACTCCGTGCCTCATTCTAAAATTGATGTCATTTATATTTTTACGTCACATTTTGCAAGTTCTATCAGTTTATGATACTGGCCACCCCTCATTTTTCTAAAAAAAAATGTTTGCTGATTTTGCGTGTAGTCTGATATTTATTCTTAGTCTTCAGGAGATGAATTGCGTGGTGTTTATCATGCTCGTCTTGTTTCCCTGAATAAATATGTTGAGATAGTGTGTGTGTATGTGTGTGTGTGTGTGTGTGCCTGTGCGCGCGCGCGCGTGTGTATGTGCGTGCGTGCGTGCGTGCGTGCGTGCGTGCGTGCGTGCGTGCGTGTGTGTATGTATGTGTGAATGTGTGTGTATGTATGTGTGTGTGTGTGTGTGTGTGTGTGTGTGTGTGTGTGTGTGTGTGTGTGTGTGTGTGTGAACATGGCATTATCCTGTTAAGTCAACATTATACCTTTCCGCGAATATTGGCCCTCTGTTTACTTCCGTCTGGTGTTTAATGGTGGGAAGACCTTTCACCATTAAGCGGATTGAGGGGGGTATTAGAGTGGAGGATAGTGGTAGGGGTGAACGTGTGTGTGTGTGTGTGTGTGTGTGTGTGTGTGTGTGTGTGTGTGTGTGTGTGTGTGTGTGTGTGTGTGTGTGTGTTGTGTGTGTGTGTGTGTGTGTGTGTGTGTGTGTGTGTGTGTGTGTGTGTGTGTGATAATGTGTGAGAGAGTGTGTGTGTATGTGTGTGTGTGTGTGTGCGTGTGTGTGCGTACGTGCGTGTGTGCGTGAGTGCGTGCGGCGCGCGCGCGCGCGCGCGTGCGCGCGTGCGTGTGTGTGCATGCATGCGAGCGTGCGTACGTGTAACGCGCGCGCGCGCGTGTGTGCGTGTGTGTGTGTGAGAGCGAGCGAGAGAGAGAGAGAGGTGAGAGAGAGAGAGAGGGGGGGGAGGAGGAAGAGAGAGAGAGAGAGAGAGAGAGCCCATGTATGTAGATAGAAGATAAAGCTTTGAACGGTTGTTACAGCTCTGAACGGTCATGTTACAGCTCTGAACTGTCGTTACAACTCTGAACGGTCGTTTCAGCTCTGCTCGACTTTATGAGCTCTGAACGATCGAAATATCTGAATGATCGTAATACCTCTGAACGGTCGTTACACTCTGAAGAGTTGGAACACAACTCTGAGTGTTTAGCAACATCTCTGAACGGTGTTTTGTTGTTGTTGTTTGTAGTACCCTGGCTAAAAGACTCCAGGGATCATCACAACAGCGGAAGCACTTGAACACTATGGTACAGTATGCACTAGCTAGGGATGAGAACATTACATGTGTGACCGTTTTTGAGTACGCCGCCACGTGGGCAGCCACACTCCGACTTCGGAGGAGTTTGAAGACTGACCATACTATGCTAGGATTTTGTCATGGCTAAAGAGACAATCCCCGCACAACTATTCAGAGCTCAGTTTTAGGACCACTAGAGCTGCAACGACCGTTCATAACTGTAATGACCGTTCAGAGCTTAAAGAACAGTTCAGAGCGGTTACGTACCAGTTCCCCCCATGATCTGTTATGACCGTTCAGAGCTGTAACGACCGTCAGAGAGGTTACGGCCGTCCAGAGTTTATTCGTCCGTTCAGAGATGTAGCGAACATTCAGATCTGTAGCGACCTTTAGAACCGTTGCAACCGTTCAGAGCTGCAACGACCATTCAGAGCTGTTACGACCGTTCAGAGCTGCAACGACAGTTCATAGCTGTAACAACCGTTCATCACTGTAATGACCGTTCAGAGCTGTTACGACCGTTCAGAGCTGTTACAACCGTTCAGGGCTTTTGCAACCGTTTAGAGCTGCAACGACCGTTATGAGCTGTAATGACCGTTCAGAGCTGTAGCAACCGTTCAAAGCTGTAGCGACCGTTCAGAACTGTAACATCCGTTAGAGCTGTTACGACCGTCAGAGCTGTAGCGACCGTTCAGAACGGTAACAACCGTTAGAGCTGTAGCGACCATTAGAGCTGTTACGACCGTTCAGAACTGTAACAACCGTTAGAGCTGTTACGACCGTCAGTAGTGGATGGCAGTAACACGCTCTCAATGTTGCAGTTCTATCGGTCGTTACGATTCTGAAGGTCTGAACGGTCGTAACAACTCTAAACGGCCATTATTTATCTGAACGGTCGTCATCGCTCTAAATGGTCATATCAGATCCGAACTGTCGTAGCAGCTCTGAACGGTCGTAACAGCGCTGAACGGATGTTACAGCTCTGAACGGTCGTAACAAAAATCTCTTCTGATTGTATTCTTTCTTCGTACATTTCTTTCTTTCTTCCTTTCGTATCTTTCTTCATTTTTTTTTCTTCTGCTCTTTAAATGTACCTTTTTTTCTTTCTTTCTTTCTCTCTGTCTTACTTTGTTCCTTTTTTCTTTCTGTCTTTTTCAGCTTTAGATGTACTTTTTTTTTTCTTTCTTTCTCTCTGTCTTACTTTGTTCCTTTTTTCTTTTTTCTTTCTGTCTTTTT
>CM065706.1:23309042-23314042 GCA_017654935.2 Phymorhynchus buccinoides | reverse complement strand
AAATCAATTATGTTAGCAGTATGTAATTCTATAAGCGCTTAGAAACGTATTGGCAACTTGAAAAAATACATAAACAATAATTATTCAATAGCATAGCACATGACTTTGTGTGCCCTGTTGAGATGTACTGATGTAAACTTAGCCTCTTTGATTGCTGGTTTATAGTGTACTTAGTATATGGTATTCTGTAACACCACCCCCATTCTTAGTTGTTTGTTGTTGTCCGTCACCGAAGGTGAACGGACTTTGCGATGGGCTGGTTTGTCTGTTTTTTCTTCTTCTTTTTTTCTTTTTTTTTTCTTCTGTCTGTCCCAAGGATATCTCCCGAACCGCTTGACCGAATCGCGTCAAATTTTGTGTGAAGGTGTGGCACCTTAATAGGAAGAGATCCGCGCAAACCATTTTGCCGTCGTGACCTTGACCTTGTTGTTGTTTTTGTTTTTTTCGTCTTTCCTTTTTTAATTTTTTTTTTTTAACCTTTATTGTTTGTTTTGTCTAGTTATAAATTGCTGCAAGATGTATTGTTATCTTTGCTATGTTTATTTTTCTTATTCCAATTGTGGGTTTTTTCCCCATAGCTATTCAAGTAATTTCATGATGCAGCCTTATGTTTGTTACTGAAACTTTTTGGAGTGCGCTTATAGCTTGTGCTCATGCAATAATGTTTTGTACACTGCAATGTATTATGTTAATAAACTTTGCGTAAAGGTAAAGATGTGCCACCCCCCCCCCTGCATTTCTCGGTTAATTGTGTTTTTCCGTTTTTGCCTTTCTTACCATACACAAAGCTGTATTTTAGGAACATTTTGTAGCTAATAACCTTTTTGGAATACTAACCCTAGCCCTAACCCTAGCCCTAAACCTAACCCTACCCCCCACTATGTACTGCAGTACACCGCGATTTGTCACAGTTGTGGTTCGTTGCGTTTTCCCGTCTTATAGGGTGGGGGGTAGGGTTAGGTTTAGGGCTAGGGTTTAGTATTCCAAAAAGATTATTGGCTAAAAATGTTCCTAAAATACAGCTTTATGAATGATAAGAAAGGCAAAAACGGAAAAATAAAATTAACCGAGAAATGCAGTGGGGGTGGCACATCTTGACCTTTACAAGCCTAAAGTGCCAAATATTAACGGGGCATGTCCGCCATATCCTTTTTATTGCTATATCCTTTGCTCTGGAACCATTTAGAGCATAAAAATGATGATAGCCACGTGTTTTCTTCCCGCCACAACCTGTGAAAGTTTGAAAGTTGTGCATCAATTTGAGGTAAGTTGAGAGCAAAATATGTGATTTCTGCAACTTTTTGCAACAAAGTACTCAAGACTTCATGTGAAAATAGGATTTTACGCCTTCTGCGGTCTTTCGACCATGTGAGGCATTTTTAAATACAAAGATGGTGGGAACAATACTGGAGGCAATGCCCGGAGGCAGTGCAACACCAGTAAAGTCCCGATTTAAAAAAAAACCCAATACAGATATGTGTAGCAGTAACCACGCCTCGGTTAAACCTCATCGGCTATGGTAGGCCGCCACAGATGTGATTTCAAGACTTCGTTTCTGTCGTGACGCTGTTTATACAGACCTGTTTACCCCCTACACAAGTCTTGAGTAGTCTGGATAGCTGAAATGAGTAGTTTTGGTGCAAAATGTGTAGTTTTATTCATTAAACCATCAAACAATGTTCACTGAAAATGAGTAGTAATCAAGAATTAAAGAGCATTATTTTCAGTTTTGAAGAGTAGTAGAGGTCCAAATTGAGTAGAATACTAGGGGAAGACGGGGTAAAAAGCGCATGGGCGGGTAAGAAGCCCACCCCAATTATCTCATGAAATAAAGAAAATTTCAGTCAAATTTACCCATGAGACGAATGCTAGACACTAACGCTCGTCTCATGGGCAAAATGAGACTGAAATTTGCTTCATTTCATGAGATAATTGGGGTGGGCTTCTTACCCGCCCATGCGCTTTTTACCCCGTCTTCCCCTACTCAAAAGAGTAGCAAGGACTATATATAACTAAAAAATAAGGTTATTGAGAGTAGCGTAAACAGGTCTGTTTATATCAAAATAAATAAAAGGTTTTATTGCTAAAGGGATGCTTATGCTTCAAAAAGTTTGTCTCTTCTTTGCTTTATCTCTAATTATTATTATTAGGTACTTTAATAGGTACTTTATAGTCATAGAGGGGTCTCTGTGAAATTCGGGTTGTTCCCACCTGGAGAGCGTGTCACAGCCAGAGGCGCGCCACCCATTTTTGTTTTTGTGTGTGCATGCGATTTTTGCGTGACTGATGAGGAGGGAGGTGTGTGTGTGTGTGTGTGTGTGTGAAATGTTGACCAACTGACAACTGCAGTTTCGTGCGCCACGCGCGGTTGTGTGTTGTAACGTGTGCTAAGTGCACAACTGTTGCCACTGAAGTGCACGGGACCTCGGTTTATCGTCTCATCCGAAAAGACTCCACGTTCAGACCGTTAAGGCCTAGTGCACAAGGTGAGAGGGGAAAAAAAAATCCCCTGCACCCAGGTTCGAACTCGGGTTTACTCGACACGAGGCGAACGCGCTACCACTGTGCCACCTCTACACCTAACTTGGTACCTGGAAGAGTCAAAGAGAATGATAGACTAGAATAGGGGATTAGAGTTTGTGAGCACAGATCGAACGTCTAGAAGGTGAGGGAACTATTTGTTCTGAAAGATTCCCCCCTTTCACCGCCAATGTCGCATTTTTAGCACCACAATGATTTAACACCCATGTCACGAAAAGGCCTCAAACCAGGGTCTGTTATCCAAAGAGCCTATTTTTTAAATAATTTTGGGAGGTAAGGATAGGCCTTACTTTATACATGTCATAGAAGAATCCCCACTATTGCAGACCATTTTTGCTCTCTACCCAGGTAAGTTTAATGGGGATTTTGGGCTGAAAAATGGCTGGCGGTGAAAGGGTTAACATGGTAAGTAGAGAAGGGGTAGGGGTTAATTAAGGTGGGGGTGTGGGGTGTGGGGGTGGGTAGGTGCTAATGCGCCTACCCGTGCTTTAGGGACGGATCCACCGCATGCATGCGATTCAATCCTTCTGCGATCCGACTACACTAAGACATGTGTAGCAGTGTGCTCGCACAGCTACTATGCCTATTGCTCTTTGCGCTTACTTGTAGCAGACGACAAGTTTGCAAGTAGCAGACAAGAAGTTTTGCTATTGGGGTTATCTGCCCAAGTTAACTCCCTTGTTGAGATTTGTTTCAATTTAATCGTATTTTATTATATTTCTCACTTATTACAGTTTGTATTGACATAAGATGCATATGGTTGGAATCAGCTAAAATCATAGATTTTATTCCATACATTTATATTAATGGAGATGCTCACATAGTTTAACAATTTAAGATTTTGTGATCGGTAAAATGAACAACCAGTTCAAAATACTCCGGTCGTTTCGTAAGTTTTCTATTCTTATTCAAAATTGGATCAAATGGTTGAATTTTTATTTACGCGACCTAAATTTATAATCTATCCCCTTTCGTTTCATGTATAGCATGCTATGGGTCTTTTCCGTATAGACTTGTAGCACTGCAAAATCAATACAGTCCTAACGGGTTCTAGCGATTCGAGAATCTTCTACGGCTCTTTGCGCCATGTACGCGCGCGCGCACCGGTTTCAAATCGAAATACTGATTTTTTAAATTAAGTTATTTTATTTTGATTCGAGCATATGTTTTCGTTCCAACAACTAACGAGACTAGTTTTGTGTATTCAAAATGATCTTGGACCTTATAGATTTACAATATTTTACGATTTGATATGGGGCCTAAAATACGAAATTCGACTTGTGTTTTTTACTGAATTTCAGGGCACAAATTAGAAACTTTATGGACTGAATTGAGACTTGAAATTTATGCAAATGAAAGTTGGCATATTGTATTTTTTATTATTATTTTGTTATTGTGAGTCATGAAATAGTTGTTTAGTTATTTTATAAAATTATGGTTTGGGCTTGTTAAAAGTGACTGTCACTTTGCACTTTAATCGCAAGTAGTCTTTTTAAGATAGACACTTCCGACTTTTGATGAATGTCAAGTTATTCTGTGTTTTTCAAGCTTTCCAACCATATGCAACATGTCTTGCTATGTATGACAACCGTGGAGACAACACGCTTGAAAAGTGTAGAAGCAAACACAAAATCGGCTGGCAATGAGCTCTCCAGGAGCCGATCGCCGAGTGACGCAAGCTGTTGTCTTTGCGGTCCGGACTGGGCCCATATATTTGGGAAAGGGGGAAAAATACCTTTCGCTTTTTTTTGCTTTTGCTTCATCAATGCCTCGCCCTACCTGAGAGAGAAGCAATAAAGAGAGAGAGAGAGAGAGAGGGACCTGTGTCAGCCTTGACTGCCTGTTGCTGTTTGCCGTTTGCTGCCTGTTGTTTGCTGCTGTTTTAATCTTCCTGCACTCCTGTCTGTCCCTGCACCCTTCCACTCCACACCATCACAAGTGGCGCTGCGAGCAGGATCCTGAGGCTTGCAGTAACAAGAAGAGGAAGACCAACCAAGAATGCCAGCCAGACAAAGGAACAAGAAGCTGAAACACCAGGAAGAGGAGATTGAAGACGGCAACATGGCCAGTCAGCTGACCCAGTTCCCATCCATCCGCCACAAACTGAGACGCTTCACCGGGGACGACCACGACGCAGAGGCCTTCATCAAGGAGGCCACTGTCATCCTCCACCTCCAGCCCACCCCGGACGCTGTCGCCGCGGGGTGGATCCTGAGCGCCCTCGACGGCCAGGCCCGCCAGGAGGTGCTATCCCTGGAGGCAGACGACATCGACACCCCCAAGAAAATCTTTGCAGTCCTCCGGCAGCACTGGGGCGACCACAGAGACTCACCCACCCTCGCAGGCGCCTTCTACAAGCGCCAGCAGGGCCTCACCGAGGGCGTGGGGGAATACGCCACGGCCCTTAGGACCCTGTGGGCCAAGACAAATGCAGCCACGCCCAGGACCTTGACCAACCA
>CM065706.1:23280148-23308542 GCA_017654935.2 Phymorhynchus buccinoides | reverse complement strand
AAAACCAAACCAAAAAACCGCTGTACTAAAACTAGCTTAATTAACGGATTTATGTATACTATGAAAAAAAGAATAACAATATTTATTTTCTTAAAAGTCTGCTATGTACAGTTCATTTTTGATTTACTAAAACAAATACATAGCGACTTTTTCATCTCATCATCATCATCATCATCCTCATTCAGCAGCAGCAGCAGCAGCAGCAGCAGCAGCGCAGCATCTCAGCAGCAGCAGCAGCACCAGCAGCAAAATCTGGAACAACAACAACAAAAACAACAACAACAACAACAACAACAACAACACAACTACAACAACAACTTTGGTTTTGGTAGTCAAAAATCTGAGAGAAATGAAGAGCTATCACAGGTTTGATAAAATATGTTTGAAATCGAAAGAACGAAATGAAACGAAGCGAACGAAATGTTATTTTTCTCCTGGTTTATGATGAAAGCAATACAGGACGCTTTCTTAACACTCACGCCCTGGGGGAAAAGTACTACTTTGACATGTGATTGTGTCTTGTTATGACTAGTTAAATATTGTTGAATTAAGCGATTACCCCGTTCGCGATACAATGATTTTGTTTTTCTTCTGAAATCCATCCATTGCATTCCTTGTTTTTGTTGCTGTTCCTCTTCTGGGCCGTACAGTGGCGTTGCTCCCCACGCCGTGCTCATTCTGCTCCAATTCGCAGCCTACAACCCGGCCTGTTCAGGAGTCGCCTAATCGAGACCGCAGTCCATAGGGGAGCGAATTTATGTTTGGCCGTCAGGAGGCACCAACCGAGGAGACACTGCACCTGCTGCTGAGTCACTTCGGTGGAGTTCAGTTGAGCCATTCCCTTGCATTCATAGTGGCCACTGAACGACCACCTATTGCAGAGTGAATGGCTTTGTAAAGGATTTATTAAGCCCATGTGACTGAAAATTTTCTTATTTTTAGGAGATATTGGCATGAGCTTCTTACCCGCCCATGGGCTTGTTTACCCATCTTACTCTACTGACGCAAACCAGGGGCATAACTCTCTCCAACCCCGATTTGAGGCCACTGCAATGGCTGTCCTTAGCAGAGTGATGTCCTTTTGATACTGACCACACGGGATTAACCCTCGCTGTCAAGGGCGTCAATAACCTTAGTTGCGTGGCCTAATTACAAGCATTCTCAACATTTAATAGTTTTATGCGTGATATTTTATGTCAGAACGGGTTAAACAAGAACGCAAACAAGTGGCAATAACTGTATAGCAGAACATTTATTTTTCATCAGATATGTCGAGCTACTGCTCTAAGAATGGAGTCAATCTTGAACGAATTCCCCCAAATGATTAACATTTAGGGAAGAGTATACAGAACAATGTAAACACCAAATCGACTTAGTGCGAATGTAGCGTTGCATGATATACAAATAGATTACTCCATGCTAATAGTAGACGATCTCTATACGGGATGCGAAACCTTGGAGATCACAAAGCTCCTCTCCACAAGATTCAGACTTTGTGAACATCTGTCTGAGGCGCAATCATTCTACAACAACAGATGCCAGCAGAGTACGATCAGAATGAGATCTGTGGGCAGCGGGCGGAAACAGGAACCAGTGGCCAAGCAGCTTCTGCAGAGAAGTGGGGCTGGATTGGCACCCCCTCAGCGGAAACCAGCAAGCAGCACCACCCGCCAGGCCCCTGACCTGGAACCCCGGGGGAAACGGGAGGAAGAGAGGCCGTTCTGGCAACAGCTGGAGGAGGGACACCCTGGCTGAAACTGGAGAGCAGGGTGTACCGCGTCCAGCACAACACGCCCGGCTCTACCCGGAGCCCACCAGGAGCAAAGGAAGAGAGCCGGCTCGCAACAACTGAAGGAGGGACCACTCTGGCTGAACTGGAGGAGAGGCGAGGGAAACAGCGTCCCATCCACCACACCAGGCCCCTGACCCGGAGCCCCCAGGAGAAAAGGAAGAGAGGCCGGCCTCGCAACAACTGGCGAATGCACAAATAATTGGTATCGGTGCTAGCCGATTGAGGTTTAACCGAGGCCGTGGTGACCGCTACACTATCTGTATTAATAAAATCGGGATTTATGGTTTCGTACTGCCTCCGGCATTGCTCATATTGTTTCCCCACCATATTTGTATTTACAATGTCCCATATGTTTCTGTTCAGACCGAAAGGACGTAAAACACCATTTTCCGCGCCTCGCAACAACTGGAGAGGACACTCTGGCTGAACTGGGAGAGGCAGGGAACGACTTGAATGGGTGGAGAGAGCTGCCCAGATCGGGTGTGATGGTGGGGTGTCGTTCTAATGGACTATTCTCCTCGTGGATCAACGGTCTAGTAAGTAAGTAAGAGTAGACGAAGCCTTTATCCATCTTACTCCTTCGTTTGTTTGTTTGTTTTGTTTGTTTACTTCCGTTTTGTTTCTTTTAACCTTTTGTTTTTTTAACCTTTCATCATGTACTGGGGGCTAACGCTCTTCCGTGTGGTTTCGGCTTACTCTTTCGTAAACGTTAGACCTTAAAAGTAATCTCTTGGCAGATATTTGATTCGTCCTTTATCAGTCTTGCTGGTCCACGTTTTTTTTTTCGTACGATTTGTGAAGTTATTTCTGACACTTCATTCTGTCGTTATCCCCCCCCCCCTACTACTCCCTCCCTACGTTGTTGATTTATTCTAGTTGATACACACCTATATATATAGTATATAGCTTTGAGGGGATAAACTTTTCTGTGTCCTGTCTTTATTTTTGAACCTCAGAACAAACCGTTACCGTTAACTTTGAGTAATGTTCCGTGTTCAAAAAAAGAAAAAAAAGAACGAACAATACATTAATATACATTATATAACTTGTGGTGTTTTACTTTTTCTCCCAAGGTGAGGACAGTGCCTATGCAAAGATATCTGTTTTCGAACCTAAAGAATGTCCTCATCAGAGAAGGTATATATATATATATATATATATATATATATAATATATATATATATATATATATATATAGATATAATATATATTTATGGACGCTTCTTAAAACAATAATACATATATATCCGTCTCTTAAAATTCCAGAATCACGGCTGACTCGACTTGCTGAAACTAAAGAGACCGATAAGAAAGACATGGGAAATGATCTGCAGAAATCTCAAGCCGGCTATTATCTCGGGAATAAATACTGTTTTAAATGTCTACCATCCCCATTTAGACGGTTATTGTTGAGGTGGAATAGCAACAGGGGAAGATTAGAGCTTCAGGTCACCCAAGGGGTGGGGGTGGGGGGGGGGTGTGGGGTGAGAAAGGATACGGAGGACGGGGGGGGGGGGGGGGGGGCGAAAAGGGAGAGAGAGAATGGGGGGGGGGTAAATCATAAAAAGTGGCCAGTGACCTTTTAGTGTGACGTTCGTTACAGGTGTGTTTTTTTATAACTCCGAATGGCCTTTTATCACTATTGCTTGATATCAAAGACATAAAAAGAACTCTGGACAGGCTTAAGGAAAAAAACCGACTTAAATTTATCAACCAAAAAAAGGAATGGTTCCAGCAAACAAATGTAATAGTGCATGGCTTTGTACATCGATTTATCGGCAAATGGTGATTTTACACCCTCCTCTCTATTTCTGGGTTAATTTCCATGGTTAGGGATATTGTTAGGTTTAGAATGGTCCCTTCTCTTTTGCCAAGCATCGTTTTTTTGTCAAAATCATCTATTTTGTTCTAGCATTAAATCGCTGCCGAAAAAAACACGCTTGGTTCTGCAATGGTTACCGGTCCCACTTTGTAACCATTTTTAAAGCTGATCACCCCAAACACAACAACTGTTCATTGCAAGCTTTCGTATTGATTACACGCTTCATCGGCTTCATGATCAATCGACTGCACTTGCACATACACATACCAGCAATTTATAAGGCAAAAAAAGGTTCACAATGATTCCATTCGTTTGTAACGAGTCATTTCGACCATAACTCACTCCTGTTGTATTTACAATAGCGGGCCTATCACGCCGCCAACATGAACACTGCTGAGCAATAAAAAAAAATCAATTTTTTTTTCTTCAAAAAATCAAATCAAAGGGCCTGCCAACTAAAGGTGAGTACAGTTTAAAGTCAAGACATTTTATTTTATTTTTATGTTAGCACTTTTCTAACCATTGCTGAAACGAGAGGTTGACAAACTCCCAAAGCGGGGCACCCAATGGATCAGCTCAGATCATCCCCCTGTCTACAATGAGGCTAAACCATCCTGCGCGGATGGATGGGCCGACTAGGGATGACATGACAAAGATGATCTATCTACAAACAGCGTCTGGTTGATCTATATATCCAGTCCCAGCACCCCGAGTCGTCCCAGTAGCACCAGGCAATTATTGTTTAGGACTGAGAACAGGCCATTGCCGAACTCCTTCACACCTCCACAAGAAAAAAACTGTCCACACACCAGCGGTACCCCTAGTGGCCACTGCATCCAGAACACCCACCTGCACATTATCCTCCCGGACTGCCCTACTTTACCAAGACTTCGGTCGTGTCAAACCTGGCGGTGAGAGTGGAGCTCCAGAGAAGCTGTGGGGACCAACAAAGGCGCTGCAAAAGACAGACCGCGACTTTGCCTTCAGGCTGGACTGAAGATCTGAACTGGTCATTGGGAACGCAAGAAGAAGAGAAACGACGGTTTGATGTCAGCCAAAAGACAGCGAACCCCCCTTTTTTTTTTTTTTGCCTTCAGGACTGGACTGAGATTTGAATATGGTCAAGTGGGAACGCAGAGAAGAAGGAAGACGAAGTTGATGTCAGCCCAAAGACAGCCGCGACTTTGCGTCAGGCCTGACTGAAGATCTGAACAGGTCACTGGAACCAGAAAAGAAGACGAAGGTTGATGTCGGCCAATGACAGACGGGGGACACCAGTAATAAGTTCATGAATAGTTTTTATTCGAGTGAGCAGCAAGATCTACAGCTGTCCTCAGCTGTCCTAAACATACCACTGAAAATCATTCCACAGCTTTTAGGCCCTCACACACTGCACGATTCGATACAATACGATCCGATTGCGACGATCTCTGTCAGTCATTCTTCTTCTTCTTCTTCGTTCTGCTCAGTTTTCCTGTCATGTGAGGCGTAGAGGCGTCATGCTGCCGTTTATGTATGCGCCTAACTAAGAAATGGTTAGGCCCAGCACGTCCCACTTTCGCTACCCAGAAATCTTTGTAAGAATTTATAGAAAAAAGGCAGAGAATGGACCAGTGCGCTAGAAATATAGCAGATGAAAGTAACAAAGGGGAAAAGCAAGTCAAAGAGAATGACAGAATTTAGAGGAAGATCCAAGCACAGAACTTCCGAAGGTGGGAACTATTTTGTACAAAGACCCCCCGTTATCCCCACGGGGGAACCTGTGAGTCATATTTCGCGTGAAATACTTCGTCTAAAAATAATTCTACAACTTTTCGCTCACTATTCTCCAAGTAGACCCCAATACACGACTAAATTAGACAGAAATAGAGATATTTACTGTATTTTAAACGGCCTATTAGGCGCACTTTTTTTTTTAATATCTTAACTTGACCCTGCGCCCAATCCGGGCATGCGCGCTTTTCTTATACTCTAAACGACAAAAGTAAGGGGGTCGAGAGTTGAAATGAACAAACTCACCATGCTCTGGTATGCTTCCACAACAACCGACAAACAGTTTTCACTCACCATTGCATTAAATATAGTTATATAGTTAGGCTTCCACTTCCGTCCTGGCCCTGTATGAATGTTACTTTCGCTGATCGTTTTCGTTCTTTCCGTTCTTTGAATTTCTTTGATTTCTTTGGTTTCAAACCCCCCCCCCACACACACAACCCCCCCCCCGAACCCCCCCCCCCAAAAAAAAAAACAAAACCCCCCCCCCCCCCCCCCCCCCCCCCCCCCCCCCCCCCCCCCCCCCCCCCCCCCCCCCCCCCTTTCTTTAGAAAACACAATTAATAGCAGGGGGTTCGTCCTTTATGCGGTGTGTCGCCTATGGCCGTAAATACGGTATCAGATTCGTGTACGGGGGACCTACAAATATAGTGAACGTAACTAGTAGGATTTCATCAGATTGTGTTAGACCGTAGGATTTCATCAGAGTTGTGTTAGCCAGTAAGGATTTCATCAAGTTGTGTTAGACAGTAGATTTCCATCAGATTTGTGTTCGAAGTGGATTTCATCATAGAGTTTGTGTTAGCGTAGGATGTCATCAGAGTTTGTGTTAGACGTAGGATTTCATCAGAGTTTGTGTTAGCCAGTAGGAATTTCATCAGAGTTGTGTTAGACGTAAGGATTTCATCAGAGTTGTGTTTGACAGTAGGATGTCATCAGAGTTGTGTTAGACATTAGGATTTCATCAAGTTGTGTTAGACAGTAGGATTTCATCAGAGGTTTGTGTTAGACAGTAGATTTCATCAGAGTTGTGTTAGACAGTAGGATTTTTCATCAGATTTAGTTAGACGTAGGTTTCATCAGAGTTGTGTTAGACAGTAGGATTTCATCAGAAATAATGGGAATTTATAATAGCGCTCTTTCTCACATGAGCTCAGTGCGCTATACATTGATAAACAAGAACATTAAAGGCAAACAAATAATTAATCATTAGAAAGTAAAATAAGCACGATGCTTACACACAACGTTCTCTTACTTCTTACGTTCACACACACACACACACACACACACACACACACACACACAGACACACACACACACACACACACACACACAAACACAGAAACACACACACACACATACACACACATGCATGCGCACACGCACGCCACGCTCACACAATTAATTATACAAGTAAAATAGTTACAACATGAACATTCTAAGAAGAAACATAGAGACAACATTCACATTCCCAATCAAGTTTGAATACAATACTGCAACTTGAAATAAAATCATACTGCCATCGACATACCAATTACATGACTAATTATAATAGACAAATTTTGCAAAAACAAAAATACCCTTCTACCTCATTTACAAGCATTTAAAGTTACAAGACGTAGACATTCTACACATAAAATACGAATAATAAAATAATTGAAAATACATTTTTTACAAGATTTCTGCAAAAAAACGGACCCCCCCCCCCCCCACACACACCTCACACACAAACACTAAGCTTAAGTTGGGAACTAAACGTGTTTACTTTTCCTAAATTCAGTAAACATTTTACTTAATTTAGAAGTAACAACGTTTAGTTCCTTTAGTATAACTTCCATACAATTAGCACCAGATCACTATGAAAACACCCTTTACGGAGTCAGCAACACTCACTTTGCCTGGTTTTCCTAGAAATCAAGCGTACAATTCGGCGATTCCCTCCTTGCTGAGGTGCTGGAAGTCAAATTATTTCACCCAAAGAGAGGCGTTTGCTGTCTCTTTTCTAAAATGGCCGCCTGCGTTTTTAGACTAAATCGTTTGCACAAACTGTTCGCAATACAAGCCTTTTTATTACTTTGTTTTTGAAATTTTAATACAGTGTACTTAAGGAGTTTTCGATCACAACACAGGAATAGCTCCTTTTTTTTCTGCATGCACTAGGCATCAAGAAAAGAAAACGCTTCAACCACGAATGGTGGCCTCCACCCACGCCCATACAAAATGGCTTCTCTCTCCGGCATCTCCGCCCAATAGGAGGAATCGCCGTTTTTGACGGTTTTAATTCTAAGAAACCAAGCAAAGTGAGTGTTCTGATCTTGAAAGGCTGTCTTTCTGGTGATCTTCTACGTGTTTCTTGCAAATCTCATCCCGCAGGGTCCACCTTTAGAAGTCTTTTTGTGACGGCTATGATTCTCAAACTGGAGTGTTGTTCGGTTCTGTGGCTGAACCTGTGGGGGTTGGCTGAACGTTGTCCGGTACTTCCATGTCACCTCCCACCCGCCCCCCCCCCCATTGTACCTGAAAATCGCCTTGCAAGGAAAGTTTGATTGTCAATTTATTTTTCTTGGGCGAGATGTAGTTGAAAGTAATATCTCATTATACAGTATGGTCTAGGTTTTATTTGCTGTATACGCGCGCGCGCGCGTGTGTGTGTGTGTGTGTGTGCGTGTGCGTGTGCGTTGCGTGTGCTTGTGCGTGGTGTGAGTGCGGCGTGCGTGCGTGTGCGTGCGTGCGTGCGTGGTGCGTGCGTGCGTGTGTTCGTGCGCGCGTTTGTGTTGTGTGTGTGTGTGTCGTGCGCGCTCACGCGCGGCGTGTGTGTGCGCCGCGTTTGTGTTGTGTGTTGTATGTGTGTGTGTTATGTATGTGTGTGTGTGAGTGTGTGTGTTGCGTGTGAGTGTGTGTGTTTGCGTGTGAGTGTGTGTGGTTTGCGTGTATGTGTGTATGTATGTGTGTAATGTTTATGTGTGTATGTGTGTGTGCGTGTTGCTGCGCGCGCCGTTTGTGTGTGTGTGTGTGTGCAGTGCGTGCGCAGCGCGTTGTGTGTGTGTGTTGGGGGTGTGTGTTTGCGTGTGTGCGATGTCGTTGCGTGTGCGTGCTGACGTGTGAGTGTGCGTGCCGCGTGCGCTGCGCGCGTGCGTGTGTGCGCGCCGCGTTTGTGTATGTGTGTGTGCTTCTTCTTCTTCTCTTCAGGGCCCACGGTCAGTATGTTGACCATTCTGGCTCATTTGGGGAAAACCCCCCACTTGCGTGTGTATTGCTGTGCATGCGTCCATGCGCGCGCAAACATGATCAGGTGAATATAATTATGCTTATATTCACGAATTTAGATTTGCGTGCTTGCGCGCGCGCATACACTGTGTGAATGTGTGTGACTGCATCTGTCAGTGTATGCTGCGCATCTGGACTTTGTCTGAACGGTATTAAACAAGTCGACACAGGTTTCATAACGCCATTAATAAACGAAAACAGATAGCTCTCTCATCTAATCAAAGGAGTATGCAGTTTGAGGATTACTGGTCAAGTCTGTCGCGTTCTCATCCTCTCTCTCTCTCTCGTTTGTCTGTCTCTTTCTCTGTCTCTGTCTCTATCTCTCTATCTTTCTGTCTGTGTCTGTTCTCTGTCTCTGTCTCCTCTCTCTCTCTCTCTCTCTCTCTCTCTCTCGTTCTCTTCTCTCTCTCGCTCTCTCTCTCTCTCTCTCTCTGTCTTCTATTCTCATCTCTCTCTCTCTCTCTCCTCGTCTCTCTCTCTCTCTCTCTCTCTCTCTCCTCTCATCTCTCTCTCTCGAGTCTCTCCTCTCTCTCTCTCTCTCGTCTCCTTCTCTCTCTCTTTATAAACGTTTTAAACGCTATGCCCCAAATGTTAGTCTATTTCAAATTCCATTCTCCATTTAAAAATTAAAAAAACCCACCCACCCACAAACAAGAAAACTAAAACGAACCAAAAAACAAAAAGAACAGAGAAGGCATCGAAAAAGTGCAAAACTATGCTAGGGGAGATAACCGATCCAATGTGGCTACTGGGAAAACCCCCACACAGTTCTTTGGTGCTTCTTTCGTTTCCACAGTCCTTCATATCGCGGGCGGCCATCTTGGGAGTTGTTGTCAATAAGTCAAATTGCCCACATTGTTCAACCCGGGCCCCCATCATCCAATGTTTTATGATGAATTGCAAGGTTTGTCTGTCAGCTGGCTAATTTTTTGAATTCACGTTCGTTCCTCCTCGCCCATACCCAGCTTGAGTTTTTGTCCGTCACCATATGTGATCGGACTTTGCGATGGGCCTGGTTTTGTATTTTTTTTTTCTTTTTTTGGTTTTTTTTTTTTTCTGTCTGTCCCAAGGATATTTTTCGAACGGGTTGGCAGAATCGCTTCCACTTTTGTGTGGAGGTGTGCCATCTTAATAGGAAGAGATCCGTGCAAACCATTTGGTTGTCGTGACCTTGACCTTGACGTATGACCTTGTTTTTGTGTTGTGGCACTAGCCACAAACCTATGACTCACTTTGCCGGTCTGTCAGTCGGTGTCTGTCTGTCCAAAATTGTCGCACATATTGTAAAAAGAGAAAGAAAAGCGTGCCACAAACAGATTGCGAATCCGCGCTTGTTGAGACTGCTTGTGAGGCATGATTCACCGGTGAAAGTCTACCTGTCTAAAATGAATCTGATGCTACCCCCCCCACCCCCCCCAAGAAACAACAAAAAAAAAAAACCCCCCAAAAAACCCACCAACAACACCACCACGGTAAATATCCATGGACATGAAATCAATATGAACAAAAAATCACGTAAAAATATAAACAATGGGTAGGGCTAAAGAGCCAGCTACACTGCATACGATGCGATCTGGTTGCGATCCGATTGTGACGATGTCTGCGAGGCATGATTCACGTGAAATACTTCCATCTAAAAATAACTCTATTTATTTTCGCTCCACTATGCTTAACTGTATTTAGGTATTTTTAGGGATTTAGGTATGAGGTAAGTCAAGGTCACACAGAGGCGTCTCTGTGACTATGAATTACCTAATACCTAATACCAATAAATACCTAATAAAGTTAAGCATAGTGAGCGAAAATACCAGAATTACATTTGTAGACAGAAGTATTTCGCCATGAATCATGCCTCGCACACATCGTCACCAATCGCATCGCATCGTATGCAGTGTAGCTGGCTTACTTTAGCCCTACCCATTGTTTATATTTTTACGTGATATTTTTGTTCATATTGATTCATGTCCATGGATATTTACCGTGGTGGTGTTGTTGGTGGGTTTTTTTGGGGGGGTGTCGTTGGGGGGGGGGGGGGGTAGCATCAGATTCATTTAGACAGTAGACTTTCACGTGAATTGTGCCTTCACAACAAACAGCTCAAACAAGCGCGGATTCGCAATCGTTTGTGGCACGCTTTTTCTTTCTCTTTTACAATATGTGCGACAAATTTTGACCGACCGACCGACAGACCGACAGGGACCGACAAAGTGAGTATATAGGTTTGTGCTTGTGCCACAAACAAAACCAAGGTCATACGTCAAGGTCAAGGTCACGACAACCCAAATGGTTTGCACGGATCTCTTCCTATTAAGGTGGCACACCTTCACACAAAATGTGACGCGATTCGGTCAAGCGGTTCGGGAGATATCCTTGGGACAGACAGAAAAAAAAAACAAAAAAAAAACAAAAAAAAACATACAAACCAGCCCATCGCAAAGTCCGATCACCTATGGTGACGGACAAAAAACTCAAGCTGGGTATGGGCGAGGAGGAACGAACGTGAATTCAAAAAATTAGCCAGCTGACAGACAAACCTTGCAATTCATCATAAAACATTGGATGATGGGGGCCCGGGTTGAACAATGTGGGCAATTTGACTTATTGACAACAAAACCCAAGATGGCCGCCCGCGATATGAAGGACGGGAAACGAAAGCACCAAAGAACTGTGTGGGGGTTTTCCCAGTAGCCACATTGGATCGGTTATCTCCCCTAGCATAGTTTTGCACTTTTTCGATGCCTTCTCTGTTCTTTTTGTTTTTGGTTCGTTTTAGTTTTCTTGTTTGTGGGTGGGTGGGTTTTTTTAATTTTTAAATGGAGAATGGAATTTGAAATAGACTACATTTGCATAGCGTAAAACGTTTATAAAGAGAGAGAGAGAGAGAGAGAGAGAGAGAGAGAGAGAGAGAGGAGAGAGAGAGAGAGAGGAGAGAGAGAGAGAGAGAGAGAGAGAGAGAGAGAGAGAGAGACAAAGATGGAGAGATGAGAGAAGAGAGAGGAGAGAGATGAGAGGAGAGAGAGAGAGAGAGAGAGAAAGAAGAGAGAGAGAGAGAGAGAGAGAGAGAGAGAGAGACAGAGACAGAGAGACAGAGAGACAGAGATAGACAGACAGAGAGACAGAGAAAGAGACAGACAAACGAGAGAGAGAGAGAGGATGAGACGCGACAGACTTGAACAGTAATCTCAAACTGCATTCATCTTTGATTAGATGAGAGAGCTATCTGTTTTCGTTTATTAATGGCGTTATGAAACCTGTGTCGACTTGTTTAATACCGTTCAGACAAAGTCCAGATGCGCAGCATACACTGACAGATGCAGTCACACACATTCACACAGTGTATGCGCGCGCGCAAGCACGCAAATCTAAATTCGTGAATATAAGCATAATTATATTCACCTGATCATGTTTGCGCGCGCATGGACGCATGCACATACACACGCAAGTGGGGGGTTTTCCCCAAAGGAGCCAGAATGGTCAACATACTGACCGTGGGCCCTGAAGAGAAGAAGAAGAAGCACACACACATACACAAACGCGCGCGCGCACGCGCGCGCGCGCGCACGCGCGCGCACACGCACGCATGCACGCACACGCACACGCACACACGCACACACGCGCACACACACACACACACACACAAACGCGCGCGCACGCACGCACACACACACACACACAAACGCGCGCGCACACGCACACACACACACACATACACACACAAACATACACACATACATACACACACACTCACACGCAACACACACACTCACACGCAACACACACACTCACACGCACAACACACACACTCACACACACACAGTACATACACACACACACATACACACACACATACACAAACGCGCGCACACCACACACGCGCGCGCGCGCGCGCACTCGCACACACACACACACACACAAACGCGCGCACGCACACACGCACGCACGCACACGCACGCACGCACGACACACACACGCACACACACACGCACACGCGCACACGCACACGCACACGCACACACGCACACGCACACACACAAAACACACACACACGCGCGCGCGCGCGTATACAGCAAATAAAAAATAGACATACTGTATAATGATTATATTACTTCAACTACATCTCGCCCAAGAAAATAAATTGACAATCAACTTTCTTGGCCAAGGCGATTTCAGGACAATGGGGGGGGGGGGCGGGGGGGAGGTGACATGGAATGTCCGACAAGTCAGCCAACCCCCAAAGGTTCAGCACAGAACCAGAACAACACTTCCTAGTTTGAGAATCATAGCCGTTCACAAAAAGACTTCTTAAAGGTGGACCCTGACGGATGAGATTTTGCAAGAAACACGTCGAGATCACCAGAAAGACAGCCTTTTCAAGGATCAGAACACTCACTTTGCTCTGGTTTCCTAGAAATTAAACCGTCAAAACGGCGATTCCTCCTTGGCGGAGATGCCGGAGAGAGAAGCCATTTTGTATGGGGTGGGTGGAGGCCACTCATTGTGGTTGAAGCGTTTTCTTTTCTTGTATTGCATAGTGCATGCAGAAAAAAAAAGGAGCTATTTCCTTTGTTGTGAGCGAAACTCCTTTAAGGTAAACTGTATAAAATTTCAAACAAAGTAATAAAAAGGCTTGTATTGCGAAAAAACAGTTTGTGCAAACGATTTAGTCTAAACGCAGGCGGCCATTAGAAAAGAGACAGCAAACGCCTTCTCTTTGGGTGAAATAATTTGACTTCCAGCACCTCCGCCAAGGAGGAATCGCCGAATTGACGGCTTGATTTCTAGGAAACCAGGGCAAAGTGAGTGTTGCTGATCTCTGTAAAGGGTGTTTTCCTAGTGATCTGTGCTTAATTTTATGAAGTTCTACTAACTGGGAAACTAAACGTTGTTACTTTCTAAATAAAAAGTAAATCGGTTTACTGAATTTAGAAAGTAACAACGTTTAGTTCCCCACTTAAGCTTTAGTGTGTTGTGTGGGTGTGTGTGTGTGTGGTGTGGGGGGGGGGGGGTCCGTTTTATTGCAGAAATCTGTAAAAAATGTATTTACAATTATTTTATTATTCGTATTTTGTATGTAGAATGTCTACGTCTTGTAAACTTTAAATGCTTGTAAATGAGGTAGAAGGGTATTTTTGTTTTTGCAAAATTTGTCTATTATAATTAGTCATGTAATTGGTATGTCGATGGCAGTATGATTTTAGTTCAAGTTGCAGTATTGTATTCAAACTTGATTGGGAATGTGAATGTGGTCTCTATGTTTCTTCTTAGAATGTTCATGTTGTAACTATTTTACTTGTATAATTAATTGTGTGCGAGTGTGCGTGTGCGCATGCATGTGTGTGTATGTGTGCGTGTGTGTGTGTGTGTGTGTGTGTGTGTGTGTGTGTGTGTGTGTGTGTGTGTGTGTGTGTGTGTGTGTGTGTGTGTGTGTGTGTGAGTAAGGAAGTAAGAGAACGTTGTGTGTAAGCATCGTGCTTATTTTACTTTCTAATGATTAATTATTTGTTTGCCTTTAATGTTCTTGTTATCAATGTAAAGCGCACTGAGCTCATGTGAGAAAGAGCGCTATATAAATTCCCATTATTATTAGTAGTAGTAGTAGTAGTAGAAGTTCATAAAACTTCAGGGCTGGATGTGTTTCTTACAAATACTCATCCGTCAGGGTGCCCCTTTAAGGGCCAGCCACACTGCGTACGATTCGATAGCAATGCGATCCGATTGTGACGTTTGTCAGGCATGATTCTCGTCAAATCCTACTGTCTAACACAACTCTGATGAAATCCTACTGTCTAACACAACTCTGATGAAATCCTACTGTCTAACACAACTCTGATGAAATCCTACTGTCTAACACAACTCTGATGAAATCCTACTGTCTAACACAACTCTGATGAAATCCTACTGTCTAACACAACTCTGATGAAATCCTACTGTCTAACACAACTCTGATGAAATCCTACTGTCTAACACAACTCTGATGAAATCCTACTGTCTAACACAACTCTGATGAAATCCTACTGTCTAACACAACTCTGATGACATCCTACTGTCTAACACAACTCTGATGAAATCCTACTGTCTAACACAACTCTGATGAAATCCTACTGTCTAACACAACTCTGATGAAATCCTACTGTCTAACACAACTCTGATGACATCCTACTGTCTAACACAACTCTGATGACATCCTACTGTCTAACACAACTCTGATGAAATCCTACTGTCTAACACAACTCTGATGAAATCCTACTGTCTAACACAACTCTGATGAAATCCTACTGTCTAACACAACTCTGATGAAATCCTACTAGTTACGTTCACTATATTTGTAGTCCCCCGTACACGAATCTGATTACCGTAATTTACGGCCCATAAGGCGACACACCGCATAAGGCGCACCCCCTGCTATTTAATTTTGTTTTCGTAAAGAAACCAAAGAAATCAAAGAAATCAAAGAAAGGAAGAACGAAACGATCAGCGAAAGTAACATCATTACAGGGCCAGTGACGGAAGTGGAAGCCTAACTATATAACTATATTTTAATGCAATGTGAGTGAACTGTTGTCGGTTTGTTGTGGAAGCTACCAGAGCATGGTGAGTTTGTTCATTTCAACTCTCGACCCCCTTACTTTTGTTCTGTTTAGAGTATAGAAAAGGCGCATGCGCCGGATTGGGCGCAGGGGTCAAAGTTAAGTATTAAAAAAAAGTAGCGCCTAATAGGCCGTAAATTACAGTAAATATCTCTATTTCTGTCTAATTAGTTCGTGTATTGGGGTCTACTTGAGAATAGTGAGCGAAAGTTGTAGAATTATTTTTAGACGGAAGTATTTCACGCGAATCATGACTCACAGGTTCCCCCCGTGGGGATACCGGGGGGTCTTTTGTACAAATAGTTCCCCCACCTTCTGGAAGTTCTGTGCTTGTATCTTCCTCTAATTCTGTCATTCTCTTTGACTCTGCCTTTTCCCCTTTGCTTACTGTCATCTGCTATCTTTCTATCTCACTGGTCCATTCTCCTGCCTTTTTTCTATAAATTCTTACAAAGATTTCTTCAGCCGAAGTCGGACGTGCTGGGCCTAACTATTTCTTAGTTAGGCGCATAACGGCAGCATGACGCATCTACGCTCACATGACAGGAAACTGAGCGAACGAAGAAGAAGAAGAAGAATGACTGACAGACATCGTCGCAATCGGATCGTATTGTTATCGAATCGTATGCAGTGTGGCTGGCCCTAAAAGCTGTGGAATGATTTTCAGTTGTATGTAGGACAGCTGAGGACAGCTGTAGATCTGCTGCTCACTCGAATAACTATCACTGACCCTTATTACTGGTGTCCCCCGTCTGTCATTTGGCCGACATCAACCTTCGTCTTCTTCTTCTGCGTTCCCAGTGACCATGTTCAGATCTTCAGTCCAGTCCTGACGGCAAAGTCGCGGCTGTCTTTTGGCTGACATCAACCTTCGTCTTCTTCTTCTTCTTCTGCGTTCCCACTGACCATATTCAAATCTTCAGTCCAGTCCTGAAGGCAAAGTCTGCTGTCTTTTGGCTGACATCAACCTTCGTCTTCTTCTTCTTCTTCTGCGTTCCCACTGACCATGTTCAGATCTTCAGTCCAGTCCTGAAGGCAAAGTCGCGGCTGTCTTTTGCAGCGCCTTTGTTGGTCCCCACAGCTTCTCCTGGAGCTCCACTCTCACCGGCCAGGTTTGACACCGACCGAATGTCTTGGTAAGTAGGGCAGTCCGGGAGGATAATGTTCAGGTGGGTGTCTGGATGCCAGTGCCACTAGGGGTACTCGCTTGTGTGTGACAGGTTTTTTTCTTGTGGAGGTGTGACAGGAGTCGGCAATGGCCTGTTCTCAGTCTAAACAATATTGCCCTGGTGCTACTGACGACTCGGGGTGCTGACTGGATATATAGATCAACCAGACGCTGTTGTAGATAGATCATCTTTGTCATTGTCAATCCCTAGTCGGCCCCTCCATCCGCGCAGGATGGTTTTAGCCTCATTGTATGACAGGGGATGATCTGGCTGATCCATTTGGCTGCCCCTGCTTTGGGAGTTTGTCAACCTGCTCGTTTCCAGCAATGGTTACAAAGTGACTAACATAAAAATAAAATAAAATGTCTTGACCTTTAAACTGTACTCACCTTTTTCAGTTGGCAGGCCCTTTGATTTGATTTTTTGAAGAAAAAAAATTGATTTTTTTTTATTGCTCAGCAGTGTTCATGTTTGTCGGTGTGATAGGCCCCTCTATTTGTAAATACACAGGAGTGAGTTATGGTCGGAATGACTTCGTTACAAAATAATGGAATCATTGTGAACCTTTTTTTCTGCCTATAAATTGCTGGTATTTGATGTGCAAGTGCAGTCGATTGATCATGAAGCCTGATGAAGCGTTGTAATCAATACGAAAGCTTGCAATGAACAGTGTTGTGTTTTGGGTGATCATCTTAAAATGGTTACAAAGTGGGACGGTAACCATTGCAGAACCAAGCGTGTTTTTTTCGGCAGCGATTTAATTGCTCGAACAAAATAGATGATTTTGACAAAAAAACAGATGCTTGTGGCAAAAGAGAAGACCATCTAAACCTAACCATATCCCTAACCATGGAAATAACCCAGAAATAGAGCAGGAGGGTGTAAATCTACATATTTGCCGATAAATCGATGTACAAAGCCATGCACTTATACTATTTGTTTGCTGGAACCATTCCTTTTTTTGGTTGATAAATTTTAAGTCGGTTTTTTTCTCTTTAGCCTGCAGAGTTCTTTTTTATGTCTTGATATCAAGCAATAGTGATAAAAGGCCATTGGAGTTATAAAAAAAACCACCTGTAACGAACGTCACACTAAAAGGTCACTGGCCACTTTTTTATGATTTACCCCCCCCCCCATCTCTCTCTCCCTTTTCGCCCCCCCCCCCCCCCCCCCCCCCCCCCCCCCCCCCCCCCCCCCCCCCCCCCCCCCGTCCTCCGTATCCTTTCTCCACCCCACACCCCCCCCCACCCCCCCCCCCCTGGGGTGACCTGAAGCTCTAATCTTCCCCTGTTGCTATTCCCCCTCAACAATAAACCGTCTAAATGGGGATGGTAGACATTTTTAAAAACAGTATTTATTCCCTGATAATAGCCGGCTTGAGATTCTGCAGATCATTTCCCATGTCTTTCTCTTATCTGTCTCTTCTAGTTCTAGCAAGTCGAGTCAGCCGTGATTCTGAATTTTAAGAGACTGGATATATATGTATTATTGTTTTAAGAAGCGTCCTAATATATATATCTATATCTATATATATATATATATATATATATATATATATATATATATATATATATATATATATATATATACCTTCTCTGATGAGACCTTCTCTTAGGTCGAAACAGATATCTTTGCATAAGGCACTGTCCCTCCCCCATTTGGGAGAAAAAGTAAATCAGCACAATTTATATAATTTATATAATGTATTTTCTTTCTTTTTTTCTTCTTTTTTTTGAACACGGAACATTACTCAAAGTTAACGTTAACTGGTTTTGTTTCTGAGGTTCACAAATAAAGACACTGGACACAGAAAAGTTTTATCAAAGCAAACTATATATATATATATATGTGTGTATCAACTAGAATAAATCAACAACGTAGGGAGGGAGTAGTAGGGGGGGGGGGATAAACGACAGAATGAAGTGTCCAGAAATAACGTCACAAATCGTTACGAAAAACGTGGACCAGAAAGAACTGATAAAGGACGAATCAAATATCTGCCAAGAGATTACTTTTAAGTTCTAAATCGTTTACGAAAGATTAAGCGAACCACACGGAGAGCGTTAGCCCCCAGTTACATGCTGAAAGTTTAAAAAAACAAAAGGTTAAAAGAAACAAAACGGAAGTAAACAAACAAACAAACAAACAAACGAAGGGAGATAAGATGGCTAAAGGCTTCGTCTACTCTTACTTACTTACTTAGGACCGTTGATCCACGAGGAGAATAGTCCATAGACGACACCCCACCATCACACCCGATTCTGGGCAGCTCTCTCCACGCCATTCCAGCTCGTTCCCTGCCTCTCCAGTTCAGCCAGAGTGTCCCTCCTCCAGTTGTTGCGAGGGCGAAAATGGTGTTTTACGTCCTCTCGGTCTGAACCAGACACATATGGGACATTTGTAAATACAAATATGGTGGGAACAATACTGGAGGCAATGCCCGGAGGCAGTACGAAACCAGTAAATCCCGATTTTTATTAATACAGATAGGTGTAGCGGTAACCACGCCTCGGTTAAACCTCATCGGCTATGGCACCGCTACAATTATTTGTTGCATTCGCCAGTTGTTGCGAGGCCGGCCTCTCTTCCTTTTCTCCTGGGGGCTCCGGGTCAGGGCCTGGCGTGTGGTGCTGGACGCTGGTTCCCTGCCTCTCCTCCAGTTCAGCCAGAGTGTCCCTCCTTCAGTTGTTGCGAGGCCGGCCTCTCTTCCTTTTCTCCTGGGGGCTCCGGGTCAGAGCCTGGCGTGTGGTGCTGGACGCTGGTTCCCTGCCTCTCCAGTTCAGCCAGGGTGTCCCTCCTCCAGCTGTTGCCAGAACGGCCTCTCTTCCTTTTCCCCCTGGGGGTTCCAGGTCAGGGGCCTGGCGTGTGGTGCTGGATGCTGGTTTCCCGCTGAGGGTGTGTCCAATCCAGCCCCACTTCCTCTGCAGAATCTGCTTGGCCACTGGTTCCTGTCCCGCCCGCTGCCACAGATCTTCATTTCTGATCGTCTCTGCTGGCCATCTGATGTTGTAGAATGATGCGCCTCAGACAGATGTTCACAAAGGTCTGAATCTTGTGGAGAGGAGCTTTTGTTGATCTCCAAGTTTCGCATCCGTATAGTAGATCGTCTACTCTTAGCATGAGGTAATCTATCTGTATATCCATGCAACGCTCACAGTCTGCACTAATGTCTATTTGTTGTTTTACTATTGTTCTGTATACTCTTCCCTAAATGTTAATCATTTTGGGGGTAATTCTTAAAGATGTGACTCCATTCTTAGAGCAGTAGCTCGACATATCTGCTGAAAATAAATGTTCTGTATACAGTTATTGCCACTTGTTTGCGTTCCTTGTTTAATGTTCTGACATAATATATCCACGCATAAACTATTAAATGTTGAGAATGCTTGTATTATTGGCCACTGCAACAAGGTTATTGACGCCCTTGACAGCGAGAGTTAATCCCTTGTTGGTCAGTATCCAAAAGGACATTCACTCTTGCTAAGGACAGCCATTCAGTGGCCTCAAATAGGGTTATTGGCGAGAGTTATGCCCTTGTTTGGTCAGTAGAGTAAGATGGGGTAAAAAGCCCATGGGCGGGTAAGAAGCCCATGCCAATTATCTCATAAAATAAAGCAAATTTCAGTCACATGGGCTTTAATCAATCATTTACCAAAGGCATTCACTCTTGCAATAGGTGGTCGTTGCAGTGGCCAATATGAATGCAATGGATGGGCTCCACTGAACTCCACCGAAGTGACTCAGCAGCAGTGCAGTGTCTCCTCGGTTGGTTGCCTCCTGACGGCCTAACATAAATTCGCTCCCCTTGGACTGCCGGTCTCAGATTATGCGACCTGAACAAGCCGGGGTGTGGCTGCGAATTGGGATTCAGAATGAGCGGCGTGGGAGCAACGCCACTGTACGGCCCAGAAGATGGAACAGCAAACAAAAACAAGGAATGCAATGGATGGATTTCAGAAGAAAAAAATCATTGTATCGCGAATGGTTAATCGCTTAATTCAACAATTTATTTTAACTATTCATAACAAGACACATCACATGTTCAAAGTTAGTTACTTTTCCCCCCAGGGCTGAGTGTAAGAAAGCGTCCTGTATGCTTTTCATCATAACCCAGGATAAAATAACATTTCGTTTCGCTTCGTTTCATTTCGTTTCGTTTTCGTATTTCAAACATACTTTTATCAAAACCTGTTGATAGCTCTTCATTTCTCTCAGATCTTTTGAATACCAAAACCAAATGTTGTTGTTGTAGTTGTTGTTGTTGTTGTTGTTGTTGTTGTTGTTGTTTTTTTTGTTGTTGTTGTTCCAGATTTTGCTGCTGTTGCTGCTGCTGCTGCTGCTGCTGCTGCTGCTGCTGCTGCTGCTGCTGCTGCTGCTGCTGATGATGATGATGATGATGATGATGATGATGAAAAAGTCGCTGTATTGTTTTAGTAAATCAAAATGACTGTACATTAGCACGAGCTTTTAAGCAATTAAATATTTTTCTTCTTTTTTCAGATTATACATAAATCCGTTCTTAGCTAGTTTTAGTACTAGCGGTTTTTTGGTTTTGGTTTTTTTAAATAGACAAATTAACAGACAAACATACAGAGAGAGAGAGAGAGAGAGAGAGAGAGAGAGAGAGAGAGAGAGAGAGAGAGAGAGAGAGAGAGAATTGAATTGAATTGAATTGAATTGAACCTTTATTTTACAACGGTAAAGAGAGAGAGAGAGAGAGAGAGAGAGAGAGAGAGAGAGAGAGAGAGAGAGAGAGAGAGAGAGAGAGAGAGAGAGAGAGAGAGAGAGAGAGAGAGAGAGAGAGAGAGAGAGAGAGAAACCATAAAGGCATCACCTCCTTGGTGGACATTGCAGTACCTATCATATTTGTTGCTAGTCTGTCGTTTCCGACAATGACTGCCAGATAGCAGAGGGGGGCAGATACTATTCTGGCGGGCTGGGCGAGAATGTGTTTATAGCGGAGATGCCTTGCCCAGGGTACATCCCCACTCTCTCGACCAAAGAGGATCTGAGGACACAGCTGAGCGTTGAGGAAGGTCCCCAAAGGCCAGCCCATCCCTTTTGGCTGCAGCACCAGAGTCGGTGCAAGGTCCTCTCCTCATTCGAGAGTCATAGTCTTCCACAAAGAGACTAAAACTGTACCATGATTTTCCATGACTGTAGAAAATCATCTATTGTACAGCTCTCATGTTACTGTTGGCCCCCTACTACAGGCTTAATGTCAACCAATGATAAAAAGCCATTTGAGTAAAGGGCCCTTTGCTGATGGCATGCCATCATAAACTACACATTCATTATACCAGTGTCTGTAAAACGTTCTGACACTCAGAAATATCTAGTTTGTGGAACTTATGACGAGTTCCAGTCTACTTGTCAAGAAAGATGGAGCTGGGGGGGGGGGGGGGAGTATGAAAAGGAAGAAGAAAGAGGGAGTAGTAGGGGTGAGGGGGAAGGGGTAGGGAGGAGGGGTGGAGGTAAGGACGACCTGGGGTCGAGGAAGACTACACATTCATTATACCAGTGTCTGTAAAACGTTCTGACACTCAGAAATATATAGTTTGTGGAACTTATGACGAGTTCCAGTCTACTTGTCAAGAAAGATGGAGCTGGGGGGGGGGGGGGGGGGGGGGGGGGGGGGGGGGGGGGGGGGGGAGTATGAAAAGGAAGAAGAAAGAGGGAGTAGTAGGGGTGAGGGGGAAGGGGTAGGGAGGAGGGGTGGAGGTAAGGACGACCTGGGGTCGAGGAAGACTACACATTCATTATACCAGTGTCTGTAAAACGTTCTGACACTCAGAAATATATAGTTTGTGGAACTTATGACGAGTTCCAGTCTACTTGTCAAGAAAGATGGAGCTGGGGGGGGGGGGGGGGGGGGGGGGGAGTATGAAAAGGAAGAAGAAAGAGGGAGTAGTAGGGGTGAGGGGGAAGGGGTAGGGAGGAGGGGTGGAGGTAAGGACGACCTGGGGTCGAGGAAGACTACACATTCATTATACCAGTGTCTGTAAAACGTTCTGACACTCAGAAATATATAGTTTGTGGAACTTGTGACGAGTTCCAGTCTACTTGTCAAGAAAGATGGAGCTGGGGGGGGGGGGAGTATGAGTAAAAGGAAGAAGAACAAGAGGGAGTAGTAGGGGTGAGGGGGGAAGGGGTTGGGAGGAGGGGTGGAGGTAAGGACGACCTGGGGTCGAGGAAGACTACACATTCATTATACCAGTGTCTGTAAAACGTTCTGACACTCAGAAATATATAGTTTGTGGAACTTATGACGAGTTCCAGTCTACTTGACAAGAAAGATGGAGAAGGAGGGGGGGGGGGGTATGAAAAGGAAGAAAAGGAAGAAGAAAGAGGGAGTAGTAGGGGTGAGGGGGAAGGGGTAGGGAGGAGGGGTGGAGGTAAGGACGACCTGGGGTCGAGGAAGACTACACATTCATTATACCAGTGTCTGTAAAACGTTCTGACACTCAGAAATATATAGTTTGTGGAACTTATGACGAGTTCCAGTCTACTTGTCAAGAAAGATGGAGCTGGGGGGGGGGGGGGGAGTATGAAAAGGAAGAAGAAAGAGGGAGTAGTAGGGGTGAGGGGGAAGGTTGGGGTAGGGAGGAGGGGAGGAGGTAAGGACGACCTGGGGTCGAGGAAGAGGAAAGGTGGGTGGGGGGGGAGAGGGGGGTTATCATATTTTATAGATATCATTACTTTTAGAAATGCAGTCAGCTGGTCTGATAACGTAGAAATATTTATGGCATGTCTTCATGGTTCATATTATGAAGGCTTACGGGCTCACTTTACGAGGGTGTTTTTTCAGTTGTTGTTTTTGTTGTTGCTTCTGCTGCTGCTGTAGTTGTTTGCTTGTTTGTTTGTTTGTTTATTTGTTTGTTTGTTTGTTTGTTTGTTGGCCGGGTTCTTTTATTTATTTATTATTTATTTATTTAACAGAACTGCACCTTTGTGGAACAAGTTACCAACTAATATTAAACAAGCACCTAATACTAACACTTTCAAAAATCTATTAGATAACTGGGAATATTATAAAAATTTGACATATGAATATGATGAATGATTATCTAAAACCTGAGTGCACGATAAAACCTTGTACGTTAAAAATCATATTATTAAGAATGGGACGCTTGAAAGCCTAACGGCTATGTTTTTAGTCCCTAGTAACCTAACCTAACCCTAACCTAACCTTAAGACAATTTATATAGCGCTTCACCTTTAAGCTCTTTTCATCTAATCGCTAGCTAATCCGTTTACGCGTTTGTTTGTTTGTCTGTTTGTTTGTTTGTTTGTTCGTCTCTATGTATAATTATGTAATGTCGGATCGTCTGTAAGCTGCTATCTGTTACCGTTGTGGCGGTGTATTTTTACCTCTATGAGATAAGTAGTCCTAGCCGGAAGTAGTCCTAGCGTAGCCAATCAGAATCGTTTGTTTGTCAGCCATTGTGAATTTTACGAACCTAAGTGCATGGCTTTGTACATCGATTTCTCGGCAAATATGTAGATTTACACCCTCCTGCTCTATTTATTGGTTCTTTCCGTGGTTAGGGATAGGGTTAGGGATAGGGTTAGGGTTAGATGGGTACAGTTCGCATGCGAGAGGTAGATATTTAATGACAGGTACTTATTTATCATAACACCGGCATTATTTAACAACACTCTATAGAGGGATCCGGGTTCATGTATGCAAATGAGAATGTCACCTCTGTCGGCCATGATGGCTGGATTATTCGGGTTGCTAAGATACTTGGCGGTGGAACGCATTGAATTCTGATGTTTGCTTTTAGTCCTGAACATTTAACTACTGCACAGTTCATTACCATTGTGACGATTTGTCGAAACTCACTGACGCTCACCTCTGTAATCTGAACCAAAACGGCGCTCCAGCAAAAAAATGGCGTCCGACTTTCGTTACCAACAAAATCACGTGACATTATGACGCTATCCCAGATCCCTCTATGCTCAAACTTAAACGACGACTTTGATGTTTATTTACTTTCTTTCTTTTCCCACAAAACATGTTTTTTGGCAGCGCGTGTTCACATCTTTCGCTAACAACGTCATAAAGTGTCAGCAAGATCGCATGATCGGTTGTGGAAATATGAGACAAAACGGTTTTGGTTTTTTTTTAAATGGGTGCAATTGCACCCACGGGTTACGGGAAGGGTGAAATGAAATCTCGTGAAAAAAAATAAATTAGGGTAGCAAATTACAGAGTAAACAACACATCATGTGTTGTTGTTGTTGTGGTGGTGGTGGTGGTGGTGGTGGTTGTTGTTGTTTTGTTGTTGTTGTTGTTATTGTTGTGGTGGTGGTGGTGGTGGTGGTGGTGGTTGTGGTTGTTGTGGTTGTTGTGGTGGTGGTGGTGGTGGTGGTGGTGGTGGTGGTTGTTGTTGTGGTTGTTGTTGTTGTTATTGTTGTTGTTGTGGTTGTTGTTGTTGTTGTTGTTGTTGTTGTTGTTGTTGTTGTTGTTGTTGTTGTTGTTTTTTTTGTGGTTGTGGTTGTGGTTGTGGTTGTTGTTGTTGTTGTTGTGGTTGTTGTTGTTGTTGTTGTTGTTGTGGTTGTGGTTGTTGTTATTGTTGTTGTTGTTGTTGTTGTGGTGGTGGTTGTGGTTGTGGTTGTTGTTGTTGTTGTTGTGGTTGTTGTGGTTGTTGTTGTGGTTGTGGTTGTTGTTGTTGTTGTGGTTGTTGTTGTTTTGTTGTTGTTGTTGTGTTGTTGTTGTTGTTGTTGTTGTTGTTGTTTTCTGAGTCGTTCTGATACATAATGAACTAAAAACAAACAAACCACCACCAACAATTTATAGAGTAAACAAAAACATCATGTGTTGTTGTTGTTGTTGTTGTTGTTGTTGTTGTTTTCTGAGTCGTTCTGATACATAATGAACTAAAAACAAACAAAACACCAACAACAATTTACAGAGTAAACAACAAATCATGTGTTGTTGTTGTTGTTGTTGTTGTTGTTGTTGTTGTTTTCTGAGCCGTTCTGATACATAATGAACTAAAAACAAACAAAACACCAAATGTATGCAGAGTGAAATGATTTCGAAGGGCAAAGCCTTCTTTCTCAATCCATGTTCTGATACATATTTTGATTTCTTCCAATAATGAAGTTAATAATATCTTGTTCGTCTTTTCTGTCTTGCCTGTTCGTTTCTGTTTATCCGCCTGCCGGACTGTTCGTGTCATTTTTTGTGTGGGGGTGGGTTGTTTAATGAAGCTATCTGGGAATCCGGGAATGCATTTCTTGGGTAAGATTCTATGGAAGGGTTTAAAGACCCACCACATCCTTGAGTAAAAATCACGGGTTTCACGTGTTTCTCTCTCTCTCTCTCGCCGGTAGGAAACCTTATTTTGACCAGGTTTGACTGACTCCCATACAAATGCCCCCAAATTGAAAACGATATATAGACTTTGAAAAACAGCCTCATTTTGAACTGGGGGATTTGCATGTGGGTCACACCTTGCCCCAATCAAACCAAGGGACTTAAATCTCCCGGGTCAGTGGGTCTTTAAGCTAGGTATCATCCAAATGGGAGCGAAATGTTTAAGCTGGGCAACGAAAACAAACAACATTTCAACCAAATGCTCCATGATACAAAACGTATTTCCAATGAATTCTATAATGAACTGGGAGTGCATGCATATGGTTTTGCCATCTAGTTTAATTTAGCTTCTTTCCTTTTTGGTAGTGGTCGATTTCTTTTGGCGAGTGGTTTCGATGCCCTTGGCGGAGTGTTTTTTTTGCCCTTGGTGGGGGGGGGGGGGGGGTCTTTTTTTTTGGGGGGGTTTAGGTGTGTACCAAACAATGGTCCATGATTTTTTTCCAATTTACTATACATGACACATGGTATATGGGTTTTGCCATCTTTTTATTTAGCTTCTTTCATTCGATTTCCTTTGCGGAGGTTTGCATGCCCCTTGGTGGGTGGGTGGTTTTTTGTGGGTTTTTTTTTCTGGGTAGTGCCTAAAGTCATCTATTCAATTTGGCATTAATTTTTTGCTTTATCAGCATTCATTTTTTCTCATCTCTCTCTCTGTGTCCGCTCATTTATCACTTGTATTCCTGTCTATGTCGCTTCCATTTTTATTATTTTTTAAATTCCCTTTTCTTTTCTTTTTAAAAAAGTCCCTATGTTTAGCATGATCTATTAGATAGAAAACATAGTCCTTATGATTAATACGATCGCGCGTTACCATCAACCAAAGATGTTGCTACTCTTGCGTACGGTGGCGACTGTTTTAAGAGATGGATGGGGCCCTGGGAATAATAGGGGGGGTTAGGGGGTTAACAGGGGGGGGTAGGGGGGTAGGGGGGGTAGGTAGGGGGTAGGGGGGGGGGACACTATGGGACATACACAGAAAAACACACACTTAATGGACACACACAATACACCACACACACACGCTCTCTCTCAAAGCGGATGCTTTTAGGGGTCAATAAAAATAATTTTGACCTTGACTTGACTTGGACACACACACACACAGACACACACACACAAACACACACACACACACACACACACACACAACACACACACCACACACACCACCACACACACACAACACACACACACGATTAACACACAACACACAAACACACCACACACACAAGCCACACATCACTACACATCAACAAACAACACAACGTTACCGGAAATAATTAGTCGATACATCTGGGCTTCAGAACTATGAAACATGCACATGATAACACCGTTACAGCAGAAGTCCTTGAACACTGAACGAGCCTTGTAATTTGCGTACGGATGACAAAATTGGGTACGAAAAATAATCTTGACACTTTTGAACAAATCAGCTCTATCTACCCGTATAACCCCTCCCAACGTTCAGAGACAGGACGCAAATGATTTCGTGACGCAACAATTGATTACATGTAGAATGGGAAGGGTCGATGGTTAGGGCGCTGTTGGGATAGGTGCTAAGGCGTGGGGGGGGGAGAAAAAATCTAATAAAGGAGTATGACAGACGGCACGTGGGCGAGGTGGGAAAGGGAGCCTTGGTGAGTAAGTGTATGTAGTTCTCCTTTATGCGTGACATGCGAATATAGTGTGGTGCACAATTCCTGTAAGATCGGCGCGCTATGTTTTGGTGTTGTGTGGTGATGGTGTGTGTGTGTTTGTTGTGTTTGTCACGGCGGTTTTGTGTGTGTGTGTTGTGGTACTGTTTGTGTGTGTGTGTGTGTTGTGTCTGTTTGTGTGTGTGTGTGTTTTCGTGCGTGTGCGTGTGTGCGTGTGTGCGCGCGCGTGTGTGTGTGAGTTCTTCTTCCGATTAGGGATGTTTACACTGCCCCACGCCCAAAGTGTATGTGTGCGTGTGTTTGAGTGTGAGTACGTGTTGTTTGTGTATGTGTGTGTGTGTGTGTGGTGTGTGTGGTGCGCGTGTGCGTGTGCAGTGTGTGTGTATAGTGTGTCGTGCGCTGCGCATGTGTGTGGGTGTGCGCGCGCATGTTGTGTGTATGTGTGCGTGCGTGTGCACGCGTATGGCGTGTATGTGCATGTGTGTCTGGGTTGTGGTGTGTGTGGGTGGGACTTGTTGGGGGGGGGTTGCGTGTGTTGTGTGTGGCTTGCGTGCGTGTCGGTGCGGTGTTCGGGGCTGTGTTGTGTGTTGTGTGTGTGTGTATTGTGTGGTGTGTGTGGTGTGTGTTGTGTGTGTTGTGTGTTGTGTGTGGTTGTATGTGGTTTTGTGGTGTTGTCTTCTGTGGTGTGTGTGTGTGTGTGTGTGTGTGCGAAGTCTGTGCGGTATGTGCGTGTGCGTGCTGTGCGTGATGTGTGTTGCGTGCGTGTGGGTGAGGCGACGTTGTGACCGCGCGGCGCGCGTTTATTTTGTGTATGTGTTTGTGTGTGGCGTGCGTTGCTTCCCGTGCGTGAGCGCAGGCGCGGCGCGCGTGTGTGTTTGTGCGTGTGTGTGATATTTGAATAATTTACCCCAAATCGTTTTTTTTTTTTGAAAAAAACTGTAAGAATT
>CM065706.1:23269746-23277246 GCA_017654935.2 Phymorhynchus buccinoides | reverse complement strand
GGAGGATTCCTCTATCTACAGCCCCCCCCACACACACACACACACACACACCATCATCTGCAACGAAAATCACAAGATGGCAAAGCCGTGTGAGCGCACGCCCAGCTCAAAGCTAAGAACAACAACAAAAATATGGGGCTTAAATTTGCTCTCAAGAGTAAACATGGGGGGATTCCACTTTCTACACATCTCGCACCCCTTTCCCCTGCCTCTGATGTGCCGCTTCCAGCTGGTGCCTTTCAAAATGTGTGTACTGAGTCTTAAGTCTTGAAAAACGTTCTAGGAAAATGCTTAACATCAACGCATTCTGAAAACCAATTCAAATAGTAAATCAAATTTACAATTTGGGGCATTTTGACCTTTTTTTTTCTCTGTCTCATCTTCTGGGCCATACAGTGGCGTTGTTATGACGACGCTCATCACGACCCACAACCCACATCCAGACCCCGGATTTCGGTCATTTTCAGCTAAATATGCATTAGCAAATGGTCAAATCTTTAAATCAAGCAAACTGCACATATAAAGCCCAACAAATGTTCTACATTTTTTTACTTAGCAAAGCATAGGTGAAAACAAAAGAAACAGAGAGAGAGAGAGAGAGAGAGAGAGAGAGAGAGAGAGAGAGAGAGAGAGAGAGAGAGAGAGAGAGTCCGTGACGACAATGATCATGTAGATGATCATGATGATGATGATGATGATGATGATAACAATGATGATGATAATGAAAAAGATATGATGACGATGACGACAACAACAATGATTGCAACAAAAACCACTATGATGAAGATGATGATAAGGATCTTGACGAGAATGACAGCGTCGAGATTGACTTTGTTAGTAACTCCAATGATGTCAACAATGAAAAATGATGCCATACATAAAAACCACGATGATGATGTTGACAGCGACGATGATGACAATAATGACAATAAAGAGAACAACAACAAGAAAGAAAAACACACCCGAAAATTCTAGTGGGACTCACACACACACTGTGCCAAACCCCACCTGCCCTACCTTACCTACACGAGAGCAGCACCACATTTATACTAACCACAGTTGACTCCAGCTTGTGTCAAGGCATTTTTGGCCATGCCTACGACACTCTGATCCAGCTGTGCACCACAAGCCGCTTTCATGCAATCCATGAAGACGTTGAATATTCTGTGAAAGGGTAGATGAAAACATATTACACACACACGCACACGCACACGCACACACACACACATATATATATATATATGTGTACCAGCCACAAAAGAAAGCCGGGAGAGTTCCCATGGTGGTGACCCACAATCCCCGCAACCCTCCACTCAGCAAATCTCTCAGGGACAGTCTGCCTACCCTCCACCAGAGCGCCAGGATGAGGAAAGTGGCTCTTGAACCCCCCATCCTGGGAGAACGGAACAGCAGATCCCTGAGAGATTTGCTCATGCCTTCAGCTCCTCCTGCCCTGCCCTGTGATGTGGATCCTGGCTGCCACAGATGTTCCAAGACGTGCGCCGCCTGCCGTCTTCATCTGATGGAAACCACGGGGTTCTCCAGTGACAGGACGGGGGAGAGGTTCACCATCAGGCAGAACCTATGCTGTGGATCGACTAACGTCATCTACCTGCTGTTCTGCGAACTATGTAGAAACGCCCAGTATGTTGGAGAGACAAAGAACTCGGTTAGCGTGAGGTTCACTCTACACCGGTCCCATATCAGGCACAACACTGGGACTCTGGTGGCAGAGCACTTCAACTTGGCCGGACATTCCTGTGAGAATGTCAGATGCATCATCCTCGAACAGGTCTTCGTCCAGAGCAAGGAGTCCAGACTCCGTCGTGAAAAGTTCTGGATGGACAAGCTGAAGACCATGGCTCCGCTGGGTCTGAACTCTCTCTAATGAATTGTCTGAGAGGGCAGTTATTTCTCCATCGAGCTGGGTTATTTGTTTATAGTGGAGATGCTTTACCCAGGATCCACTCTCTTGACCTGTTCCTAGGGGAGATGCTTTATTTGTTTATAGTGGAGACGCTTGGCCCAGGTTACACATCCACTCTCTTGGCATTATCATAAAGGAGATGCTGAATTTGTTTATAATGAAGATGCTTTGCCCATGATACATGCCCACTCTCTTAACTAAAGGGTCTTAAGACATCTGGCGTTAGTTCTACATAGTTTGGAAGTGATACCTACAAAGATGGACAGAACGGACATGGATATGAGAGAGAGAGAGAGGGAGAGAGAGTGAGAGAGAGAGAGAGAGAGAGAGAGAGAGAGAGAGAGAGAGAGAGAGAGAGAGGGGGAGAGGGAGAGAGAGAGAGAGATAGGAGACTGTACTGGGGGATTCTTCTTTGTTAATTTCAAAACCTAATAGACATGACTAGGGAGGGCTAACTACTGAGATGGTATCCAAATTAAGGATAAAAATAGCAGGTTGCTCAGGTTGGCCATCCACTGGACAGTCAATTTGCAGGCCAATCATGCAAACTGATGAGATCTTCTCAAGATCGAAACAGCTGTCTTTGCATAAGGCACTGTCCCTCCCCCATTGGGAGAAAAAGTAAATCAGCACAATTTATATAACTTTTTTTTTTTTTAAATAATTTTTTATTTTATTTTTTGAACACGAACATTACTCAAAGTTAACATTAACTGGTTTTGTTTCTGAGGTTCACAAATAAAGACATTGGACACAGAAAAGCTTTATCAAAGCAAACTATATATATATATTATCACAAACAAAATTCTCATTTGCCCGCACTACCCACAAACAAAACAATACTAAAACGGTAGTGGATAAAGCAACAGAATAAAACAGTTTAGTCATTTTCTCCCACAGGGTATTTATTAAAACTCAAGCTTTCGCAGAACAGGCTGTTTTTTCTAGAGTATAGCTCTATGGCAAGGCCAAGAATAAAATGCTAACATTCAAACTACAATACACAAAACACAAGATCACAAAATCACAAAATTCCAAATTCAATCCTAACTAGGTCACCAGTGAAAAGCAAAAAGCAAAAAGCATGCAAAAGATTCTCTCTCATTAGTTCTACTCAGTGTTTCTGAATGCTGTCAAAGCTCTCACGTGCGTTCTCGCTTAAAAGGAAGAAAAGAAAAGAAAAGGAAGGTGTGGGGGAGCGAGAGGTGGAGGGGAACAAGAAGAGAGAGAGAAAGAGAGAGAGAAAGAGAAGGAAAGGAAGAAAGAAGGAAGGGAAGAATGAGGAACGGAAAGAGGGGTGGGGAGAAAGGGGAAGAGGTTGATAAGGAGAAATAGTGGTGGTGTAAGAGGGAGAGAGAGAGAGAGAGACAGAGTGGGGAAGAAAGAGAAGGAAAGGAAGAAAGAAGGAAGGGAAGAATGAGGAACGGAAAGAGGGGTGGGGAGAAAGGGGAAGAGGTTGATAAGGAGAAATAGTGGGGGTGTAAGAGGGAGAGAGAGAGAGAGACAGAGTGGGGAAGAAAGAGAAGGAAAGGAAGAAAGAAGGAAGGGAAGAATGAGGAACGGAAAGAGGGGTGGGGAGAAAGGGGAAGAGGTTGATAAGGAGAAATAGTGGGGGTGTAAGAGGGAGAGAGAGAGAGAGAGACAGAGTGGGGAAGAAAGAGAAGGAAAGGGGGCAGACAAGGAAAACATTTTTTTTACACAAATCTCCTTTCAGCATATCCATTATATAAAGGTGCACATAAGGATAAGTACATTCAATGGTAATGTAGTTAATTATGATAATTAATAGTAACTGAGTAAAACCAAGCCAGTTGTTATATCTAGAGAAGGACAATTGTATGCATAATTTGATTGTAATATGTACTGTCTTATGCTTCCGAAATCATTCCACTTGAAGCACAACATCGTTGGATACAAATTTGTCTATAACATTATGCTAAGTCTGACATTCTGCATAATGTTTTTTTAGGGGGGAACAAAAATCGATGTTTTTTGTTTTTAATATACGTCTGAATGAATAACCCATTTATCGAACTGTCAATTGACAAAATGTAACGGGTATAATAAGCGACTTTACAACTAGTATTGTTGGGGGGAGGGGAAGGTGGGGGGACCGCATAGTATATGGTGTCTCGCGAGATGGAGGATATTTAATAAATCCTGCGATACTTACATAGTAAGTTGAAGCATCGATCAGGATTTGACCGATGTATGCAGCAGGAACGTCATAGTCCAATGAATAGAAGGGGCGCATGCGTACTCATCACACTTCAGGAACAAGGATGGTCAGTAATTGGATACGAGTATAGGTATGTGGTAAAGGTGTTCACCCTACCGTAAGATAGATAAGATTCCATTAATATAAGATTGGGTGAGGAATAAGTACATTGGGTGGGATTGGACTATGACGTTCCTGCTGCATACATCGGTCAAATCCTGATCGATGCTTCAACTTACTATGTAAGTATCGCAGGATTTATTAATTTGACCTCAGCATGCAGCTGAACGTCAGTCCAATGAATTTTTAGAGCAATTACTGACCATACTCAATCAAAATTGGGAAAAAGGAGATTGTAACTTACAGTTTCTCTTCAGCTTTTATGCAAGTACGATTGAAGGAGAGCCTGGCCCAAATTGCGTGTTGGCGTCTTCTTGTAAAAGCGTGTGAATGTTGACTCAGCTGACCAGCCGGCTGCCTTCATGATGGTCTGTATGGGGAGGCCCCGAGCAGCTGCTTTCGAAGTGCTGGCTCCTCTCACACTATGGGCCCCAAAGGAAGTGTCCACACCCGATCTAGTGAGCACATCTCTCAACCACCTCGCTAGCGTATCGTGAGTAATCGGCTTGTGAGGTTTCTGGTAGCTAATCAGTAACTTTTGTTCACTGCCACGTAGCTCCTTTGTCCTTGAAATGTAGTGTTTTATCACCGTAACCACACACAGGCTAATGTTATTTGGGTATGCTACAAATTCTAGTGGTGCAAGGTGCTTCCCTTTCCTTGATTGCTTTAATAGAGAGTCTATGTAAAACACACATTTGTTTTCCCTTAGCCGCATTTTTCCTAATGATAAGCACAATAAAGTTTGACATCGTTGTCCAGACAGAACGGCTAAAAGCATGGCTAGTTTATAAGATAATTCTTTAAGCGTTATGTTTTCTAATGGTTGATAAGAGTCCAGGTGCTGAAGCACCAAATCAACATCCCATGTCTCTGAATATCTGGGTAGAGCTGGATTTAGTTCAAAAGCTCCCTTCATGAATCTTTTCACTAAGTGGTGGTCCCCAAACTGTCCACAGCCTTTAATGTCCAGATAGTTTGATAAAGCTGATCTGGCAATACACACTGCACTATAGCTCAGCCCACTGTTTACAAGGGTAGCAAGGAAGTTTATTGCTTGAGTTAGAGTCGGTGAAACTTCACAAATGTTGTGCCTACGCGCATGCCTTTTCCACTTCCTAATGAAAGTCGAGTATGACTTCTGTGTGCCCTCCCTCCAGGAGGAGCAGATGATGCGTGTTGCGTTCTGAGAAAGTCCAGACTTTCTGAGACGTTTCCTGATACTGCACAAATAATCAGACGAAGAGATTTGCGTAGGCGATGTTTTTCTTGTGGTTTCTGCGGCATTGTCAGCAAATTGTCCCTTGCAGACACCAGAATGGGTGTTTTGATCAGCATCTTTGCCAGACGCGAGTACCACGGCTGGCTCGGCCAGTCTGGCACTACTAGGACCCCCTTTGCCTTTTCCTTGTTGATCTTCTGAAGGACACTGGGAATGATACAGAAAGGTGGAAATGCATAGAAACACACACTCCATGACACATTAAATGCATCTACAGCAACGGAATCTGGGTCAGGTCTATAAGAGACATACTGATCTATTTGCTTATTTAGTCTAGAGGCAAACAAGTCTATTTCTGGTTGCATTTCCAGTAAGCACAAAGCATCAGAAAGAATAGATGAACTCAGTTTCCATTCTGCATCTAGGTTCATTTTCCTGGACTCCTCATCAGCTTCTTTGTTTATTTTACCCAGCACATATGCAGCAGAGAGCCTTATATTGCGTTCAATGCAAAACTCCCAGATCTGATGTGTTATTTCATTGCATGTCTCTGAATGACTGGTTCCCATCTTTGACACACAAGCAACAGCAGTTGTATTGTCCATCATAAGCCTAACATGTACACTTGTTTTGTTTGCAACAAAGGATTTTAGCGCTAACAGTCCAGCCTTTAATTCTAATGCGTTAATACTGTCCTGTGCTTCATTGGGGTTCCACTGACCCCCTGTCTTTCCTAATGTGCTTGAGCAGCCCCAGCCCGTAAGAGAAGCGTCTGTATAAAGAATCAAGTCTGGTTTACCGGGGTCTGATTCAATATCATTCTCAGAGGTCATTATGTTTTCTTTCCACCATAGCACTTCTGTCTTTGCTTTATCTGATAAAGTCAGAGTGGCATCATAATTGCCCTTATGTGCCTGCAATGCATCAACTTTGTCTTTCTCCATGCATCTGTACCATAGAGGCCCAAACTTCACGCCAGAAAAGCTAGCTATCACTAATCCAATAAACTGAGCCAGTTCACGAATTGTGATGGGTTTATGCGTTAACAGTTTACAGGCTGCACTATGCAGTTTTTCCTTCCTGTCTAGCGTTAGAGTAACTGCCATTTTCGTGGAATCCATTTCCACTCCTAAATACGTTATTTTGCGGGTGGGGGTCAAGACTGATTTATGTGGGTGGACTACAAAGCCCAATTTGTCTAGAAGTGAGAGAGTCTGCTTCACATTGTCAAAACATTCGTTTTCTGTGTCCCCAAACAGCAAGCTGTCATCAATGAAAATGGTGGAAATAAACCCTAACAAATGCATTTGTGCCATAACTGGCTTCAACAGTTTAGTGAAGAGCCTTGGGCAAGATGCTAGACCATTGGGAAACGCTGTAAACTGATAGAGAGTTTCTTTCCAAACAAACTTCAAGTACTTCTGTGACGTTCTGTTGATATGTACAGAGAAATAAGCATCTTTTAAGTCTATGGAGCAGAAGAAACAACCTCTTGTAACCAGTGTCAAGGCATGTTTTAATGTTTCCATTTTAAAATGGTGATACTCGACACTCTCGTTTAGTTTTTTCAAGTTTAAAATCATTCTCCACCTGTTGTCTTTTTTGGGTCTTACGAATATAGAGGAAATAATTTCCCCATCTTCATGTTCACTTTCTACGATAACCTGCTTTCTCAATAAGTCTTTTACCTCTGAATCAATATTTTGTATCTGTTCAGCAGAAAAGGTTGTTGCATGGATTTTTGGTTGTGTTGGGACTTCAGTGAGATCTATATCCACACCTTCGACCATTTTTAAAACATCTTGATCAATAGTTATGTTTTCCCATTCATGTATGTGCTGACTAATTTGTCCTGCCTTGAAATGCAATGCTTTTTCCTCTAACTCCAATATCGTCTTCTCTACATACTGTCTCACCTGGTTTCCATCTGGCTGTTCTTCCAATACATGGTGTGTTGTTATTGTCTTCCCCTGTTCCTGGGGAATCCCCTGTGTGTCCTGGTGCCCCGCCCCC
>CM065706.1:23257246-23262246 GCA_017654935.2 Phymorhynchus buccinoides | reverse complement strand
TGACTGTGGTGATATGAGCTTGTTTGGCTTTCGTCATTAAATATTTGAGTCATCGAGTCTCTCTCTCCCTCTCTCTAAATCGAAGAATTGTGGATTTAATGCATGTGAATAATCGGTTACATTCGTCCCCATGGCAAATGCAACCCCCTCCATTTTGATAGAGCAAAATACATCAGCTAAAGCAAAAAGTAATCTCTCTCTCTCTCTCTCTCTCTCTCTCTCTCTCTCTCTCTCTCTCTCTCTCTCTCTCTCTCTCTCTCTCTCTCTCTCTCTCTCTCTCTCTCTCTCTCTCTAATTCGAAGAATCTTGGATTTAATGCATGTGAATAATCGGTTTCATTCTTCCCCATGGCAAATGCAACCCCCTCCATTTTGATGGAGCAAAATACTTCAGCTAAGACAAAAAGTAATCTCTCTCTCTCTCTCTCTCTCTCTCTCTCTCTCTCTCTCTCTCTCTCTCTCTCTCTCTCTCTCTCTCTCTCTCTCTCTCTCTCTCCCTCTCTCTCTCTCTCTCTCTCCCTTTGTGAAAATAATCCTAGGCTGATCCTAACCCTAGCCCTTTACCCCCCACCCTCACCCCACAAAACAATTTGTCGGAATGTTGCTCCTCGTGTTTTGGTTTTTGTTGGCTTTTTTCAATGCGAACTTTTGAAACTACGAAAGAAAAGAAATTAAAACGAAGTCGTTTATAAAAAAAAAGAAGAAGAGAGAGTTGGGGTGGGGGTGGGGGGGGTCTGGCTAGTTTATTTAAGGTTTTGTTGAAATTATGATTAACCGTATTTCGTGGACTATACGGCGATACCTTTGTCCCCAGAATGAGATCATTTCGTCTTATAAACAGGGGCGGAGAAACTTATTCGTAAGAGGAGACGGAGGGTCCGCAGGCAGCCCAGGGAGCTGTATAAGTCCTGGTTTAACGGGTAGATGCGTTGTGGGGGGGCACAGGGGGGCACAGCCCCCAGAAAAGGTTGCCATTTAGTGATTATTAAAGTAAAATGGAGTCATTTTCTTTAGTTTTGACCCTTGTATAAGGTACATGTTTGGGGCAAAGGTTCCGGAAACAGTGGAACCCCCCGAAGATCCGACCCTGTATAATATTATGACTAACAACATAGAAATAAAATACAATAACAAAAACCTGGATTTTGTGGAAAATGTAGGGTGTGCGCCTATATTAAGGTGCGCCTTATACATAGTCCCCCAAAGTATGGGGAAGTATTCAAATAAGCCTATACATTATTAGACTTTAAGATCCATCAGACAGACACACACGCACGCGCATGCACACGCACACGCACACGCACACGCACACACACACACACACACACACACACACACACACACACACATTATACCAATCAACCAAGATGGATTCCAGGCAGGCAGATCCACAATAGAACATCTAATCAAACTTACAACGCATGTAAAGCATCCGTTTGGTACGTCGTAAGAACGTACTTGCAGCATTTTTTGACATAAGAAAAGCATATGAACAAGTGTGACACAAGCGGCTTTTATATAAAATAAAACTATATTGTGGAAACATGTACAATTATATTCAAGATTTTCTAAATTGTAGGCATATTCAAACAAGAATAGGAAATACATATTCTAATCCAAGGCCTTTAGAAATGGGCTTGCCTCAAGGATCAGTAATTTCTCCCTTATTTTAATTTCTGATCTACCCAAAGGCCTTTCTAAAGATACATAATTAGCTCAATTTCTTGACGATATATGCTGCGCCTATGGATGAAAGTAGTAATGAAAAGAAATACTTCATCAAGGTCACTGAATTATATTAAAATTAAATACCAACACGAACTTAATGCAAATCAATAACTTCTTACATGAAAACGGACTTTCTCTTTCGCCTGAAAAGACTAATATAATGCTTTTTAACTCTGGTTATGATCCTGCTAAACTTCCAATATTCACCGTGGACGGCATTGTTTTAAACTATGTTAAAAGTGTCAAATTCTTAGGTATGATCTTAAGTTGTAAACTAACATGGAATGCGCATATTGATCATATTTTAAGTAAAGCAAGGAAAAGCTTAAACTTCCTTAAAATAGTAAGTAAACAATCTTGGGGGCAAGTTCGAAACGTTTAACCATTTTAACAACTGCCCTTGTACGTTCGAGACTTTCATATGCTCAAGAAGTATTTTTCAATGCACCTCAATACCTTTTGAACAAACTTCAGAGCATTGATTGCAAAGCTTACAAAATTGCTCTTGGGGTTCCCACACATACATCTAACTTAGGGACACATAGCGAAGTGGGAGTTTTACCGCTCACATATCTTTAAAAAATATCTGCTTCAAAATTCGTTTTGAAAAGTTTTTCGCAAAACAATTTTTGTGCAGAAGAAGTATGTCTAAAATCAGAAAAGGATCTTCGAAAACGTGCACAAAATATACAATCCACAAAATCTATTTATTCGTTTCCCTTGGATCTTCTAAGAGATGCAAAAATAGATAAAGAAAACAACATTGCTAAAAAAAAAAACACGTTTTCACCTATTCCAAAATGGGAGCAATCAAAAGCTATATTTGACATTGACTACACTCATTTAGCTAAAAAGGATTCTCCCAATATTATGAGAACTATTGTATGCACCCACTTAGAGAATAATTATAATTACCACTTTAAAATATTCTGCAGTGGAAAGTGTATATCATTTTCGTTTAGAATGCCCTTTGTACATTGAACCTAGAGCTCAAACGATTGGACTGTTAGCACAAGATGTTCAAACTAATGTTTCTACTCTTCTGTTTGGAAGCAGGAACAAAAATGTAAGTGAAAACAACTCAATGATGTTAGCAGTATGTAATTTTATAAGCGCTTCGAAACGTTTTAATAACGATTAATGTTTTATTGACAATTTGAAAAATTACATAAACAATAATTATTCAATAGCATAGCACATGACTTTTTTGTGTGTGCCCTGTTGAGATGTACTGACATAAACTTATCCTCTTTGATTGTTGGTTTATAGTGTATTTAGTATGTGGTATTTTGTAACACCACGTCCACCCCCATTCTTAGTTGTTTTGTTTGTTTGGGGGGTTTTTTCCGTTTTTTTCCCTTCTATTGCTTGCTTTGTCTAGTTATAAATAGGCCCTATTTTATGCATGTCACAGAGGAATCCCCAATATTGCAGACAAAATCTGTTCTCTACCGGGGTAAGTTTAATGGTAAATTTTAGCTGAGGAATGGCTAGCGTTGAAAGGGTTTTAATCAAACTTTCATTAGTTCTAAACATCTATTTAGTGCCAATTAGACCTGAGTTGTCATGGGCGGATCTGGGGGGGTAGGGGGGTTCCGGAAGACCCCCCTCTGCTCCATTGCCAAGATGTACCTTATAGGGGAAGACGGGGTAAAAAGCGCATGGGCGGGTAAGAAGCCCACCCCAATTATCTCATGACATGAAGCAAATTTCAGTCACATTTTGCCCATGAGACGAGCGTTAATGTCTAGCATTCGTCTCATGGGCAAATTCGTCTCATGGGCAAAATGTGACTGAAATTTGCTTCATGTCATGAGATAATTGGGGTGGGCTTCTTACCCGCCCATGCGCTTTTTACCCCGTCTTCCCCTACAATGGTGAAAAGTAAGCACATGACTCGATTTTTGCTTTAATAATCACTAAATTGCAGCATATTCCCTGGGTCTTCGCCCTCTGCCCCCCCCCCCCCCCCCCCCCAAGGCCCAGAACCAACCGTTGTTGCCCCTTAACCCGGAACCTATGCAGCATGCAGCTCCCTGGACCACCGGCAGGAAACCCTCCTTACGAATCAGTAGATCCGCCCCTGGTTCTCAACGGGTTTTTTTTATACATAAAAAAAAAATAAGTTCACAAATTAGCTCCAATCTGTTTCAGATTTTGCCCGAGTTTTCTTTTTTTCATGCAAAAACAAATTTGTTCATAAAAGTAACTTAAGTATGACACTTACATAGAGCGTACAACAGCCAGGACTTCATGATGGGGACGTAAGTGATGTGGTTTGGTGCTTCTTCCTAGTGTGATGCTCTTCACACTTCAGAGTCCAATGAACTGTAGCTTTGCGGCGGAGTTGTTCCTTCTTTTTTTATGCAAAGCCCTACTACTATTACTCATTCAGGGGAGAATACTGGAGCAGAGGCTGAGGTTGGCTACCAGGGGGCGCCGATTGGGCGTGTTCAATCAAACACTTGGTTGTTGTGTCTTGTCATGCAGTTGCCAACGCGCGCGCGCGCGCGAGAGAGAGAGAGAGAGAGAGAGAGAGAGAGAGAGAGAGAGAGAGAGAGAGAGAGAGAGAGAGAGAGAGAGAGAGAGAGAGAGAGAGAGAGAGAGAGAGAGAGAGAGAGAGAGAGAGACTTGACACTTGACTGTTTTTTTTATTGCCATTGACAATACAATCTTCATGGCAAGGGGACACGTGATTTGAAATTAACTAATAATCAAAGCAAGCGGGAAAAAAGTATAATTATAAGAATATAACAAACAAAAGGGATCACCATATTGACTGCATCCGCCAGTCATTCAGTTATAATAAACAACAAGTCAAATAAACTATTTATGCAAACAAGACAACAGTGCAAATTGAAATGTCCACACACGTCACACACATAAATGCACCCCCACTCGTGCAGGCTCATCTCTGCGTGCGCATATGCCCGATCGCACACACACACACACGCGCGCGCGCGCGCGCGCGCGCGCGCGCGCGCGCATACACACACACACACACTTACGCGTATTCAATAACATTCTCGACATAGTAATCATATGGCGACCATTCAACTAAGTGTTGGTATATGAAGCAAAAGTCTATCTGTCAACAGAGACTTTTTCACTTCTTAGCTTCAAGGGGAATATATCTTGCAAGTGAAATTATTTCTTTTTCAGTGTCAGAGGACAGCAGTCTGATTATATCCATTGGTCCTGTAATATGCCTATATCTCACAAAAACAAAACATTTATCACGAATAGTATTGTAAGCCTTATATTTAAACAAAA
>CM065706.1:23242246-23249746 GCA_017654935.2 Phymorhynchus buccinoides | reverse complement strand
CTCTCTCTCTCTCTCTCTTTATTGCTTCTCTCTCAGGTAGGGCGAGGCATTCATGAAGCAAACGCAAACAAAAGCGAAAGGCATTTTTCCCCCTTTCCCAAGTATATGGGCCCAGTCCGGACCGCAAAGACAACAGCTTGCGTCACTCGGCGATCGGCTCCTGGAGAGCTCATTGCCAGCCGATTTTGTGTTTGCTTCTACACTTTTCAAGCGTGTTGTCTCCACGGTTGTCATACATAGCAAGACATGTTGCATATGGTTGGAAAGCTTGAAAAACACAGAATAACTTGACATTCATCAAAAGTCGGAAGTGTCTATCTTAAAAAGACTACTTGCGATTAAAGTGCAAAGTGACAGTCACTTTTAACAAGCCCAAACCATAATTTTATAAAATAACTAAACAACTATTTCATGACTCACAATAACAAAATAATAATAAAAAAAATACAATATGCCAACTTTCATTTGCATAAATTTCAAGTCTCAATTCAGTCCATAAAGTTTCTAATTTGTGCCCTGAAATTCAGTAAAAAACACAAGTCGAATTTCGTATTTTAGGCCCCATATCAAATCGTAAAATATTGTAAATCTATAAGGTCCAAGATCATTTTGAATACACAAAACTAGTCTCGTTAGTTGTTGGAACGAAAACATATGCTCGAATCAAAATAAAATAACTTAATTTAAAAAATCAGTATTTCGATTTGAAACCGGTGCGCGCGCGCGTACATGGCGCAAAGAGCCGTAGAAGATTCTCGAATCGCTAGAACCCGTTAGGACTGTATTGATTTTGCAGTGCTACAAGTCTATACGGAAAAGACCCATAGCATGCTATACATGAAACGAAAGGGGATAGATTATAAATTTAGGTCGCGTAAATAAAAATTCAACCATTTGATCCAATTTTGAATAAGAATAGAAAACTTACGAAACGACCGGAGTATTTTGAACTGGTTGTTCATTTTACCGATCACAAAATCTTAAATTGTTAAACTATGTGAGCATCTCCATTAATATAAATGTATGGAATAAAATCTATGATTTTAGCTGATTCCAACCATATGCATCTTATGTCAATACAAACTGTAATAAGTGAGAAATATAATAAAATACGATTAAATTGAAACAAATCTCAACAAGGGAGTTAACTTGGGCAGATAACCCCAATAGCAAAACTTCTTGTCTGCTACTTGCAAACTTGTCGTCTGCTACAAGTAAGCGCAAAGAGCAATAGGCATAGTAGCTGTGCGAGCACACTGCTACATCCCCCCCTACTCTATTACAACCAGCGTCCTCGCTGGCACAAACAAAATCATTTCACACACAAAAATAATGTTTTGTAAAAAAACAAAAAAAAAACAAAAAAAACATCTGTTCACAAGTGGGATGTTCCCAACGACTCATTGAGGGGAGGTGTTTAACACTCATAAACCTCAGAGAGGGTTCCTTGTAAAACAATATTACAAACCTCCAAAATCCTCCAATTATATAATACTGTTCAAAAAGGACTAGACGAGATTATGCCATTTTGGGCACACTCAACAACAACAAATCTTGAGAGCCAAAAAGTTCATTGTCAAACTTGACTAGCATGGGGTTTGCCATTTGGGGCAAAATCACCAAAAGTCAAAAATCAGAATATCCCTACTTTTGATTGCAAAAGACTGGCATTTAGACCAAAAATCCAGCAGACCAAAGAGCAAAAACATCCAATTACTTGACTCCACAGGGATTTATCATTTAGACAAAATTTCCTGAAGTCAAATCAATTGCTCAAGCAGTAATAAAACAAAACGTATATTATGACAAAAGAGAATTTGATATTTAAAAACAAAATTTCTCTGAGTCAACACTAGTTGAATTATTACAGTTTACTCGTTCAGTTATGACATAAGAAGGGTTGCCATTTAGGTACAAAACTCCCTTATGTCCAAAAACTGCATACCAACATTATGCATAATAAATCAGAAACCGAATCATGCTGTATTGTAGCCAAAGTCAAAACGATTGTCCAATCGCTTTCTATCAAAAACAAACAAACGCTTTTGAATCAGTCTTTGAACAAATCCACCTCTTGCTGGTTGTTTTATTTTAAGACTAACCATTATAAAATAGAGTCCACACAGCTGTTAATTGTCTCTTATAGTGTCCACAAATTTTGAAAGTCACGACAAATGTCATTGATTTTGTTACTAGCATTAAAGTCCGTACTTGTAAAATAAAATTGTTCTTTCCAAATAAAGTTTTGGATCTGCAAAAAGTTCCAAACCTAAACGAATCACTTAATGTATGTAATCTTTAAAACACTAAACACTCACGATTCCAACATGGGTATATCTTCTTTGTGGTTGGGTTGTCAGCCGTGCTGATCGCCGTGGGGCTGGAACTGGTGGGACAGGTGCCTCAGTGGCCCGTGGAGGCGCACTCTGCCTGGGAACCGGGTGGACGGGCAGCTCCATGTCACTGTCCGACTCAGTGTCGGAACTGGCTAGGGGTGGCGGTGCCTCCGGCCGGTGGTCCTCAGGCAGCTCCAAGGGTGAGCTAGCCGGCAGCAGATCCCTCCGGTTGATGGCTCGTTCCGGACCACCGGCCAGGGGCTGAACCATGTACACGTGGAGACCGTCGTATGGTCGTGACGTCACCCGGTGTAGGTCTGGCTCCCAGTAGTCCTGGATCTTGGTCCGGCCCCGTGCACGCCTCCGCAGGTAGACGTAGTCTCCGACCTGTAGTGTGTGGTCAGAGACTCTTCGGCTGGCAGCAACGTCCCTCTTCTCAGCTGCCGACACCATGTTGTCGTACGCCTTCTGGTGGGCGGCATGGAGGCGGAGGCGGTGTTGGCGCACCCAGTCGGTGGTGGTTCCGGCGGAGACTGCAGCAGGTTGCCCCAGGAGGACATCAATGGGGAGGCGCGGTTGCTGCCCAAACAGCAGGAAGTGGGGGGAGAACCCTGTTGATGCGTGAGGCGTGTTGTTGTATGCCTGGACCAGCTCCGGGAGGTGGACTGGCCATCTGGATTTCTCTGCTGGCGGCAGGGTGCGAAGCAGGTTGTGCATGGAACGATTGAAGCGTTCACACTGGCCGTTGCCCTGCGGGTGGTAGGGTGTGGTGTGACTCTTCTTGATGCCGTAGACCTGGCACAGCTCCTTGATGAGGCGTGCCTCAAAGTCCCTGCCCTGGTCGCTGTGGATACGTTCTGGCACCCCATACTTCAGGAACCAGTCCTTGACCAGCACGTTGGCCACCGTCACTGCTTCCTGGTTGCGGGTTGTCACAGCTTGGGTGAACTTGGTGAAGACGTCGGTGAGAACCAGGACGTTCTCACGACCATCGCTGGATGTGTCCAACTTTGTGAAATCGATGGCGAGGACTTCCAAAGGCCGGGAGGCGAGGAGGTGACCAGGCGTGGTGTGGACTGCCGGGCGTTGTCCCATAATGCATCGCTGACAGGAATGGACGTATGCCTTTGTGTCCTGGTGCATACCAGGCCAGTAGGCTTTCTGCCGCAGGAGCCCAAGGGTTCGTTCCAGCCCCTGATGACCCATCTGGTTGTGGACTGCTGCCAGGACGTCAGGTCGCATGGTGCTGGGTAGCACCAACTGCTCCGTGGCCCCAAGTTGAGGGTCTTGGACGCGCCGGTACAGGACACCTTCTTTCAGGAACAGGCGGGGGTACTGGTCACACAGCGCCTTCAGCTTGCGGTTCTTGCCAGCCGGGGGTTTGGCTGGCCACTGGTTGAGGACGGGGCCAATGACGGGATCTTGCTTCTGGAGGCGGAGGAGTTCTGGACAGGATTTGGAGGGGTAGAGGGCGTTTGGTAGTGCCTTGGTTTGGACTTCGTCCAAGGCAAGGGGTTCGGGATCAGCCAGGGCCTGCCTTTGGCACATGGTTTCTTGTGCCATGGCAAGTTGAGGGGGTAGAGGGGTAGAGACTGGAGTGGGAGGCCCATGGGGGAGTCTGGAGAGGGCGTCTGCTGGGTTGGTCTTCCCGGGACGATACTGGATAGTGAAGTTGAACTGCGCGAGCTGCGCAGCCCACCTCTGCTCAAGGGCTCCAAGAGGGGCGGTGCGGAAGTGGACCAAGGGGTTGCTGTCTGTCAGGACCGTGAATTCAGCGCCCATGAGGTAGTCCCGGAACTTCTCGGAGATGGCCCACTTCATGGCGAGGAATTCCAGCTTCATGCTGGAGTAGTTGGCCTGGTTCTTCTCGGTCGGGCGTAGTCGGCGGCTGGCGTAGGCCAGGACCCTGCGTTGGCCGTCTTGCTCTTGGGACAGGATGGCCCCAAGACCGTCGTGGCTGGCGTCAGTCTCCAGGATGAAGGGGAGTTTGAAGTCAGCAAACCCCAGGACAGGTGCTGATGTTAAGGCCGCCTTCAGGTTGTCGAACGCTCTCTGGTGCTGCTGGTCCCACTGTCTGGAAACGTCCACCGTCTTCTTCTTCTGCTGGCTGCTGGCCTTCGTCACCAGATCGTGGAGGGGCCCAGCAATTCTGGCGAAGTCCTTGATGAAGCGGCGGTAATAACTGGCAAAACCGAGGAAGCTCCTGAGGTCTGTAGTGGTCTTTGGGACAGGCCACTCCTGGACAACCTCGATCTTGCCAGCTTCGCAGCTCACTCCCTCAGCAGAGATGGTATGGCCAAGGTACTTTACTTGCCGGCGGAGAAACTGGCACTTGCTGGGCTGCAGCTTCAGCCCGGTCTCGATGATCCTCTCCAGGAGACGGTCCAGGCTCTTCAGGTGGTCATCGAAGGTCTTTGAATACACCAGGAGGTCGTCCAGGTAGACCAGCAGGAACTGGAACATGAAGTCTGACATGGTGGACTGCATCAGTCTCTGGAATGTGGCAGGTGCTGTGGACAGGCCCATGGGCATCCTGGTGTATTCAAAGAGCCCGAATGGAGTGGTGAAGGCCGTCTTGTGTTGATCCTCCGGGTGCATGGCTATTTGATGAAAGCCGGAAGCCAGGTCCAGGGTGCTGAAGAACTGCGACCCAGCCAAGGCATCAAAGGATTCCTGGATCCTTGGTAGTGGGAAGGCATCTCCCACCATCTTGGAGTTCAGGCGGCGGTAGTCGACACAGAGCCGGACGCTGCCGTCCTTCTTTCGTACTATGACGACCGGGGCTGCATACGGACTGTGGCTCTCGGTGATAATGCCCCGTGACAGCAGCTTCTTGATGTGGTCCTGGACCTCCTGGAACTGGTGAGGTGGGATGCGTCGGTATGGTTGGGCCACAGGTGCATCTTCTTTCGTCCTCAGGCGATGGAAAACAGCGTCAGTGTAGCCCAGGTCGTCTTCATCTGTCATGAAGGCCTCCGCTCGTCTCTGCAACAGTTCTTGAAGCTGCTTCTGTTGACTGGGCGTGCCGTCAAACTCGGGGAAACTGACTTTGGATGGAGGGGTTGGTTGGGTTCGTTCTTCGGAGATGACTAGCTCGTTCATGCCCAAGGTGACGTGGGGCCCGTGATCCTCTTCTACGGCATGGACAGCTTCCAGGACAGCTACGTGGGCACGTTTGGGGAGGAAGACGTCCTCAGGGGAGAGGTTCGCAATCCGGACAAATTGCTGTGGTGGAGTTGAGCTGACCAGTGTCGGGATCAACACTAGGCCATGGGGAAGGGGTCTGGACAAAGGTGAGGCGAGGAGATGGGGGGAAGGACTTTGGCCACAGGAAATTTGGACGGAGGCAATGGAGTGGGCCGGGACATGATGGCAGGCAGTGGTGCGGGCTATCCTCGTCTTCTCCCGCATCCGGACTTCTTGGGCAACAGCTTGCAGGCAGGGGTGCAGATCTTGTGGGGACTTGCCGAGACAGGGCCCAAGGACGTTCATGCCCAGTAACACCGGCAGCCGCCTTTTGCGATTCTGCATAAACGGGTCACTGGGCTCCTTGACGATGAGGACTGGGACGTTGGGGCAGATGGTGTCGAAGACCTGGACGTCGACGATGAGCACACCGGAGTAGGGGACCTCAGCTCCGTTGACTGCACGCAGTTTGACGTGGCAATCTCCCAGTTGAAGATCCCCCAGGTGTTCTGCCGCCCACGTGTCGGTGATGGTGGTTACTTCGCTGCCAGTGTCCAGGAGAGCGGACACTGGCCTTCTGTTAATGGTGATGTTGACTGTTGGGCACTGCCCGGCAAGGCCTATATTCTTCCTGTCCCCCGCCGCCTGGCTGGTGGTGGCAGCGGGGGTTAGAAGTTTCCCTGGAGCCCGGTCTGTTCCTGCATCAGGCTGGGCAATTGCTGTTGTGGTGGTCCCTGCCTCTCCTGGTACTGCTGTGGTGGTGGTCTCTGCTGCCTCTCCTGGTACCGCTGCTTGGCCCGGCATTCCGCTTCACGATGCCCCTGGCGTTGACACCACCAGCAGGTCAGGATCCTCCTGCTGCCCTGCCAGCCTTCTGGCTGAGGACTGTGCCGTGGTGGTGGCCGCTGGGGGTGATGAGGCCGCTGAGGGTGGTGGGCCTGGAGAGCTGCAACGATCGCCTGCTGTTGCTCCTGCATTTGGACCTGGAGAGCTGCAATTTTGCTCTCCAGGGCAGCGTTGTCTGGGGTGGCCACGGCTTGCTGGATGATGGCATCCGGGGCGTCGTCCTCCCTCATCCACCTCTGGGCTTCCTTCACGATGTCAGCAAACAGAGTGTTAGGGTCTTGCTCCCTCAGAAAACGCTTCATGTCCCTCCTGAGGGATGGAGGGTGGAGGCCATTTGCGAAGGCCTGGCTCAACATCTGGTTGGTCAAGGTCCTGGGCGTGGCTGCATTTGTCTTGGCCCACAGGGTCCTAAGGGCCGTGGCGTATTCCCCCACGCCCTCGGTGAGGCCCTGCTGGCGCTTGTAGAAGGCGCCTGCGAGGGTGGGTGAGTCTCTGTGGTCGCCCCAGTGCTGCCGGAGGACTGCAAAGATTTTCTTGGGGGTGTCGATGTCGTCTGCCTCCAGGGATAGCACCTCCTGGCGGGCCTGGCCGTCGAGGGCGCTCAGGATCCACCCCGCGGCGACAGCGTCCGGGGTGGGCTGGAGGTGGAGGATGACAGTGGCCTCCTTGATGAAGGCCTCTGCGTCGTGGTCGTCCCCGGTGAAGCGCCTCAGTTTGTGGCGGATGGATGGGAACTGGGTCAGCTGACTGGCCATGTTGCCGTCTTCAATCTCCTCTTCCTGGTGTTTCAGCTTCTTGTTCCTTTGTCTGGCTGGCATTCTTGGTTGGTCTTCCTCTTCTTGTTACTGCAAGCCTCAGGATCCTGCTCGCAGCGCCACTTGTGATGGTGTGGAGTGGAAGGGTGCAGGGACAGACAGGAGTGCAGGAAGAGTAGAAACAGCAGCAAACAGCAGGCAGCAAACGGCAAACAGCAACAGGTAGTCAAGGCTGACACAGGTCCCTCTCTCTCTCTCTCTCTTTATTGCTTCTCTCTCAGGTAGGGCGAGGCATTCATGAAGCAAACGCAAACAAAAGCGAAAGGCATTTTTCCCCCTTTCCCAAGTATATGGGCCCAGTCCGGACCGCAAAGACA
>CM065706.1:23229746-23234746 GCA_017654935.2 Phymorhynchus buccinoides | reverse complement strand
CCCCTTGACTGCCACCAACGTATTACATACTGACCTGATGACATCACTGATCATGATGACGTCATCAGATGAAGATATGCTGATATGCTGGCTTTTGCTCTAACACAGTCAAGAGAGTTATATCCCCAGACCATTTTGCCAGATTGTCTCTATCAGTTGTCTTTTTCATGGCATGATTTGCCCAATGGTTTTTTCTTTAATTTTCTCTGGCAGTCAAGGGGGTTAATAGGCAACAGAAAGAAAGAAAAATGAGCGGGAACGCGTGCGCTTATTGTTTTCGTTCTTTCTTTTACTTATATAGGGGAAGACGGGGTAAAAAGCGCATGGGCGGGTAAGAAGCCCACCCCAATTATCTCATGAAATGAAGCAAATTTCAGTCTCATTTTGCCCATGAGACGAGCGTTAATGTCTAGCATTCGTCTCATGGGCAAATTTGACTGACATTTTCTTTATTTCATGAGATAATTGGGGTGGGCTTCTTACCCGCCCATGCGCTTTTTACCCCGTCTTCCTCTACGGGGTTTCCGCGCGGAACTTTCACGTATGTTCAGTGTGCGCGTGCGCTATGGCTCGATGTGTGTTTGTGTGTGTACATTGTGTGTGTTACACGAATGTGCAAGATGTGTGGATGTTTGTTTGTTTATATGTTATTGTGCTTTGGAAAACCAGACATAACGGAATTTTTGCATAAATTGGAGTGGGTTTTTTTTTGGGGGGGGGATAATATCTCCTCTTTTTTAAAATAAACAGAAAACAGATTTGAAATAGCTCTGTCATTCTGCATACTCTCTACGTTCATATACTAAGATGTGTGTATGTGTGAAAGAGAGAGCGACAGCGAGCAAAAGAGAGAGAGAGAGAGAGAGAGAGAGAGAGAGAGAGAGAGAGAGAGAGAGAGAGAGAGAGAGAGAGAGAGAGAGAGAGAGAGAGAGAGAGAGTGTGTGTGTGTGTATGTGCGTATGTGCAGGACCGGACCTGGGACATATTAGAGGGGGAGGGGGCTACAAAAAAGGGTCAGGGGGGCAACGCCCCCTGAAACTGAAGCTGCTTTTTTTTAACAAAACAAAGTGCCCAAACTCCCTTTGAATTGTACCTTAGAACAACAAAACAGTAGTGTGACTCTCTGTCTTTCTTTTTCCTCTTTTTCTTCTTCTCTTGTTTGGTGTGTGTGTGTGGGGGGGGGGGGGGGGGCGGGGGTTACGGAACCCAGGTAACACCCCCCCCCCCCCCCTGCATTCGGCTCTGGTGTGTGTGTGTTTGTGTTTGTGCGTGTGTGTGTGCACGATTCCATGTTATCACATGTTTATCTCAAGTGTTCATCTAATCAAACTATGCTCAATTCATAATAATTATTTATTGCTTACATTTCACGGATCATTCACATAATTATTATGATGCGCCAACTGGGTAGTATAGTAGGACACTACCGACATTTTCTTTTAATCACCCGTACCACTTTATCTGCGAAGCAAATCACCGAACCAATGTGCAAGCTTACATGCACTATAACACATATACTTCTTCTTCTTCTTCTTTGTTCGCTCACACAGTTTCTTGTCACATGAGCGCAGATGCGTCATGCTGCCGTTATGCGCCTAACTAAGCAATAGCTAGGCCCAGCATGTAGACTTCGGCTGAAGAAATCTTCGTAAGAATTTATAGAAAAAAGGCAGCAGGATAATGGACCAGTAAGACAGAAAGATAGCAGATGACAGTAAGCAAAGGGAAAAGGCAGAGTCAAAGAGAGTGACAGATTAGAGGAAGCTACAAGCACAGAACTTCCAGAAGGTGGAGGAACTATTTGTTTAAAAGACCCCAGGTATCCCCTCGCGGGTGGGGGGGGGGGGGGGGGGGGTTAACAGATATACATTATACAGGGGTTATAATATGTACAGGAGTTCTTGGGTATAAATTAAATGATTTACAAGACCAAATTCATTTATTGCACATCATGAAGTAGTAGCATTCCCCATCACAATGCATTGAGACGAATCCAGTAACAAGGACAAAGAGTTTGTACGCAATATTCTGAGATCAACCGGGCATGCTCCACACGCCCGTAACAACAAACTGTCCTTTGTTAACCCTTTCACCGCCAAAGTCGCATTTTAGCACCAGTGATTTAACACCTATGTCACTAAAAGGCAACAAATTGGGGTCTATTATCCAAAGACCCTATTGTCTTAGTTTTGGGAAGTAAGGATAGACCTTATTTTATTTATGTCACAAAAGAATCCCCAATACTGCAGATGGATTTTGTTCTCTACCCAGGTAATTTAATGGATATTTTTGGCTGAAATATGGCTGGCGGTGAAAGGGTAAAGTGTTGGGGCTGAATAAATATACACCAATGAGCCTACCACACACACACACACACACACACACACACACACACACACACACATTTACATACACACACATACACACACACACACACACAGTGTAGAGTGACACAGTGATAACGCGTTCACTTCGTGTCTAGTAAACCCGAGTTCGAACCTGGGTACAGGGGATTTTTCCTCACTTTGCACTAGGCATTACGGTCTGAATGTGGAGTCTTTCGGATGAGACGATAAGCCGAGGTCCCGTGTGCCCATGCACTTAGCACACGTTAAACCCAGTGGCAACGAAAAAGTTGTCATTTGGTCAAAATTTACCCCCCCCCCCCCCTTCCTTTCCTCATTAATCACACAAAAAATCGCATGCAAAAAAAAAGTGGGTGGCGCGCCTCTGGCTGCGACGCGCTCTCCAGGTGGGAGCAACCCGAATTTCAGAGATGCCTCTGTGACTATAAAGTACCTAATACGTAATACACACGTACGCACATTTTCTCACACGCACGCACACACGCACGCACGCACGCACACACACACACACACACACACACACACACACACACACACACACACACACACACACACACACACACACACATACACACACACACACACACACACACATACACACACAGAGAGAGCGCGCGCGAGCGCGCGAGAGAGACACACACAGAGAGAGAGAGAGAGAGAGAGAGAGAGAGAGAGAGAGAGAGAGAGAGAGAGAGAGAGAGAGAGAGAGAGAGAGAGAGAGAGAGTAACATCACCTTCTCAGTTTTTGGGTACATCACTGAGTTGTTGACTGACATAGTCCTCATGCATTCTCTCTCTCTCACTCAGTCACAGTTGTGCTGAATCATATTAAAGACCCACCACGTCACGTGTCAAATCATGGTTTTCACGTGTTTTCCCTCTTATAGCTGGTAAGAAATCTTAAGTTCTTAAAGATCCACCAGATCACGTGTCAAAATCACGGGTTTCACGGGTTTTCCCTCTTATAACTGGAAATAAATCTTGTTTTGACCAAGTCTGACTCCCATATAAATGGCCCCAAATTCAAACCGACACATCAGTTTAAAGAGCAGCCTCAATTTGAATATGATGAAATCTTTATGTGGGTCACAACAACATAATCGTGGTGCGTCACTGGGTCTATAAGAAATCTCCCAAGCATAAGAGGGAATGTGACACGTGACGTGGGGGGTCTTTACGCCTATAGCGGCCGCCCCAAACATCCTTGCCACACATAATTCTCAAGACAAAACAGAAATAAACCAAAACTAAACTAAGCTAAAATGGCAGGGATGACACTTGCGTGACTGACACAACGTAAAAGGAATTGTATCGCAAGTGACTTAGCGTCCATCGTGACATAAAACTAAACGCGTTAAAATTCAATAAAAGTCATAACATAATACACCTCCCTCCCATTATAAGACCTCCCATTATAAGACTACCCTCATCGGCCATATGTAAGTATTAAAACTTCTCTGAGACATTGCCCTTCTTTGAAAGCATTAACATTGAAAATTTGCATTAATTTTCTTTATGTTAGTGTTAATGATGCAACGCACATACATTTTTGCGCCTAGATCTGCGGGTTGTTTTTTTCGGACTATTCCTCTGAATTTCTGACCCTAGTTAGGCCTTCAGAGTCTGGATTTCTGTGTCTATTGCTGGGTTTTATTTGTGTGCTTACATGTTTTGGATGGAAGTTCAGTTTGCGTACGTCGTATTCTGTATCGGCTTTCGCCATGTACGACGGGCCTTTTTATTCCTATCCTGACGCAATGACAAATCCCAACCAGAAACTCCCCATGGTATACAAACATGGGTAAACAAATTTCCCGTTTACAAGGAAACAGGTTAAAAGCTGTCAGGTAGAGGTCATGCAGCTCATAATCAACAAACTAAAGCATAACAGCCAAACAATCCCAAAGTGTTTCTGTACTTCTGTGCTATACATGTCTTCGAAGGTTATCTTGACATTATAGAAACATCCCGCGTTTGCAGTTCTACCATAAAAATAAATGCACCAACGTGGACGATAATGGGGGAAAAAACATCTGAGATTTACAAGGTTATACACTTCTCACTTTCTCTGTCTTTGTCTGTCTTATCTATCAATCTTTCTCTTTGCTCTCTCTCTCTCTCTCTCTCTCTCTCTCTCTCTCTCTCTCTCTCTCCCTCCCCTCTCTCTCTCTCTCTCTCTCTCTCTCTCTCTCTCTCTCTCTCAATAATCCAAACCCGATCTCATACTTATTTATATCGTTCTTTCCTCTTCTTGTCGTTGGCTTTGATGGCTACTAAATCATCGTACTTGTTCATACTCCAAAGCAATGGAAACACTTCCACCAAGAGAAGAGTCGTGTTGTTTTGTTTTTAACACAAAAGCACTGTTCGTCAACAAATGGGTTAAAGCCACCGTTTTCACCGTTCCCTTCTCACTTGATTGAAAGAAGTAGTTGTCTCTGGGTCCCATCAAGCAGCCTTCGGGTGTGTCTTTTTCATCAGTAAATTATCCACTGTTCTGACTTTGGCGTGGACAAGTAGTAAATAGGGGGCCGTTTCACAACGGCTCACGTTACATAGCTTGAGCGCAAATCGGCAAAAACGGTACTAAGAAACACCTCTTTTGCCGACGTTTGCCGACAACGTTTTGTGGTT
>CM065706.1:23219746-23222246 GCA_017654935.2 Phymorhynchus buccinoides | reverse complement strand
GGGGGGGGGGGGGGTGGGGGGGGGGGGGGGGGGGGGGGGGGGAGAGAGAGAGAGGGCGAGGGGTGAGAGAGAGAGAGAGCGGGGTGGAGAAATGAAATAAATGAAATTTTATTCACAAAAAGGCCAAAGCCCCATATGAACAAAGGACACTAGCATTTTGCACATCATAATCAATAACCACTGAATGCAAAGTACATCATAAAATGTTTCTCTAAAGCTGTTTCTATAATAGCAATCAAATGTGTATGCGTGCGTGTGCGTGTGTGTATGAGAGAGAGAGAGAGAGAGAGAGAGAGAGAGAGAGAGAGAGAGAGAGAGAGAGAGAGAGAGAGAGAGAGAGAGAGAGAGAGAGAGAGAGAGAGAGTTTAATTAACATAAATTGTAGTCTGAGCATCAATAGTAAAGCCGGCGACAGACTATGTGACTGCCTCATGTGACTCGATCAGGTCGTGACGTTTCACCTCATTTGCATACCATCCTGCTCGATCAGTCTGACTCAGTCGGGCCCAGTCAGGTGACAGGGCCGAATAGGGCGGGTGCTAAATTTCACTGATCGAGTCTGATCGAGTCAGATGGCATGTGACCTCTTCTGTGCGGGAAACAAAATTTGATCTACGTCACGACCTGATCGAGTCATATGAGGCAGTCGCATAGTCTGTCTCCCGCTTAAGCAAGCATGTTTACGACCAAACTTTCAAGTACGAGGCAGTTCTCTGTAAATAAAGGGACATAATCCTTTCCTTTAGAAACAGACATTATGTGTGAGTGCATGGGGGAAAAAACGGACATCATGAAATATTGGCATACATTGTGATTTGATTTTTTCATGATGGCGCAAAGCTTCATTGTTAATACACACAAAAAACCTGATTTAAGTTAGCTTGTCCAGTTTTAATTTTATAATTATTTGAAGTTTGGCATTCGGATCATTTGCAGAAATCGGACATAGAAGAGAAAAATGTGCCTCTTTCTTTCTATTGACTAAAAAGAAACAATCACATACAAACAAACAAAAATCAATCAAAATTGTCTTTCACGTTGTGGATTCTGGTAGAATACATAACAATAGACATAAATATACCCTAAATAGAACGTTGGTATTTTTGGGGGGGGGGTGGGGTTGTTGACTATTTTTGGCTTTAGCTATAAAAAAAACCACATTCTGAGCGACGTATGTTGGTTTTTTTCCCATGCATCAACGCATTTGTTGATTTGACGTTTCACAAGAGCAGAATAATATATTATATGGATGACTGGTAAAATGAACACAACTAAATCAAACAATTAAGAAACAGAGACAAGTTGTAGAAGACTATTGGACCTCAAATGCGCTAAATGAATGGTTTTCTTGTGTTTTTAATACTATTTTGAAAAAAAAGAAAGAAAAAGAAACAGAATAAAGATGGGACCCAGGGTTCTGCACCAGCCACTCCCCTGCCCCATCAACACGAGAGCAGCCCTGCTCCATCACCCTAGAAGTTTGGGGATTTGTCATGCGCTGGTTGCTGTTGTAGTTAACCCTTTCACCGCCAGCCATATTTCAGCCAAAAATGTCCATTAAATTTACCTGGGTAGAGAACAAAATCGATCTGCAGTATTGGGGATTATTCTGTGACGTATATAAAATAAGGTCTACCCTTACTTCCCAAAACTAAGACAATAGGGTCTTTGGATAATAGACCCCAATTTGATGCCTTTTAGTGACATAGAAGTTAAATCATTGCGGTGCTAAAATGCGACTTTGGCGGTGAAAGGGTTAATCTTGTTTTTGGCAGTGGTGGTGATATCTTTTTTTATATTAGTTTGGTGTTGTTTGTTGCTATTGTTATTCTCTCCTCCCCCCCCCCCCCCCCCCCCCCCCCCCCCCCCCCCGTGGGGAATACCGGGGTGGGGGTGGGTCTTCCTTACAAATAGTTCCCCCACCTTCTGGAAGTTATGTGCTTGTAACTTCCTCTAATTATTATGTCACTCTCTTTGACTCTGCCTTTTCCTTTGCTTCGTGTCATCTACTATATTTCTGACTTTTTGGCCCATTCTCCTGCCCTTTTTTTTTTCCAAAAAAAAACAATATTCCATGTAGTTTTCTCCTTTGAGCTCCTCCGAAATCGGAATGCGTCGACTGAATGCAGCGAGAAGAGCAGTGAAAACTGGAAAACGAACACATACCTACCCAATGTGGCCCTATGGCCTGGGAAAGCAGAAGAAGAAGCTGTTGTGATTATTGTGCGTCCTTGTGACTACCTTTTGCTTGCTGTTCTTGAGGTCCAGGTTGTTGCAGCGGTCCTGCATTTTGGAGGCCCCTGCCTTCCACACCTCAATCTCCTGGTCCAGGTCCCGCTGAACGCGTTGAGCCCTGACTGTAGACATCGTCATCATCGTCGTCATCATCATCATTATTATCATCATCATCATCATCATCATCATTATCATCATTATCATCATCATCATCATCATCACGTTCATCATCATCGTCATCATCATCGTCATCATCATCATCATC
>CM065706.1:23202246-23209746 GCA_017654935.2 Phymorhynchus buccinoides | reverse complement strand
CCAACAATGTGCTAAAATCAATGTTTAAATTGTCCGCACTTTATTGCTATTGCTACCGGTTTCATAACCATAGGCTGCATTAGTTTGCCCTGTTCTAAAATGTATAGTTCTTTTATACGTGCTTCGACATATATCTGTGCGTATATGCATGTATTCTTGCGTGTGCCGCGCGCACGTGCAGGTGTGTGCGTGTATGGTTACACGCATGTATGCACGCACAAGTATTAACAATTATACCTGTGCGTACGTAATTCTATAAATTCGTATTTCAACCTGTCTGTATCATAACACCTGCTTTGCTACCTTTATGTTCAATTATGTATGTGTAATTTTATGCCTTGCCATGTTTGTATTCTATGTTCGTATATGTACAAAGGTGCTACCTTTATGTTCAAATCTGTATGTGTAATATCATGCCTTGCCATGTTTGTATTCTATGTTCGTATATGTACCAAGGACAGATTGGAAGACTAGGCGTTGCCTAAAATCTTTATCCTTGCAAAATAAAGTTCAAGTTTTCAAGTTTCAAGTTTTCAAGTTTCTCTCTCTCTCTCTCTCTCTCTCTCTGACTGTGACCCTGTCCATCACGAAAATGCTCTTTTCAATAGTATTTAAACCTACACATTCGGCCTAACATTACGTTTATGTCTCTATTCATAGCGACAGCTTTGCCGCCTACATACCACCAACTTACAGCTTTAAAAAAAATGTCCAAAGAAAAGGCATTTAAATATTTGTGACCAAAATCACGAAAGGGACATTTAAAAGTGTCAAAGTGACCATTCTGATAAAATTATACCTTTAAAAGCTTCAGACAATTATCTTTCTATTGATACAAAAACTATTCTTGTATCTTCTTTCGTTCCAAAGTTATGAACATTTAAACTTAGTAGGGTGAGTGTCGGCCATTTTGAGAAAACACAGTCTAAAGTATAGCATAGCTGAAGAAAATGCATTGACCTACTCGTTTTAAAGCACTTATAAGATCATTTGGAGACCATATTAAAGATTGTCCTTTACAAACATGAAAGATAAGATGTCAGAGATCACGAAAATACGCATATCTCAAAATTGACCAAAACATGAGACTTTGCAAGCCTGTTGTGAGAAACTAGCCCAACTATTAAAGACCCCGCACGTCACATTCCCTCTTATTGTAGGAAGATTTCTTAAGATTCCTTTCTAGCTATAAGAGGGAAAACACGTGAAAACCGTGATTTTGACACGCGACGTGGTGGGTCTTTAACGTCCCTTTCGTGGTGCTAGGTCACATTTAAAATAATACCATTAACAACCCTTTCACCGCCACTGTCGCCTCTTGGCACCACAATGATTTAACACCCATGTCACTAAAAGGCATCAAATGAGGGTCTGGTATCCAGTGACCTTAATATGTTCTTAATTTTGGGAGGTAAGGAGAGGCCCTAGTTTATGCATGTCAAAGAAGAATCCCCAATATTGAAGACGAAATATTTTCTCTCTCCGGGTAAGTGTAATGGTAAATTTTGGATGAGGACTGGCTAGCGTTAATTAATTAACAAAGGTACAAAAACTCAATGACTGTTTCTGTATTGGTCCATATATACGTCACGCCATGGCAAGACATGAGTTTTGCTATTGTTTAATAAGGAGCTGGGCGTAATTGTTAAGGGCCAGCCACACTACATACGATGCGATGCGATTTCGATCCGATTGTGACGATGCCTGTGAGTCATGATTCACGCGAAATACCTCCGTCTAATAATAACTCTATTATTTTCGTCGGTAAAGGTCAAGATGTGCTCTACCCTCCACCCCCCCCCCCCCACCCCCCCCCCCCCCCCCCCCCCCCCCCCCCCCACCCCACCCCACCCCCCCCCCACCCCCCCCCCCCCCCCTACATTTCTCAGCTCTCCCCGCATTTTCACACTTGCCTTTCTTAGCAAACAATAAGCTGTATTTTATGAACATTTTCAGCTAATTATCTTTGCTGAATAATTAATCGCAGTCATGATAAAGGCCATTATCTAATAGGACCCCACCCCTATGTAGTGCAGTACACACAACAGCCGCGGAGCATTGTCACAGTCCTGGTTCATTGCGTTTTTCCGTCTTGCCTTTATCTTCTACTATTATTGAATGCATGTGTTTAATTATGTAAATGGGATGAAAATTAGAGTTAAATATAGCAAACGATACAGGATGAAGCACCCGATCTGCAAGTAAGAAAGGCAAGACTGAAAAACTGGAAACAACCAAGAAATGGAGGGGGGGGGGAGAGGGGGGGGGGTTACCTTTTCGCTCACAATACCCATGTAGACGAGGCCCCAATAGACGAATCAAATAAACTGTCTGATAAATTAAAAAAAAAAAAAAAAAAATCAAAAAAAAAATCATCAGATTCGAAAAATAAAGAACGCATAACTATATAGTAAGATTTCATCAGATTTATTTAGACGGTAGAATTTCACGAGAATCATGCCTCACAAATGTCACAATCCGATCGCATTTGGGATGCAATCGTATGCAGTGTGGCTTGAGGGTGGGGGAAGAAACAAGGCAATAATATGCCTTCTTGTCCCATCTCCTCCTTGTCGATCGTTCAGTGAACACTGCAACAGCTGGCGGCAACTGTCAGTGGGCTGGCGGCAAGATCACGAGAATAACTGTTATGTCTGCCTGTCTATCTGTCTGTCTATCTGTCTGCCCATCTGTCTGTCTCTCTCTCTCTCTCCCTCTCTCTCTCTCTCTCTCTCTCTCTCTCTCTCTGTATGCTGTATGCCAATACTTTTACCGTTGTAAAATAAAGGTTCAATTCAATTCAATTCTCTCTCTCCCAAAACATATTCGTTATTTTATTATTCATACTTGTATTCTTATTCATTCTTATTCGCTTTCTTTCTGTATGGTTCTGTCTGTATGTCTCTCTGTGTGCTTCTGTCTCTCTCTCTCTCTCTCTCTCTCTCTCTCTCTCTCTCTCTCTCTCTCTCTCTCTCTCTCTCCGTTCGACCCGACCGCCTCTTCTCTCTCTATCTCTCACTCTCTCTCTCTGTTCGACCCGACCGCCCCTGTCTTCACTTTCTCTCTCTCTTTTTCCCCTCTCTCTCTCTCCCCCCCCCCCCTCTCTCTCTCTCTCTCTCTCTCTCTCTCTCTCTCTCTCTCTCTCTCTCTCTCCGTAGGCTACGTAAAGCGTTCTTGCTCTATATTGTAATACGTTTATCGATGTCATTGCTTTTCACTGATTCTCTTTATGTGTCATATTTATGCAGTGTTCGTGAAAGGTTTCTATTTGTATGCTATTATATGATTATGGTTTATTCCTATTCTTCTTCTTCCCCCCCCCCCCCCCCCCGTCCCTTCCCCCCTGTTCCTTTATGACATGGGCAGAAAGGCCTACTCATTCGTTCGTTCGTTCGTTCGTCCTCTCTCTCTCTCTCTCTCTCTCTCTCTCTCTCTCTCTCTCTCTCTCTCTCTCTCTCTCTCTCTCTCTCCTCCCCCCCCCTCTCAACAACGCACCTGGAATTCGGGATTCTGCTGCCAAACGTCACCTATATTAAAACTCAATTCCATCTACAAAAGAGCAGCTAAAAATTATTTGTCCATCACCCAGACCTCACAATTCATCAGCAAAAAAAAGCCAAATTAAGCCAAATTAAATCCTTCCGTTGCATTCACAACTTAACTACAACAAAGCATTCCTCAGTATACACAACGACTTAGCCCCGCAATACCTGAAAAAAATTAGCTACCCCGGCACCATAATCGTTATGGTTCCAGTAACTATATGTTACCAAGTATTAGAATAGACAAATACAAATCAAGTTTTAACTTTTTCGGGTTCCTCAATATTCTGATATTAGGACCTGGGTATGTCCTTCCATCTCAGCATACAAAAAAAAAGACTACGGGCTTAAGAGACAGACAGAGACAGAGAGAGAGAGAGAGAGAGAGAGAGAGAAAGAGAGGAGAGAGAGAGAGAGAGAGGGGGGGGGGAGATCGAGAGAGAGAGAGATAAAACTTGAAAACTTAAACTTTTTTTTCCAAGGATATAGATTTTAGGCAACGCTTATTCTTCCAATCTGTCCTTGATACATATATACTTAACACAAAAGACAAACTTGGCAAGGCATACTATTACGCATACAGAGCTGAATACAAAGGTAGCAAAGCAGTTGATATTATGAAACATAGATAGGCTGAAATATGGGATTATAACAGTTGCATAGTTTTTAATACTCGCGCGTGCAGAGAGAGAGAGAGAGAGAGAGAGAGAGAGAGAGAGAGAGAGAGAGAGAGAGAGAGAGCGAGAGAGAGCGAGAGAGAGAGAAGAGAGAGAGAGAGAAGAGAGAGAGAGAGAGAGCGAGAGAGAGAGGAGAGAGAGAGAGAGAGAGAGAGAGAGGGTATAGGTAATGGAGCTACAGTACAAAAGAGGATGAGGGCAAAAACAACAGTTGATACGATGCGACGACATGCTCGAAGTGCCTAGGATGGGAGCCATTGATAAAGTTGTCACCAGTGACAGTAACTATCTTGTCTGCTGTCCCATTTTCCGTGTCCTGGGTTGAGCAATCTCCCCCATGTCTGTTTTCCTGTCCGATCGACAATAATTAGAAGAGCAAAACTATTCTAGGAGCAAAATAAAAAAAAAGACGAGCTTGCACCATAATACGAAATGATGATGATGATGAGGAGGAGTAGGAGGATGGTGTGTATTGATGATGATAATGATGATGAGGGTGAGGATGAGGATGGTGTGCATTGATGATGATGATGATGATGATGATGATGACGAGGATGAGGATGAGGACGAGGACGAGGATGGTGTGCATTGATGATGATGAGGATGATGACGATGAGGAGGAGGAGGATGGTGTGCATTGATGACGATGATGAGGATGATGATGATGATGAGGATGGTGTGCATTGATGAGGATGATGATGATGATGATGAGGAGGAGGAGGAGGAGGAGGAGGAGGCGGAGGATGATGAGGATGGTGTGCATTGATGATGATGATGATGATGGTGATGATTATGATGATGATTATGATGATGATGAAAGCGACGACGATGACGACGACGATAATGATGGTAATAATGATGATGGGACGATGATTAAAAAACCCAACTAAACTAAAATTATCAACAAAGATCCAGATAATCCGAAAACAAAACCATAGTCCCCCCTCCACCATGTGGCGGAGGACAAGCACACAATGACTGACACCTACCCCAAACAGTTCGGAGTTCTTGGTTTGTGCTGTGTGGCAGAAGGCTGATCATCGTGACACGCTGTATGGTGCCACACGTCGTAAGCTTTAGACATTACTGCCTTTTACATCATACCGATACTTTCACCGACCACCGCGCATTTTGAAATAAAACACCATATTAGGCTGAGCATAGTTTTATCTTCTCGGTAATAAACGACATGCTGGAAAACAGCACGGTACTCTATACTGTTTTAACAGACAGGTAAGATAATGAGGTATGTTCTGTGTCGCACATCGCGACAATCACACGCCTAGGATGAAACGTATCTGCCACATGGAGACGGATCTGCTACACATATACGATTCAGATCTGAACTGCGATGCGATGTTGACGATGTGAGAGTCACGCTTCACGTGAAATTCATGCATTCCTACTTTGAGCATGGTGAGCGAACATGGCAGAATTATTTTCAGACTGGAGTATTTCACACGAGTCATGTCTCGCGTGACCCAATCGCATCGCATCCCCATACGATTTTATGCGCGTGTGTGGCGCCGGCTTGAGGGATAACATTATCATCCATCGTTCATATAGTCTTTATAAAGAAAAAAACCCACCCACCACTGATAATCGGAAAACAATCGAAAGAAGCACATCCACATAGAACACCTCTTGGCTACACCATAATAACAATCAGTGCCAATCTTTCTCACGGAACAGAAAATCACAACTCGGAAGTTGACACTTTTACGATGATGCTGATGCGAGTGAAACAGCTCAGCAATAGGAAGCTGGAACTAAGTAAGACATCATTCGGCTTGGCAGATAATCGATGCTGAAGTAATTAACGTTAGTTGGTTATTTAGTGGCACGACTCGCGCTTGATCTGGCAAGAGTAATTTCCCTCCAGCTTTTAATGCGATCCTCATTATTCAGGATCATGTCGCGGAGTTATCTTGTTGTGACGGCTTATACAGCTTAGATGACTGACTCCGCACGTGCACACCAATCATACAACAGGACACGCCCAAGTTCAGCCTGCCAGCTATTATTTTTTATGCTGTTCAGTTAGTTGGTAGCCCTTTGCCTGCCTGTCCTGTGACGAGCATTTCACACACAACAGTCAATAAAACATCTCACGCTTAACGTTTGAAAGACCCTCCAGATCACGTGTCAAACTCACGGGTTTCACGGGTTTTCCCTCTTATAGCTGGTAAGAAATCTTGTTTTTGACCAGGTTTGACTCCCATACTAATGCCCCCAATTTCAAAACGAAATATCATTTTTAAAGAACAGCCTCAATTTGAAGTTGGGGACATTTGTATGTGGGTCACAGCTACCTAGAAAAAAAACCCAAGGGACTTAATCGTGGTGCATAAGTGCGTCTTTAAACTAGGCCTAGTTTCTATTGATCACATTACGCTTATTATGTTCTGTTGTCCCCCCCCCCCCCCCCCCCCCCCCCCCCCACCCCCCTGTTAATCTTTCCAATGTCAATGGCGGACTCCGCAGGACACAGAGTAAATCAAGAAATTACCGCGTGAGTGTTAAAGTGTATTATTTTTCTTTGCGATTTATCGTTTCACATTATGAAAGATTGATTTCTGTATCTTAGCCAGATCTCACTCCGTCAGCAAAATAAAACCAGGCAAAACGGTAAACTGCAGGCACCGATTCTGCGATCTGAATTCAACGTTCTCTGTCAAATTCTAACTAAAGAATGGGGTTTTTTGCATACTGAAACCAAAAATGTCCTTTAAAAGAGTGGTCATTAATTGCTAGCTAGTTAACAGTTATGGGTCATGTGTGTCTCTAAAGGTAGGTTTGTCCGTTCTGTGCTACAACATATAGGCCTACAATTATTGGTTATGGTTTCTTTGCAAAGAGCGCTTGGGAAGTGTTAGGGAAAGACGGGGTAAAAAGCCCATGGGCGGGTAAGAAGCCCATACGAATTATCTCATGAAATAAAGAACATTTCAGTCAAATTTGCTGATAGAGGGCTATAACTGTATATTATAATTATAAGATAGGTTTTACACTTTGGGATTAAGTTAATAGTAAGAATACCTTTTTCTTCTTCAAAAGGTACGAATTACAAGACCTGTTACGGAACTCGTACCACCAAGTTACTGATATCGTACCGGTGGGTTTATAGCACTAACTCAACTGTAGGATGCTCGCGACTTGGTTTTGACTGTAGTCCATTCTCTCTTCTAAATGTTCCAGTTAGTTTCTGTGACGTCCACAAAATATTACGTCATTTTCACATCAAAAGTTTGCAGTCACATAAAAGAGGCTTCTGAGTGCCT
>CM065706.1:23171090-23176746 GCA_017654935.2 Phymorhynchus buccinoides | reverse complement strand
ACGTTCGTAAAGCAGTTCGGATATATGCGTGGGACAGTAAAACACAATCATTAGAACCCTACCACTTTCAAGGCATACCGAACTCCCTGACCTTGACCTTGACCTTCATTGGTACGCCATCATCCGAACGGCCATAAGCGAAAGTACATCCATGCCAAGTTCCAAGACTCTAGGACCTGCGGTGTGGAAGTTGTTATGGCCCCTTAACGATTTTCGGTCCCCCCCCTTCCCCACGACCCCATGGCGGAGGTTTCTGAAAAGTAAGGACGGCATGACCTTCTGAGGGTGTCAAGGATGCTTGATACCAAAATTGGTGTCGATCGGTTGAGAAAACCCTGTGCTGTGCATATAAGGGACAGACAGGCACAGACATACATACAGAATTTCGAAAATATATGTAAGATGACCCACACACTGCCCACCCAAAAACCAGTCCGTGGGAGCCCACCTACTCCTCTCCACCCGCGTGCGCTAAAGCTGCTGCCTGCAAGTTGTCTGTGCTCTATTTCCAAAGTTTGTGTTAGCTCTTTTACTCCTTGTAAAAATGGGCAACCCCGAAATGTGGAAGTGCATGGTGTGTAGCAGACACACACACAAAACAAACACAAACAAACACAAACCCACACCACACACACACACACACAACACACACACACACCCACACACACACACACACATAAGCGCTGCGCGCGCTTATTGAACAGTCGAACAGTGGAAGAATATCTGAAGATGTATAGTCAGAAGTAGCTTGACTGCCGTTATAATGTATCACGTACTGACTTGATGACATCACTGGTTATGTCATCAGATGAAGAGAAATAACTATAATATATGCTGGCATTTGCTCTAAACACAGTCAAGAGAGTTATATACCCAGACCATTCTTTGCCAGATTGGCTCTATCAGTTGTAATTTTCATGGCATGATTTGCCCAATGAATTTTTTTCTTTTATTTTCTCTGGCAGTCAAAGTGTTAATGGTACGTTTATGAGCGCTGACTAGTGGTTTCAGTGAGTGGTCTCCAAGAGAATAGATGAATAATCTCTGGCATACTGAACGAATTAATAATATAAATCAAGTACTTATAATTGAAACTTTCAATAATTTGATAGCACCATGTGCCTGCATAGGGTGCGTGCATGCACGCGCCACGCTCCTCCGCGCGCGTGTGTGTGTACATTTGTGTGTGTCCACTGTGTGTATGCGTGTGTACATATGTGTTTTGTGCATTTATCATGTGTGTGCCAATATTTGAGATAGAGAGAGAGAGAGATGAATGGAGGACGAGAGATATAGAGAGACAGACAGACAGAGAGGAGAACATAAAAAGATAATGTGTGTTTGTGTGTGTGTGTGTGTGTGTGTGTGGTCTTCACACACCTCTCAATTTTTTTTTCTGTTCTCCTGAATTGCGTTCAAAAATGCATGACTTGCTCTTTATAGTTTCAAGTTAACTGCATCATTCACAGATTGGATTGTAAAGGGGAAGAAATATGTTTTGCTCCTTCTGCTATCTTTGCCGTTTGCTGTTTCTTGTTTGTCTATGTTGATAAATAAAGGCGCATTCGCCGAAATATCCAGTCGTTTTTGTTGTGTATCTTGTAAACAACATAACGTCACTTTACACCTGTTGCGTGCTTGTTTGTTTGTTATATAAAAAAACCACGTTATGCACAAAAGGTATATCATTGTGATGTTATGTCATAATTGCAATCAATTGCTTCATTCGGTTTTGTTCATCAGTTTTATAAACGAATGTGTTGTTAATTTCCTGTACCTCTATATTGCGTGTGAAATTAGCAATGGTCGTTTTGCATCAATGCATGCCCCAATAACGGGTTAATAAAATAAATAATTATTTTAGTTCATAGTCTGGAAAGCAGGGGGAGGAAGGACGAGAGATGAGCGTGAATTGAGAGAATGAATGGATTTTATTTTATGGAGGTTAATAGAATAAGCAAATATTAATATAATGCTTGTTTACATCCAGAGAAAAAAGCATGCAAAACAGTCATACATAGTAAACATAATAAAATCGAACCTAATCGTATGTCTACGTCTCTCTCTCTCCGCTCTCTCTCTCGCTTCTCTCTCTCTCTCTCTCTCTCTCTCTCTCTCTCTCTTTCTCTCTCTCTCTCTCTCTCTCTCTCTCTCTCTCGCTCTCTCTCTCTCTCTCTCTCTCTCACACACACACAAACACATACACACACGCGCACACACACGTGCACGCTGCGCGCAAACACTGCCACAAACACATTTCACAACACCATCCACTATGTAGTCTAAACAGCACAGCTGTATTATAACGCGCAAGCAGCAACGCGAGGCCAAGTTGTAGTAGTAAGGGTAAAGAAGCAGTGAAAGATCTTTCCTTTGACCTTCTTTGAGCCAGTCTCAAACACACGAAAGTGAAACTTTCGGTTTTACATTTCCAAGAAGAAGGCAGCATTTCACCTTCAAGAAAATGGATCACAAAACGTGTAAGGTCTTTCATTTCAGGGGGGGTTTCACTTTGACCTCACGCATGCAGAGAGAGAGAGAGAGAGAGAGAGCTGAGAGAGAGAGAGAGAGAGAGAGAGTACTTCTTCTTCGTCTTTCTTTAAGGTTCTTTGTTCTTCGGTCGTTCAGGCATGTTTCTGTCAATTACGAACGTAGATGCATCATGCTGCTGTTATGCGCCTAAGTAAGAATAATTAGGCCCAGCATGTCTGACTTCGGGTAGAGGAAATCTTTTTGAAAGTATTTCTTGAAAAAAAAAAGGCAGAATTTCTGTCAATTACGAACGTAGATGCATCATGCTGCTGTTATGCACCTAAGTAAGAATAAATAGGCCTAGCATGTCTGACTTCAGCTAGAGGAAATCTTTTTGAAAGAGTTTCTTGAAAAAGGCAGGAGAATGGACCGGAAAGGGCAGAATGGATAATAGACGACAGCATTGCAAAGGGAAAAGGCAGAATCAAATCAAGACTGGCGGAGATTAGAGGTAGTTATAAGCACATAACTTCCCAGGTGGTGGTGGGAAATTTGTACGGGGAAGAACTATTTCCCCACGGAACTGAAGTCCCCCCCCCCCCCCCCCCCCCCAGTATCCCTAGGGGGGGGTTTGGGGGAAGCTTGCTGCGTTCTACTCCCACAATAACTTCCAGAAGGTGGGGGAAACTATTTGTATGGGAAGACCCCCCCCCCTCCCCCTCCCAGTATCCCTAAGGGGGGGGGGGGAAGCTTGCTGCTTCTACTCCCACCCCCACCCCCACACCCCCACCCACACCCACACCCCAGTCAGTTCTCTCTCTCTCTCTCTCTCTCTCTCTCTCTCTCTCTCTCTCTCTCTCTCTCTCTCTCTCTCTCTCTCTCTCTATCCACTGTCTGTATAAAAAAATAGCTGCAGCGGGCTCGCGCAGCTCGGGGTGGGGAGGCAAGCAAAGAGCCAAAGACATTGAAAAGAAAAGACTAACATCTGGTCCCTTTTCCCTATATGAGTAGTGAGGACAGAAACACTGGTTGTGTCCCTTTTAAACATCTTTATGACATAACACGTTCGATAGGCCAGTTGAATTCTCCGTTCAAATTCCAATCTGAGTCTTTGCATAGCCGCCACTGTGAACTACCCCACTAACGATAACTCTATCAGCCAGGCTCGCCGTAATCTCTTAAGTAGTCCATCTTCCCCTTTTAGAGTCTTTGGTTATGTGTCAAGTGTTGGCTGAAATTAGCGTCCTGCAAAATAAATCGGATTTATAGCGCGTGTTTATGAACGGATGGTGTTGAAAGTTTGCACGACGATAGTCACTATTCCTGGTCACGCATGTTCCAAATCTCGAGTCAATGTCAGGTCTGGTTACACCGCGGTTTGTGAAAACGTGAAGCGGCATGTCGGCGCCCGTATCTCCGGCATTTCTGAAACGATTCGCTTCCGGTTTGGCACACGGATAGTCCCCGGCCCCCCCGGTCATCATTTCTGCCAAAATACAAAAGGCAATCGGCCCCAGAGCGAAAAGAAACCGGCCCTCCGGAACGCCGGAGATACGGGCGCCGAGAAGCCGGTCGGATGCGTGGATGCGTGTTTCGCGCATTTGCGAAACCGCGCAAATGACACAGCCGCCTCGGTTGCCGTTGCCATCGCCCCGTTAGGGCTCACAGCAAATGTGAAGCGATTCGGTCGGAAAACGGCGGAGTTATAAGGCCCGTTTCGTGTTTCAGACACACAGACACACCCACACACACCCACACACACACGGACGGACAGTTGGCTTTTTACTATATGATAATCTCTTTCAAGTAATTCAAGATCGTGTCAGGCGGAACGTCACGGAACAAAATGTTCATTGACTCGGCAGTGTTGTGTTTCCTTCTAATGTCGTATAAATCCTAGCAGTCCAAAAGGACATGACGAATGGAAACTGGAGAATCGCATGCTACACAGTAAGGTGGATCCTCTCCTTTCAATAGAAAGGAATGCGTGTAGTATGTGTGTCCAGTATGTAGTCTACATAAAGCAGTTTCTGCCTTCCGGCCGCCAGCAGCCGAAGGAAGATATTCTTTAAGGTCTGGACGAATGTTGTACAATTTGTTATCTTCTTGAAGGTTCTATTCCTCTTGCCCAAGATTCTTTATATAAGCGGAAACCCCACATCTCATGTCGGAGGATGGAACGTACGCCCTCACAGGAGGATCTCTTACGGCATCCTTGGCCAGACGGGCCCGCCTCATCGTTCCTTCGAATACCGACATGACCAGGGACCCATGCCAAGATGACGTCATAACCTTTGGATTTCAGAAGCGTAAACAATTCGAAGAATTTTATTAGTTCCGGATGTTTCAAGGTTTTTTTTTACAGCAATAGCCTCTAAGGCTGAAGGGAGTCGGTGCAAACTAGAAACTTTTTATCCTCGGATTGCTCGATCAACTTAAGAGCGATGACAAGAGCAGTCAGCTCGGCAGTATACACAGAACTTTCCGTTGGAATATGCTTTGAAGAACTTTGGCGCGACGATGGAATAAAACGCAGCAGAAGCAACACCTTCGTCAGATTTGGAACCGTCTGTGAAAATCGTTTCTTCTTCTTCTTCTTCTCCTTCGATCGCTCAGACAGTTTCCTGTCATATGAGCGTAGATGCGTCATGCTGCCGTTATGCGCCTAACTAAGAAATAGCTAAGCCCAGCATGTCCCGACTTCGGCTGAAGAAATCTTTGTAAGAATTGATAGAAAAAAGGCAGGAGAATGGACCTGTGAGATAGAAAGATAGCGGATGACAGTAAGCAAAGGGAAAAGACTGTCAAAGAGAATGACAGATAAGAGGAAGTTACATGCACAGAACTTTCCAGAAGGTGGGGGAACCATTTGTACAAATGACCCCCCGGTATCCCCACAGGGGGGGGGTGAAAAATCGTTTGATGATCGGGACTCTTGGAACACATCTCCAAAAACATCTGTTTATAATGAGCTGGTGGAATGTTTCCGTAGAGTAGTGAGGTCAAATCTGATGTCTGGAGTATACAGAGTCCAGGGTGGATGATCAGATTTTGATTCGTCACATATGACACCAGCGTCAATATCTGCCACTTCTGCTTGATGAGGAAGGATGCGAATGACCATTGGTGGAATACTGGAAGGATTATCTTCATATTTCTCAAGCGGTTATGTGTGTATACTTAT
>CM065706.1:23158590-23163590 GCA_017654935.2 Phymorhynchus buccinoides | reverse complement strand
ACACACCCTCTTGAAGCTTCGTCTTTCGTGAGAGAAAAGAAAAGGGGGGGGGGAGAATGTAGGCCTGCACTGCTCTGAGAAATTTGCCGCGAAGCGGTATGGGAGGGGGCACATTCCAGAGATGTCTGGCATCCAAACAGACCGAAACCGGTCTCAGACCTGGTCGCTAGCAGGTCCGAGAGCGCTTTCGATAAAGCGGTTTCACATGTAATATAAATGCACAAAAGCGGTTTGAAACCGCTCTGAGACTGGAAAAAAATCCTAGTGTGAACGGGCTGTATGTTTCCGACTGTGATTATAGCAGAGGGGGCAGCTGCTATTCCCGCGAGCTGGGCTGAAACAAATTATGCCTGGTGGAGATGCATTGCCCAGGGTACATCCCCACTATAACAGCCAGATAGCAGAGAGGGGGCGGCTGCTATTCCCGCGATCTGGGCTGAGACACATTATGCATGATGGAAATGCATTGACGAGGGTGCATACACCCCCACTCTCTCAGCTCAGTCAAAGGGGTGTGATGACAGATGGCGTCGGGGAAGGTCCCCAAAGGCCAATCAATCCCTTGGGCTGCAAAGCTAGAACTAGTGACCCACATACAAATTCCCCCAACTTCGAATTGAGGCTGCTCTTTAAAATGATGTTTCGATTTGAATTTGGGGGGCATTTGTATGGGAGTCAAACCTGGTCAAAACAAGATTTCTCACCAGATATAAGAGAGAAAACACGCGAAACCCGTGGTTTTGACACGTGGTCTGGTGGGTCTTTGGAGATTGGACTCCCGTACAACAAATGCCCCCAAATTCAAAACGAAACATCATTTTAAAGAGCAGCCTCAATTTGAAGTTGATGGAATTTGCATGTGGGTCACAGCTACCCAGAATAAAAGAAGAGACTTAATCGTGGTGGGTCTGTGGGTCCACCAGATCACGTGTGCGTGCGTGCGTGCGTGTGTACGTGCGTGTGTACGTGCGTGCGTGTGTGTGTGTGTGTGTGTGTGTGTGTGTGTGTGTGTGTGTGTGTGTGTGTGTGTGTGTGTGTGTGTGTATGTGTGTGTGCGCGTGTGCGCGTGTGTGTGTGAGTGTCTGCGCGAGCGCGTGTGCGTGAATGAATAAATGAAGAAGCCATAGGCAGACAGCTGAAATAACATGCACATGGATCGGTATTAGCCTCTCTCTCTCTCTCTCTCTCTCTCTCTCTCTCTCTCTCTCTCTCTCTCTCTCTCTCTCTCTCTCTCTCTCTCTCTCTCTCTCCGCCACTCTCCCTCTCCCTTTTCTGTCTCTCTCCCTCCATCCAACCCCCCCACACACCCTCTCTCTCTCTCTCTCTCTCTCTTCCTCCCTCAGACTCCCCCTTCTCTTCCTCATTCCGTCTCGTGATAAACTCGAAAGTATTTTGTTCTGATTACACTCCAGTCATCTTGGTGTCTATATATTCCTGTGCGTATCGTGTGTTGTTCGTGTTTTTCGATTAATAGGAACTGTTTTGGAAATAATTAAGGGGAAGTAATTCCATGGTGTGTGGGAGTGATCTTGCCTAATTCCATCGGTCAAACAGGGGAAGCTACTCTACCGTCAGGTAGATCCCCATCTCTCGCCTCGTGTGTTTGAGTAGACTTACATCACTTGGAACAACCGTGCGTCAATCGAAATTTGATGTCATTTATATTTATGTTTTGCAAGTTCTATCGGTATGCGGATGCTGGCCGCCCCTCATTTTTCTAAAACAAAATGTTTGCAAGTCGCTGACTGGCATCCTGTGGTTTCAAGCTTCGACGCCATGGTTGCGTGGTTTTGACCGAGTAAGTCGAGGTAATTAGCTCTTATTTTCACGAAATGCTCTCCCCTAGTTTGTTTTTTTCCCCTTCCGAAAATCGTCTATTCAGATCATATACCAGTATATCGACGGCAAGCTTGCATTAATTACATGGTAAGTAAAGCATAATTAAATTACTCTTTAAAAATAAATAAATACATAAAATACGACATTATAGCTTTGAACAAAAATGAGAAGAAAATGATTAGCTTAAAAACAAATTATTATTAAACTTTAAATCTGTGTCGAACATTTTTTTTCCCCCAACAGATTTGTTGGTTAGCCTACTCGCTTCCACTAAAATTATAAGGGTGGAATCCTAATTAAAAAAAAAACATTTAAAAAAAAAGAAGACAACAATTCATGTTTTATCATTCTAAATCTGTGCTGTTTTTGTGTCTTCCAATAGTCGTATTTTAACAACAAATCAGTGTATATGAAAGGATATGTATGTCGTTGTCATTGTCGTTCTCGTTGTTGTTGTTGTTCTTGTTGCCGCTGCTAATTTTAAAGGGCGCGTACACACATAAATCCCCTCTCCCATTTCAATACACATTGCCGGGACTCGGCCAACATAAGTCAAGTCAAGTCAAGTCAAGTACACTTTATTATCTCAACAGATAAATTACATTCAGGTGCAACATCAAATCATTTTAAAAACATATCACAAACCAATCGCAGAAAGCACGATAACATTAAGACACATGGGATTAAATTAGGAACATATTTAAAGCAATCAACAACACAATCAACAGAAGCATAATAACATAGGCCTAATATTAAGATAGTAACATTAAGATACATGGGATCAGATTATGAGCATTCAAACCAAGACTACAATTATCAACCAAGACCACCATTTCACAGAGTATCGCTGCACATCATGAATAAATTACCGTATACATCTCTTTAAAATGGGATTACATTAGAAGCATTCAAGTTAAGATCACTGTATCACAAATGTTACAAATCGTGAATAATTAATTATACATGTATCTCTTTAAGAAAGCATGGCAAATCAGTATATTCACATATTATACATTTTATAAGTATTGCACGAAAAAAACAAAAAACAAAACAAAAACACACACACTATAATTGTAATAGTGCATGGGAAAACCCTACATAAGTCGCTCAGAATGTTTTTAGCAAAAGCCAAAAATAGTCAACTACCCCCCAAAATATCAATTTTCTATTTAGGGCATATTTATGTCTATTGCTATGTGTTCTACCAGTATCCACAACATGAAAGACAATTTTGAATGATTTGTTTGTTTATTTGATTGTTTTCTAAATCAAGTGAATAGAAACAAAGAGGCAAAGTTGCATCTTATATGCCTAATTTCTGCAAATGATCTATTTCGAATGCCAAACTTCAAATAATTATAAAATAAAAACTAGACAAGATAACTCAATTCGGTTTTTGTGTATTAACAAGGAATTGTTGTTCCACCATGAAAAATAAAAATCTCAATTTATGCAAAAATTCCATTATGTCTGGATTTCCCGTGCACGGTCACATTATGTTCGTAAGAGCCTCTGGAGTCTGCGGGTCTGTACTTTTAAAATACTCATAGAACAGGGATCCTAACAAACCACGGCAAAGGTAAAGATGTGCCACCCCTAAATAATTACGAATTGCTAAATCAATTCAAAATCTTAAAATAACTTCTTTTAAAGGGCACCCTGACGGATTAATTTTGGCAAGAAACACGTCCAGATCAGCAGGAAAACACCCTTTACAGATATCGCAACACTCACTTTGTTCTGGTTTCCCAGAAATCAAGCCGTCAAAAAGTCGATTCCTCCTTGGCGGAGGTGCTTGAAGAGAGCCTGTGTTTAGACCAAATCGTTTGCACGAACTTTTCGCAAGACAAGGCTTTTTTATTTTAAAAAAAAATTGTATACAGCTTATCTAAAGGAGTTTAGCTCACAACAAAGGAAATAGCTCCTCTTTTTTTTTTTTTTTTTACTGCACTACAAAAAAAGAAAACGCTTCAACCACAATGAGTTTGGAAACAGTTTTATTTGAGCGACCTCCACCCACCCCATCAAAAATGGCTACTCTCTCCGGCATCTCCGCCAAGGAAGAATCGCCGTTTTGACGGTTTAATTTCTAAGAAACCAGAGCAAAGTGAGTGTTCCTATCCTTGAAAAAGCTGTCTTTCTGGTGATCTTAACGTGTTTCTTGCAAAAACTCATCCGTCCGAGTCCACCTTTAACAAACAGTATCAACTACTAAGTGGTTGATACAAAAGTGTACAGTTCTTTAAAAAAAACCATTTTTGGAAATAAAGATTATTCGATTAACCTTTTTTGCATATATAGAGTCCCCTCGAGTAGAGTAGACCTTATTTGATTTTTAACCTTTTTTGTTGACTTTGTTTTAAAATGTGGTCCTGGACATTTTAATTCCAAACGCTCGGGGAACAAACAAACGCTCAGTAAATGTTAACACAAACTTTGATAACTAAATTGAAGCTAGTTAGCTAGTTTTAGCAAGTCGTAAGTCGAGCTGGCATCAAAATAAAATTCCAAATAAAATTCAACGGTAAATTTAACTTTATCAAAAATAAATTTCTTTTTTCTTCTCTAACTTTACCAATTAGTAGTGTCCCATAATATGATCTTTTAAGATCGGGAGGACGTCAAACATTAATACAGTACACACACATACCGACTACCGACTAAGATCTGTTTCTATGCTATGATTTTGTCTGTACGCGGATTGATCGACTTCATACGAATCGTTTTGAGTTAAGTGGCGTTCAAGCTGTACAAGAACAACTTTTTCGAGGATTTTTGGAGAGAGACGGTAGATGAGAAATAGGCCTGAAGTTTTTAAGTTCGTCTGGGTTGAGACCGTTTTTCTTGAGGAGAGGAATGACTAGCGCATGTTTCAAGCAAGGAGGGACAGTGCCAGTTTTTAGAGAGTGGTTTATGATTCTGGTGAGGACTGGAACAAGGTCTGAGAGATAGTGTTTGGCAAGGTGAGTGGGGATCGGGTCGAGATCAGGGCTTGGTTTGCAAATCTCAATCCTTGCGTAATAACATTTTCAAGTTTCAAGTTTCGAGTATCTCTCTCTCATTGTTAAATAAAGTTTGTCAGTGTTCAGTGCTCATCTCTAAGCTCCAACGGGTCCAACATAATGCTGCTCGTCTCATTTGTCGCTCCCCTAGGTTCGATC
>CM065706.1:23143590-23151090 GCA_017654935.2 Phymorhynchus buccinoides | reverse complement strand
CGTCATTTTACATACAAGTTTTGCTATTTCTGGTTTAACTTAGTGCTGATTTGCTTTTGTTGTGGATTTTCGATTTGGTGCAAAGAGGACACCATTCTCTTGTAAAATGTCTTCTTGTTGAAGTTGACATCTACTGGACAGTCAAATTGCAGGCCGATCATGCACACTGATGAGATCTTCTCAGGTCGAAACAGCTGTCTGTAATAAGGCACTGTCCCTCCCCCATTGGGAGAAAAAATAAATCAGCACATTTTATTATTTTCTTCTTTTCAGAACACAGAACAATTCATAAAGTTAACGTTAACTGAGTTTGTTTCTGAGGTTCACAATACAGACTTTGGACACAGAAAGGTTATATCAAAGCAAATTATATATATATACGTTTTTATATATATATATATATATATATATAGCAGAACAAAAAAAGAGAATGAAAACTAACAAGAAAGAATGTAGACTATTCCCAATATTTCGGCTTTTGGCCTTGGACGCGGGACAGACAGTAGAACAAACTTGACGTAACAAATACAACACGTAACTTTTCTTGACGTCATTGTTGTGACCCACATTCTGTGTGTATAATTAGATTGTGTTGCAGTGTGTGTGTGTGGTGTGTGTGTGTGTGTGTGTGTGTGTGTGTGTGTGTGTGTGTGTGTGTTTGATAATTCGTTGGACTATTGAGTCCACATAATTTATAAAAAAAAAAAAAAAAAAAAAAAAAAAAAAATAATAATAATATAATAAAAAAAAAATCCCCCAGTACAGTCTCTCTCTCTCTCTCTCTCTCTCTCTCTCTCTCTCTCTCTCTCTCTCTCTCTCTCTCTCTCTCTCTCTCTCTCTCTCTCTCTCTCTCTCTCTCACCTCTCTCTCTCTCTCTCTCTCATATCCATGTCCGCTCTGTCCATCTTTGTAGTTATCACTTCCAAACTATGTAGAACTAACGCCAGATGTCGTAAGACCCTTAAGTTAAGAGAGTGGGCATGTATCATGGGTAAAGCATCTTCATTATAAACAAATTCAGCATCTCCACTATGATAATGCCAAGAGAGTGGGTGTGTAACCTGGGCCAAGCGTCTCCACTATAAACAAATAAAGCATCTCCCCTAGGAACAGGTCAAGAGAGTGGATCCTGGGTAAAGCATCTCCACTATAAACAAATAACACAGCTCGATGGAGAAATAACTGCCCTCTCAGACAATTCATTAGAGAGAGTTCAGACCCAGCGGAGCCATGGTCTTCAGCTTGTCCATCCAGAACTTTTCACGACGGAGTCTGGACTCCTTGCTCTGGACGAAGACCTGTTCGAGGATGATGCATCTGACATTCTCACAGGAATGTCCGGCCAAGTTGAAGTGCTCTGCCACCAGAGTCCCAGTGTTGTGCCTGATATGGGACCGGTGTAGAGTGAACCTTACGCTAACTGAGTTCTTTGTCTCTCCAACATACTGGGCGTTTCTACATAGTTCGCAGAACAGCAGGTAGATGACGTTAGTCGATCCACAGCATAGGTTCTGCCTGATGGTGAACCTCTCCCCCGTCCTGTCACTGGAGAACCCCGTGGCTTCCATCAGATGAAGACGGCAGGCAGCGCACGTCTTGGAACATCTGTGGCAGCCAGGATCCACGTCACAGGGCAGGGCAGGAGGAGCTGAAGGCATCAGCAAATCTCTCAGGGATCTGCTGTTCCGTTCTCCCAGGATGGGGGGTTCAAGAGCCACTTTCCTCATCCTGGCGCTCTGGTGGAGGGTAGGCAGACTGTCCCTGAGATATTTGCTGAGTGGAGGGTTGCGGGGATTGTGGGTCACCACCATGGGAACTCTCCCGGCTTTCTTTTGTGGCTGTTACTCGAGTGTACTCCCTCGTTGTGTTGCTTTGGCCTTCTCTCTTCCCTTTTTGATAGCCCACTCTGGATAGCACTTCTTTTTGAAGTTGTTGGCCATTGTGTTGCACTGGCGTTCAAAGTCCTCATCGTTGCTGCAAAGGCGTCGAAGTCGTAAAAACTGGCTTGATGGTATGCCGTTTACGCAGTGCCTTGGATGACTTGAGTTGTATGGAAGGTAGGCTTTGGTGTCTGTGGACTTGACAAAGAGGCTTGATGTTAAGTAGCCGTCATCGATCTTAATGAGAATGTCAAGGAAGGGAATACTGGTCTTGGAGTTGCTGATGGTGAACTTGATGGTTGGGTGGATGGAATTGATGTAGGTGGTGAATTGGTCTAGGTCTTGTTGGGACCGAGTCCACAAGATGAGGATGTCATCGATGAATCGTTTCCATACATCCTCCTCAATCCGCACAGGGCTGTTCTCCAACAGTTTGGCTTCAAGCCAGCCCATGAAGATGTTGGCCACAGTAGGTGCCATCGGTGTTCCCATGGCTGTCCCTGACTTCTGTCTGTATGTCTGGCCCTCAAAATTGAAAAAATTGTTCGTGAGAACATGGTTCACCACCTTGAGAGCTTTGTTCATTGGTGGGCAATCAGGGAGAGGGTGGCATCCCATCAGATCTTTGATGGCCTCCACCATGTCCTGTTGAGGGATGTTGGTGTAGAGGCTGACGACATCTATAGTGACCAACTGGGCGTCGACAGGAAGGGGCCCGTACTTTGTGTTCCACTCGTTGATCACTTTCAGCATGTGGGTGGAGTCTTTGATGTACGAGGGCAAGCTGACAACCAGGGGGCGGAGCCAGTGGTCCGCTAGTTTCGACAAGGTCTCTGTAGGGCCTCCAATTCCTGAAACAATCGGGCGTCCAGGTGGATTTTGTAGGTTTTTGTGGATCTTTGGGAGGTGGTGGAAGAGGTGAGGCCTAACATTGTTGGGTTCCAGCCTGGCCCATTTGTAGGTGTTGTTATCAATGAATTTCTGAGTATGGAGGTCATCAATAATTTTGTTGGACTCTTTCGCTACACTACAGGTAGGATCTGTTCGAACAGGTTCGTAGTAGGTGTTGTTGTTGAGCTGCCTCTCTGCCTCCCTCACATAGTCCGTCATGTTCTGCACAACCACAGCTCCACCCTTGTCAGCAGAACTAATACGAAGAGTCCTGTTCTTAACATGCTGTTGTAGCTCTCTCAGGGCCTTCCGTTGGTCCCTGGATAGGTTGTCTCGTAGTGGCTTAGGGTCAGGAACATGGGATTTGACTTGGCTCTCAATGGTATATATATATGGTATATATATATGGTATATATATATGGTATATATATATATATAAAGTCCTCGGCTGGGTTCTGCCAATGCCTCCCTAATAAGGAGGAGAAACTAAGCTAGCACACTTTATGTTTTTTAGAACATAGATCAAAATACCACGTTAATATAACTGGTGTTGGTCTTAATGTTCGTTTCAAAGACATAGGGACAAAAAAAGTTTTAAACAATGTTACTATTATTGCGTTTCAAATGCTCTAGCCTTTGAGTCCTGTGGGCTGGAGGAACGGTGCCAGCAGGAAACAGAAATTTTTTCATACCTATATATTTATATATATATATATATTATTTTTTTACGTCTCCAGCAGGAGAAATGTCCGCCATCACGCAACCTCAAGACCAGGCGGGACTGGCCAAGTTGTTTCCCTTTCTGTCGCCCGGAGGGGATTACTCTCCCTTGGAGTGTCAAGCGCAGCAGCGGGTGGCCATCCTCATCCCTTACAGGAACCGCTGGGATCATCTGCTGGTGCTTCTGCGGAATCTGGTGCCTTTCCTCGTTCGTCAGCAGGCCTCGTTCACCGTGTTCGTTATTGAGCAGGTTAGAATGAGTGTGGTGGGGAGGCTATTTGGCATTGGTATTTGGCATTGGTATTTGGCATTGGTATTTGGCATTGGTATTTAGTATTGGTATTTGGCATTGGTATTTGGTATTGGTATTTGGCATTGTTATTTGGTATTGGTATTGGTATTTGGTATTTGGTATTTGGTATTGGTATTGTTATTTGGTATTGTTATTTGGTATTGTTATTTGGTATTTGGTATTGTTATTTGGTATTGTTATTTGGTATTGTTATTTGGTATTGGTATTTGGTATTGTTATTGGTATTTGGTATTGTTATTTGGTATTGGTATTGTTATTTGGTATTTGGTATTTGGTATTTGGTATTTGGTATTTGGTATTTGGTATTTGGTATTTGGTATTTGGTATTGGTATTTGGTATTTGGTATTGGTATTTGGTATTGGTATTTGGTATTTTGTATTGGTATTTGGTATTTTGGTATTTGGTATTTGGTGTTGGTATTTGGTATTGGTATTTGGTATTGGTATTTGGTATTTGGTATTGGTATTTGGTATTGTTATTTGGTATTGTTATTTGGTATTGGTATTGGTATTGTTATTTGGTATTGTTATATTTTATTTGTATTTGGTATTGGTATTTGGTATTGGTATTTGGTATTTGGTATTTGGTATTTGGTATTGTTATATTGGTATTGGTATTTGGTATTGGTATTTGGTATTGTTATTTGGTATTGTTATTTGGTATTGGTATTTGGTATTGTTATTTGGTATTGTTATTTGGTATTTGGTATTATTATTTGGTATTGGTATTGTTATTTGGTATTGTTATTTGGTATTGTTATTTGGTATTGGTATTTGGTATTGGTATTTTTGGTATTTGGTATTTGGTATTTGGTATTTGGTATTGTTATTTGGTATTGTTATTTGGTATTTGGTATTGTTATTTGGTATTGTTATTGTTATTTGGTATTGTTATTTGGTATTGTTATTTGGTATTGTTATTTGGTATTGTTATTTGGTATTTGGTATTGGTATTTGGTATTTGGTATTGGTATTTGGTATTTGGTATTTGGTATTTGGTATTGTTATTTGGTATTGTTATTTGGTATTGTTATTTATTTGGTATTATTTGGTATTGTTATTTGGTATTGGTATTGGTTGTATTTGGTATTTGGTATTGGTATTTGGTATTGGTATTTTGTATTGGTATTGGTATTTGGTATTTGGTATTTGGTATTTGGTATTTGGTATTTGGTATTTGGTATTGGTATTTGGTATTTGGTATTTGGTATTTGGTATTGGTATTTGGTATTTGGTATTTGGTATTTGGTATTTGGTATTGGTTTGGTATTTGGTATTGGTATTGGTATTTGGTATTTGGTATTTGGTATTTGGTATTGGTATTTGGTATTTGGTATTTGGTATTTGGTATTTGGTATTTGGTATTGGTATTATTTGGTATTTGGTATTTGGTATTTGGTATTTGGTATTGGTATTTGGTATTTGGTATTGGTATTTGGTATTGTTATTTGGTATTGGTTATTTGGTATTTGTATTTGGTATTGGTATTTTTGGTATTTGGTATTTTGGTATTTGGTATTTGGTATTGGTATTTGGTATTGGTATTTGGTATTTGGTATTTGGTATTGGTATTTGGTATTTGGTATTTTGGTATTTGGTATTGGTATTTGGTATTTGGTATTTGTTATTTGGTATTGGTATTTGGTATTGTTATTTGGTATTGTTATTTGGTGTTGGTATTTGGTATTGTTATTTGGTATTGGTATTGGTATTTGGTATTGGTATTTGGTATTTGGTATTGGTATTTGGTATTGATATTTGGTATTTGGTATTGGTATTTAGTATTGGTATTTGGTATTTGGTGTTTGGTATTTGGTATTGGTATTTGGTATTTGGTATTTTGGTATTGGTATTTGGTATTTGTATTTGGTATTTGGTATTGGTATTGGTATTTGGTATTGGTATTTGGTATTGGTATTTGGTATTGGTATTTGGTATTTGGTATTTGGTATTTGGTATTGGTATTGGTATTTGGTATTGGTATTTGGTATTGGTATTTGGTATTGGTATTTGGTATTGGTATTTGGTATTGGTATTTGGTATTTGGTATTGGTATTGGTATTGATATTTAGTATTGGTATTTGGCATTGGTATTTGGTTTTGGTATTGGTATTTGGCATTGGTGTTTGGTTTTGGTATTGGTATTGGTATTTAGTATTGGTATTTGGTATTTGGTATTGGTATTTGGTATTGGTATTTGGTATATTCTAGTCACATAGACTTATCTCTGTGAAATTCGGGCTGCTCTCTCCCAGAGAGGGCGTCGCCGCAGGTGCAGCGCCTACCCTTTTTTTTTTTTTTTTTCTTTTCTTTTTTTTTTTGGGGGGGGGCAAAGGGTGAGGAGGGGGTGTGGGCACACTTGGAAAACTTAGCTATCTATTTGGCCATACCAGGCAGCGGGATTTCTCCCTGCTCTTACCGACTTTAATTCAACTTAAAGGGATTTTTACGTGCGTAAAGCGCACGGTCAGACTAGCTTTAAGTCCCCATCCGAAGGACTGGACGTTCAGTTCGATTTTCCTGTCAAGCTAGAAAGAAAAGGGGCGAGGAGGCCGGGATTCGAACCCGGGTCACTCACGCTGCAGTCACGCATTACATTTGGCAGGCGAACGTCTTAAGGCACTCTGCCACCTTTCTCTCTTGGGTGGGGGGGGGTGGGGGGTAGAAAAGAGGAGAAGAGGGAGGAGGAGGAGGAGGGAGGAGGAGGAGGAGGAGGAGGAGGAGGAGGAAGAGAAGATGAAAAAGAAGAAGAAGAAGAAGAAGAAAAATAAAAGAAGAAGACGAACGAGGAGAGAGAGACACAGAGAGAGAGAGAGAGAGAGAGAGAGGAGAGAGAGAGAGAGAGAGAGAGAGAGAGAGAGAGAGAGAGAGAGAGAGAGAGAGAGAGAGAGAGAGAGAGTTGATATATTTGACACTTGAACACCTTATTATTGCATAAATAGTTCCCCCGCCTTCTGGAAGCTCTGTGCTTGTAGCTTCCCCTAATCTGTCACTCTCTTTGACTCTTGCCTTTTCCCTTTTGCTTGCTGTCATCTACTATCTTTCTGCCCTTTCTGATCCATTCTCCTGCCTCTTTTTATTCTTCCTTTTTTTTCTTTTTTTCTTTCAAGAAACGCTTTCAAAAAACATTTCCTCCTCCAGCCGAAGTCGAACATGCTGGGCCAAATTATTTCTTAGTTAGGCGCGTCACATGCAGCATGACGCATCCGCGCTCATGATTGAAAGGAAACTGTGTGAGCGATCAAAGAAGAAGAAGAAGAAGGAGAAGATAATAAGAATAGAAGAGGGTCTTTGCTGTCCGTATTGGTCGACTTATGGCGATGCTTTGACCGCCAGGGGGCAGTCAAACCACTAGGGGCTTATCACGCTATATTCTTAGTTGGGCGTAGTGAGAGAGAGAGAGAGAGCCCCCCCCCCCCCTCTCTCTCTCTCTCTCTCTCTCTCTCTCTCTCTCTCTCTCTCTCTCTCTCTCTTTATCCCCAACTAAGAATATAGAGAGGATTAACCCCACTCGAGCGTTATGCCACCTGGCGGTCAAAAGAGCCCGCTAAGTCGCTCATTGTTGCACATGTTCTTACTCTTATATTTCCGAAATGAATAAGGGGAAGGAACTTCTAGTAATTAACTCCCTTTTTTATTTTTTATTTTTTTACCAAAGTTATTTATGGCACCTATTCGCCTAGCAAAGTGAAAGTA
>CM065706.1:23118590-23126090 GCA_017654935.2 Phymorhynchus buccinoides | reverse complement strand
TGATGATGATGACGACGACGACGACGATGATGATGATGACGATGATGATGATGGTGATGATGATGACGACGACGACGACGATGATGATGTTGATTACGATGATGATGACGATGACGACGATGATTATGATGATGATGATGACGACGAAGATGACGATACTAATGATGATGATGATGATGATGATGATGATGACAGGTTCAAGTTGCTGGGAGACACCAAGCAGCGAATGGACAGGGATGGCCTGAACAGCCTGCGATACAACGTGACCAGCATAAAGGACGACCTGCCGCTGTTCACCTGGATCAAAGTCCGGGTGGACCCCAGACACTTTGCTTAATCATATATCACAGCAGTAACAACGAGAAACAACAACAACGACGACGACAACGACGACGACAACAACATCAACAATAGCAAGAAGCACGTGAGATAGACCAGTGTGCAAAAAAACAACCCTATTCATCTGGATCAAAGTCCAGGTGGACCCCAAACACTTTGCTTAATAATATATCACAGTAACAGCAACGAGAAACAACAACAACGACGACAACAACAACAACGACGACAACAACATCAACAATAGCAAGAAGCACGTGAGATAGACCAGTGTGCAAAAAAACCACCCTATTCATCTGGATCAAAGTCCAGGTGGACCCCAAACACTTTGCTTAATAATATATCACAGCAGTAACAACGAGAAGAAGCGCGTGATGCAGAACAGTGTGCTGAAAAAAACAACCGACTGTTCAGCTGGATCAAAACTTGGATGGACCCCACACACTTTGCTTAATAATATATCATAGCAGCAACAACCAGAAACAACAACAGGAGTTACAACAACAACAACAGCAACAACAACAACAACAGCAACAACAACAATATCAACAACAATAAGCACGTGAGATAGAACAGTGTGCAAAGCAAACAAAACATTGTTCACCTAGCAATAGCAACAACAGCAATAACAGCAACACCTACATACAAAACAGCAGCAGCAACAACCACAACAACAACAACAACAACAACAACAACAAGAACCACAACAACAACAGCAGCAACAACAACAATAGCAATAGCAACAACAGCAATAACAGCAACACCTACATACAAAACAGCAGCAGCAACCACAACAACAACAACAACAAGAACCACAACAACAACAACAACAGCAACAACAACAGTAGCAATAGCAACAACAGCAATAACAGCAACACCTACATACAAAACAGCAGCAACAACCACAACAACAACAACAACAAGAAGCACAACAACAACAACCACAATAGTAGCAATAGCAACAACAGCAACAACAACAACAAGAACCACAACAACAGCAATAACAGCAACAACTGCAACAACAACAAGAACCACAACAACAGCAATGACAACAACACCTACCTACAAAACAGCAGCAACAAACAACAACAACAACAACAACAACAACAACACCTACCTACAAAACAGCAGCAACAACCACAACAACAACAACAACAACCACAACAACCACAACAACCACAACAGCAATAACAGCAACACCTACCTACAAAACAGCAGCAACAAACAACAACAACAACAACAACCACAACAGCAATAACAGCAACACCTACCTACAAAACAGCAGCAACAAACAACAACAACCACAACAGCAATAACAGCAACACCTACCTACAAAACAGCAGCAACAAACAACAACAACAACAACAACAACAACAACCACAACAACCTTTATAACAACCGTAACAATTATTACAGCAATAATTAACAGCATCAATGACGCAAGCACATTGGCATGGTTTGCTTTGTGAGGTTGGGGTGGTGGGGGTGAGGGTGCTTTTTTATATAATTGTTATTGTTATCCACTTTTGAGGACCAAACTCCGTGCACATTCCATTGTTACATTCATACTCAGATGTCTCTCTCTCTCTCTCTCTCTCTCTCTCTCTCTCTCTCTCTCTCTCTCTCTCTCTCTCTCTCTCTCTCTCTCTCTCTCTCTCTCTCTTCAGATCCCAAATTGCTGCTGAATATAAAAGTATTGGTTGGATCTTGCCATCAAATTTTTAACCCTTTCACCGCCAAAGTCCCATTTCTGCCCCACAGTGATTTAACACCTATGTCACTAAAAGGCATCAAATTGGGGTCTATTATCCAAAGACCCTATTGTCTTAAATATTGGGAAGTAAGGATAGACCTTATTTATATATCTGTCACAGAAGAATCTCGAAAACTGCAGATGGTTTTTGTTCCCTACCCAGGTAAATTTAATGGGCATTTTTGGCTGAAATATGGCTGGCGGTGAAAAGGTTAAAAAGAAAGTATTGGCTGTCATTTCTGTACATTTTATTACAGACTCTATTAAGCGGTAATGCTACCTTGTTTCCTTTCGTTGCTAAAGGCATGGTGCTCCTTTTAGCACTATTTCCTAGTTGTAAAATAGTATTCCAAGTAACTGAGTAACTATTGACCACTTCGAAAATGTTCCCTTTGTAAAGCCATGTTTCGTGTGTGTGTGTGTGTGTGTGTGTGTGTGTGTGTGTGTGTGTGTGTGTGTGCGTGTGCGTGTGTGTGTGTGTGTGTGTGTGTGTGTGTGTGTGTGTGTGTGTGTGTGTGTGTGTGTGTGTGTGCTTGTGTGGATGTGGATGGTGATTACTTTTAATAATTATAATCATGTGAAGCCTACTCTCTCTCTCTCTCTCTCTCTCTCTCTCTCTCTCTCTCTCTCTCTCTCTCTCTCTCTCTCTCTCTCTCTCTCTCTCTCTCTCTCTCTCTCTCTCTCTCTCTCTCTCTCTCTCTCTCTCTCTCTCTCTCTCTCTCTCTCTCTCTCTCTCTCTAAGTCTGAGGTGCGGTCAACTTATGATAATTTATTATCTGCTTTATTTTTCTAAGAGACATTGATTTTGTCAAATTGTCATTTTTTTGCAATATATCAGATTATATTGACATATCAGATTAGATTTTTAAAGTTACATTGATTATACATTTGCGATTTGCGATTGATGTTTTTTAATGTATCTTCTTCAAGTAATAACATATCATATTGTATTTTTAAAGTGACGTTGAATATACATGTGAGATCTGTGATTGATCGTTTTTTATCTTCTTCAATCAATAACATATCATATTATATCCTTTTTAAGTGACATTGAGTTTTGGGGTTGATATATATTTGTTAATCTTCTTCAAGTAATAACATTCTTTTAAAAATGACATTGATTTTACATTTGAGATTAATTTTGTTGCTGATGTGGGGGTTTTTAAAATCTCCTTCAAGCAATAACATATCGTATTATACGGTTTTATTTTAATAAAGTGACATTGATTTTACTTGATATTTTTGGATAATATTCTATCTTCTTCAATATCATGTTTCTGGTGGGGAAACGAACTGTTGAAATTGGTATTTTTTTAATGTTCAACACTAGAGTGGCTTGTGAATTTGCTACGAATAATGCAATTCGTGGATTCGGTTATTTCTTTGGTGTACATTAAGGTGATCTATGCACTTCTCATTTATTTTATCTTTTATAATTCATTTGTGTTTAATTACTTACTTTGTGTTTTCGGTGCTATTCCGAAATGGATTTTGGAAGTGCTTGAATTGATGCTACTCATGGATTCGGTTATTTATTTGGTCAAATCAAATCAAATCAAATCAAATCAAATTCACTTTATTGTCTCCCAAGGAGAAAGTTTGTTCAGGTGCCAGAATAACAAAGACATCGACATTCAGCATGCATGAATAGGAGCAAAAGTTACACATAATACACACTTAAAGATACACATTATATGTGGATACATACACGTCTAAGGATAAGCATGCATAGTGTCTTTTAACACGATGAACACACATTTAAACCTAAAAGGATCATGAGTTTAGGAGGTGGATGGATCTGGGGATGAAGGATTTCTGTGCCCTGGAGTTGACTTTGGTGTATATTTACGTGATCTCTTGATTCCTCTGTTGATGGTGTCATTCTTTCATTAATCTCACATTTGTTGTTTTTTAAGTGTTATACCAGAATTCTGGAAGTGCTTGAACCCTTTCACCGCCAATGTCGCATTTTAGCACCACAATAGTTCAACACCCATGTCACTTAAACGCATCAAATCAGGACCTGTTACCCAAGTTTCAAGTTTCAAGTTTTTTATTTCAACTTCCAGCCCAGAGGGCTTCAAAGCCATAAACACAAACACTCACAACAAATTTGTCCCCATAAACATTCAATGAAACAAACGTGCAGAACACAAGGCAATTGATATGATATTAACATGTGCAAAAAAGAAATTACCAGTGCTAACAACAAATGCATCACCACTACCTGCTACTTCTTAATTTTGGGAGGTAAGGATAGGCCTAATGTAATATATGTGACAAAGGAATTCGCAATATTTCAGATATTATATTTTTTCTATCCAGTTGTTAAGTTTCATGGTATTTTGGGGCTGAAAAATGGCTGGCGGCAAAAGGGTTAATGTATGCAATTCCATGATATTGTAACGATTAATTCGTTACTGTCTTTGGTGTACGTACATCAAGGTGGTTGATGGATTCCTCGTTTAGTTTTTAATCAGTCTTTTATTGGTTTGCATTTTTTCAGTGCTATGCCAGAATAGATTCTGGAAGTGCTTCAATTAGTACAATTTCTTGATAGTTTATCAATTAATTAGTTAATTTCTTTGGTGTACAACAAGGCGGTTTATGAATTTCCCCCTTTAGTTTTTAGTCCCCGGGCCGAAGGTTCGGGGAGCTATTGTTTTTGTCTGGTCCGTCCGTCCGTCCGGTGTCCGTCCGTCCGGCGTGCCTCTGTCCGTCCGGCTATTTGTCCGTTTTTCTCAAAAACTATTCAGTGTATCATCATCAAATTTGGTATACTAGTTTGCCAAGATGCAAGCTATCCACTGATGTATTTAGTTTTACATTAAAGTCAAGGTCGCGCCAGTTACGGGGTTCAAACCCCGAAACACATACTCGCTACTATCTCGCGAAGTCTTGCATGTATTTCAATGCAGTTTTTGTCACAACATTTCTTGATGAATGGTCTATAACACAGTTGTCATGAATTTTTCTGTGCGCGCGTGTGCGCATGATCGCGCGCGCTCAAATCACGGGTCCGAACCCCAAGGCTATATATATATTAAAAAAAAACTATTCAGTTACGTGCTGTTTTGATGCGTTTTTATGTAGTTACGTGCTGTTTTGATGCGTTTTTATGTATGTGTACAACCAACACATTCCGATATCGGAGTAGCTCGGCGGTGCTGCGAGGGGACTTTGCAGCCGCTCGGCGTTGCACTTGTTTTATTTGTCTTTTATCGGTTTCTATTTGTCAGTGCAATGCGAGTCACCATGAGAGCAGGGCTTGTAAAGCCACAGAATTTGATACCATATTTTTCTTTAGTCTTTTTGATGATTGATGGAAATGAGGCGGACGACTCTGATGATGATGATGATGATGATGATGATGATGATGATGATGATGCCATGGAGTTCCGTGTCGATCTGAGACTAACGTGACAGGGCTGTACTCTACGATTTCTTTCATTATTCTAAAATATTTTTCAATGCTATAATTTTTAACCAGAATGGATTTTGGAAGTTCTTTTATTGATGCAATTCATTGGTCGTGTTGTACTATATATTTGGTGATCATTAACCCTTTCACCGCCAAAGTCGCATTCTAGCACCACAGTGATGTAACACCTATGTCACTAAAAGGCATCAAATTGGGGTCTATAACCCACAGACCCTACTGTCTTAGTTTTGGGAAGTAGGGATAGACCTTATTTGGTTTAAACAAATCTAGAGCAACAACAAGCTCGAAGCTTATACCGTGCTCCTTAAATTAACGTCATAATTGCACAATTGATTGAACAGATGGAGACTGCGTTTAAACCAATATAAACTGTGAATACAAACAAGAGTTTTAAGTGTGAACAAAACAGAAGTAATACTACTACTACTACTACTACTACTACTACTACTACTACTACTACTACTAATAATAATAATAATAATAATAATAACAGACCTTATTTCATATGTGCCACAGAAGAATCCCCAATACTGCAGATGGATTTTGTTCTCTATCCAGGTAAATGTAATGGACATTTTTGGTTGAAATATGGTTGGCGGTGAAAGGGTTAACACACAGTTGTCTATGCACTCCTTTACATTCGATCATTCCATCCTTAATTTGTGTGTGTGGTTTTGTTGTTGGTTGGTTGTTGTTTGTTTGTTGTTGTGTTGTTGTTGTGTGGGTTGGTTGTTGTTGTGGTTTTTTTTTGGGGGGGTAGAAAAAAAAAAGAAAGAAACCACAAAGGATTCTGGGTTTGCTTCAAATGATGCAATTCATTGATGGTATTATTTAGTGTTTCTAAAAACAAAAGTGATCTATGCATTATTTTTTTTTTTTTCCTTTTTTTTTTTTTTCCTTCGTGCCTAATTAACTTACAGATGATGAATTACAAACACAGTAATGGAAACTGGTCGTGCCATAAGTTTTGTTGTTGTTGTTGTTGTGTTTTTCGGGGGGGGGGGGGGTGGTGGGGGTCATTTGACTTTCAGCAGGACCTACGTGCGTGCGTGTGTAGGAACAAGGATAGGGTGGTGGTGGTGGAGTGGGGGTGTGTGATTTTGCATTTATAATTTATTGAAAAATTGTGCAAAATGCCTCTCTCTCTCTCTCTCTCTCTCTCTCTCTCTCTCTCTCTCTCTCTCTCTCTCTCTCTCTGAGTCTCTCTCTCTCTCTCTCTCTCTCTCTCTCTCTCTCTCTCTCTCTCTCTCTCTCTCTCTCTCTCTCTCTCTCTCTCTCTCTGTGCGTATTTGCACCTGCGTGTTCGCACACACCACAAGCCACTCTGTATGCATGTTTTGGTATAGTTATAGGGTATACTGTATGCGTGTGTGTGTGTCTGTGTGTGTGTGTGTGTGTGTGTGTGTGTGTGTGTGTGTGTGTGTGTGTGTGTGTGTGTGTGTGTATGTGTCTGTGTGTTCATTTGAGCTTGAATGTTTTTCCCTATGTTCTTGAATTTACTGTGAACATGCCTGTCGTTATTTTCTATTCTTTTTATGCATTTTATGCTTTCTTTTTATTTTTATTTTTCTTGTTATTTGGCTTTTCTTTTTCCCCCTCGAGGGCATGGTGTAAAGAAGCTTGAGCTTATCCGTTTACCATCATTAACCATTCGCATTTGTATTCGTATTCTCTCTCTCTCTCTCTCTCTCTCTCTCTCTCTCTCTCTCTCTCTCTCTCTCTCTCTCTCTCTCTCTCTCTCTCTCTCTCTCCCTCTCTCTCTCTCACACATACATTTTTCAAAACCTCAAAACATCTTTGTCAATTTAGATCATGTTCTCATGTTATTATTACTTGTTGAGTTGTTGGCGGTTCTCTTTGCTCTTTAACCCTTTCACCGCCAAAGTCGCATTTCAGCACCACAGTGATTAAAAACCTATGTCACTAAAAGGCATCAAATTGGGGTCTATTATCCAAAGACCCCTATTGT
>CM065706.1:23093590-23098590 GCA_017654935.2 Phymorhynchus buccinoides | reverse complement strand
TCAGTTGTCTTTTCATGTCATGATTTGCCCAATGATTTTTTCTTTAATTTTCTTTGGCAGTCAAGGGGTTAAGCTTAACTACAAGGCGCTCAAACACACATATGATACACAATCTTGGCTGCCCAAAGTAGGTAGAATATTAACCAAAATCTGCCCCCAAAATAAATTACAAATCAGGGTTCTGTTGTCCAACACTGAGATAGGTAGGAAAGGATATAATTAAAGTGGTTCTGTGCAGTAGTTAGCAAGGTACTGCCCGATCAGACAGGCAAACATGGAATCTTCGATCACTCAGACAGTTTCCTGTTAATTATGAGCGCAGATGCGTCATGCGCGCCTAACGAAGAAATAGTTAGGTCCAGCATGTCCGACTTCGGCTGGATGAATATTTTTTTGGGGGAAGTGCTTCTAGAAAAAAAGGCAGGAGAATGGACTGGTAAGGCAGAAAGATAGTAGATGACAGCAAGCAAAGGGAAAAGGCAGAGTCAAAGAGAGTGACAGATTAGAGGAAGTTACAAGCACAGAAGTTGGGGGGAACATCATCATATAATAATTTGGCAAGTGTCCGTCTGTCTGTGTGTCTGTCTGTCTGAAACACAAAACGGGCCTTATAATCGCTTCAAATTTGCTGTGAACCCTAACGGGGTGATGGCAACGGCAACCGAGGCGGCCGTGTCATTTGCGCGGTTTGGCAAATGCGCGAAACGCGTATCCGCCGGCCTCTCGGCGCCCGTATCTCCAGTATTTTGCCTTCAAATTTGGCAGATAGATGACCGGGAACGGTGACTATCGTGTGCCAAACCGGAAGCGAATCGATTTATAACCGCGCGCGATATACGCCGCTTCACCTTTTCACAAAAACTCTGCCGTTTCTTAACCGAATCGCTTCCAATTTGCTGTCAGGCTTGCTATGGCCGGGACAAAGCCTGGCAGGAAATTTGAAGACAATCGGAAGAGCGCGTCACTCTCAGAGCAGCGCCAACGGGAAACGGGGCCTTATAACTCCACCGTTTCTTAACCGATTCGCTTCAAATTTGCTGTACTCAGCGTTACCAGTACTTGGCGTTACCGTTACTAGGCGTTACCGTTACTAGGCGTTACCGGTACTCGGCCGCGTTGCGCTAGTATTCATAAAAAAAGACCTCCTGGTATCCCAACGGTGACAAACGGAGAAACACAACACAAAGCAAATCATAGATAAGACACGTTTAACTGCAATAGCCCTACCTACCCAAGGCGTCCGTGGACTAATTATTTATCTTGGACGCCCAGGCAGTAAGAGCAAAACATACAGCGTATGATAAATGATGGTGATTATTTTATCTTGTTCAAAATTTGAAAAAAAATAGCGTGAGAAAAAATTCGAAATTGCTATGCAGTCAGTTGCAGGTGAGTGTGTGTGTGTGTGTGTGTGTGTGTGTGTGTGTGTGTGTGTGTGTGTGTGTGTGTGTGTGTGTGTGTGTGGTGTGTGTGTGTGTGTGTGTGTGTGTGTGTGTCGTGTGTGCGTGTGCGTGCGTGCGTGTGCGTGTGTGTGTACGCGTGTGAGTACACGTGTGTGTGTGTGTGTGTGTGTGTGTGTGTGTGTGTGTGTGTGTGTGTGTGTGTGTGTGTGTGTGTGTGTGTACGTGTGTGTGTGTGTGTGTGTGTGTGTGTGTGTGTGTGTGTGTGTGTGTGTGTGTGTGTGTGTGCGTGCGTGCGCGCGCGCGCGCGCGTGTGTGGGTGTGTGGGTGTGTGTGAGAGAGAGAGAGAGAGAGAGAGAGAGAGAGAGAGAGAGAGAGAGAGAGAGAGAGAGAGAGAGAGAGAGAGAGAGAGAGAGAGAGAGAGAGAGAGAGAGAGAGAGAGAGAGAGAGAGAGTGTGTGTTGCTAGATGAAATCAAATCCTGCATAGCTGTATTATCTGTGACAGGGTCCATATGTGTGTGAAGATGTTCCTTCGATGTTCCCATCCACGCTTCACGCACATTGCAAGACATTTGTGTCAGATAGAATCGTCTGATATATCACGTAAATTGCGCTGACAACAACCACCATGCATGTTGCGGAAACCACAGAGTTTAGAAATGAGAGGAAAATGGTAGCCCCCTCCTCTGCACCCTTCCATTCATTCCAGGCTGTTCCGTCGAGCGCTGTCGCATTCTCATATTACCGCTGACACTAAGCTCTATCCCCACACCTATCCCTAACCCTATCCTGAACCCTATTCATAACCCTATCCCTAACCCTATCCCAAACACTATTCATAACCCTAGACCTAACCTGAATCCGCTGTTGTATTCCCTTATGGTTAGGGTTAGGAATAGGTTTTGGAATATGTTTAGGGATAGGCATAGGGTCAGCTTAGTGTCCATTACACACACGCACACACATACACACACACACACACACACACACACACACACACATATATATATACACACACACACACACACACACACACACACACACACACACACACACACACACACACACACACACACACACACACACACACACACACACACACACACAGTTGATGGTACGTTATGATCATGTGCAGAACACAGTAAATTCAGAAACACAGTCATCTGAGAATGCGACAGCGGTCGACGGAACAGCCTGAAATGAATGGAAGTGTGCTGCTTTAGCTTTTTTTCTTTGTATCTATGACAGACCTAAATGTGTGTGAAGATGTTCCTGTGATGTTCCTATCCACACGTCACGCACATTTCTAGACATTTCTGTCAGATAGAATCGTCTGATATGTCACCTGATTTGCCCTGACAACAACCACCATACATGTTATGTTGCTGCACTGAATCTCTGCGTCTGTCTTTCATTTTTTTCTCACCTCCTGTGCTACACTAAGAAAATGTGATTCTACGGTAACATACTACTGTCAAAAGAAGACATTATTTTTTTTTAAAGTTTTTTCCCATTTTGATTTTTTCCCTTCTTCTGAAATGCAAAAAGGCCTTCACTGCGCCGATTTCTTAACCCAAAGTCAATCAATCAATCCATCAATTTTCTTGTTCTTGTTCTTGTTCTTGTTGTTGTTGTTGTTGTTGTTGTTGTTGTTGTTGTTGTTGTTGTTGTTGTTGTTGTTGTTGTTGTTGTTGTTCTTCTTCTTCTTCTTCTTCTTCTTCTTCTTCTTCTTCTTCTTCTTCTTCTTGTTCCTCCTCCTCCTCCTCCTCCTCCTCCTCCTCCTCCTCCTCTTCCTCTTCTTCTTCTTCCTTCTCCTCCTCGTCTTCCTGGTCCTCCTCCTCTTCTTCTTCTTTGTTCCCGACCATGCTAGACGTTCAGTCCCGTTCGGTGGATGAAGGTCGCAGTCAGCTGCAGCACTGCAGTAGTGCAGCAGGACCCCACAGCTTGTCCTCCTGTAGTGCCAGAGGCCTGGGCCATACTTCGGCTCTCAGGGTGCCGAAAGTAGGACAAACCTGCAAGATGTGGTCTGAAGTCAAAGTCAAGTCAAAACGTCAAAAATACGTTACTATCTCGTCAGGAGAGATTACAGTGTGGTCTCGCACAAGCACAATACAAGCAAAAAAAATACACATTTGCATGCATTAAGAATGGAAGCAAAACTAAGAAAAACTGGACAACAAAAATCATGCTTCGCACTGAGAAGTTGGACATATTTAGAGTCGATACAAGCGACTATCAAAACATTAAGAACTGCCCTCTTTCCCACCATTTCTATCCTCGCATTCATTTGTTCACCCTTTGCGAAGTTTTGCAATAAAAGTTCGGTCAGTCTGTGGCTCCTTGTGACCACCCCTCTTTCTCTTAATTAAAAATAATGTTTATTTATAAGTTGCTCACTCGCATACATGATAGCTTCACCCTTCGACGTGACGCCATGATTGTCATGGTTTGACATATTCGGTCGAGGTAGACTACCCTAATTTTCGAGTAGTAGTCTCCCCTCGTTTCTTTCTTTTCCCCCCCAAAACAAATTCATCCATTTAAGTTGTCCCCTTGTTTATAACATGTATTTTGAAACTAGCATCTTTCCATACTTTTTGTTTCTATCTTTCCACCAGACATGATCGAAGACTAGTAGGGTCAGAGCTAAAGGGCGGATCACCCACATTGCAATGCAAGCATTTCCCACAGTACAGAACTAAATTAAGGCCCTTTTACCTAGCAGGAGATTTCTGCCTCGCTTCTCTCCCTTCTCTTCCGTGACGACCTTGAGCCAGGAGAGGTCACCGCGGTTTGGGAATGCAAATATGAGAGGTCTTGACCTTCTAAATTGAAAACTGCACTGGAAACCCGGATTCTTTTACGTGTCAACGGTTGTGTCATACTGCAGGTGTTGCAGGGTGTGTGTGAATGGGGGGGGGGGGGGGGGGGGGGGGGGGGGGGAGTCAATTGACTTTAGGAATAAAATGGTCAGATGAACTCGGATTAATTAATTCAAATTAACTAACTGGGGGGTGGGGGTGGCGGCGACGATTACAAAGCAAAAAAAGTTATTAAGAAAATAAAGAAGAAGAAGAAGAAGAAGAAGAAGAAGAGGAGGAGGAGGAGGAGGAGGAGGAGGAGGGGGCGGAGAAAAAGAAAAAGAAGGTGGTGAAGAAGAGTAGGAGGAGGAGGAGGAGGAAGAAGAAAAAGAAGAAGAAGAAGAAGAAGAAGAAGAACAAGAACAAGAAGAAGAAGAAGAGGAGGAGGAGGAGGAGGAGGAGGAGGAGGAGGCGGAGGAGGAGGAGGAGGAGGAGGAGGAGGAGGAGGAGGAGGAGGAGGAGGAGGAGGAGGAAAGAAGAAGAAGAAGAAGAGGAGGAGGAGGAGGAGGAGAAGAAGAAGAAGAAGAAGAAGAAAGAAGAAGAAGAAAAGAAGAAGAAGAAGAAGAAGAAGAAGAAGAAGAAGAAGAAGGAAGAAAAAGAGGAGAAGAAGGAGACTGAAGAAGAAGAAGAAGAAGAATAATAAGAAGAAGAAGAAGAAGAAGAAGAAGAAGAAAAAAGAAGAAGAAGAAGAAGAAGAAGAAGAAGAAGAAGAAGAACAAGAAGAAGAAGAAGAAGAAG
>CM065706.1:23076090-23078590 GCA_017654935.2 Phymorhynchus buccinoides | reverse complement strand
GCGTTTTTCCTCACACCTGCTGCCGTGTCATTCACACAGACTGGCTGAGCGTTGTGTACGCATTTTGGTCCACTGTCGACCATGTTTTTTCGGTCTTGCGAGAGAGAGAGAGAGAGAGAGAGAGAGAGAGAGAGAGAGAGAGAGAGAGAGAGAGAGAGAGAGAGAGAGAGAGAGAGAGAGAGAGAGAGAGAGAGAGAGAGAGAGAGAGAGAGAGAGAGAGAGAGAGAGAGAGAGAGAGAGAGAGAGAGAGAGAGAGAGAGAGAGAGAGAGAGAGAGAGAGAGAGAGAGAGAGAGAGAGAGAGAGAGAGAGAGAGAGAGAGAGAGAGAGAGAGAGAGAGAGAGAGAGAGAGAGAGGCCTAAAGAAGCAGACCTGTTTGTGTGTATAACCTGTCAGCGAATCAAAAGCAACAAGGCGTTTGCTACCTGTCACACGATTGTCAAACATGCTGGGTCCTCGGTAGAACACAGATGGACACCGAGCATAAAATTATATAGCTCGGTGTACATCTCGTGTCCTGGCTAATACAAAGCATCTGTTTTGTTTCATTCTGTGTTTTTCTCACACCTGCTGCCATGTCATTCACACCGACTGGCGTGCGTTGTGTACGCATTTGGTCCGCTGTCGCCCGTGTTGTTTGGGTCTTGGGGAAGAGAGACCAAAAGAAGCAGACCTGCTTGTGTGCATAACCTGTCAGCGAGTCAAAAGCAACAAGGCGTGCGGTACCTGTCAAACGATTGTCAAACATGCTGGGTCCTCGGTAGAACACAGATGGACACTGAGCTTAAGAGTGGCTATGATTTGGCATTTATTTGTCGTCTGATTCCCCCCTTTCCTTCTTCATCAGTGAAACAAAAATAGCGCTCTCCAGGTGGGAACAACCCAAATTTCACAGAGACGCCTCTGAACAAAGAACAAGAACAAGAACAAGAACAAAATTTTTATTGTCGTAAGAAAACCAGAGGTTTTGTGGGACACAAATGGTTAGGAAATATTCAAAGAATTTGGCACCATATGGTTACTGTATGCTTGTTCACTATAGTAAAATTGTTATATCAACTTTTAACAACTTATTTATCCCGAACATCGTCATCACCCACATGTTTACCCTATTATCAGTTTGATTACTCCGATAAAGGGTAAGTGACCTCCGACAGGACACCATGAACATCATCATCAACATTCGTCTCGGTACTTGAGGGCTATGCCTGAGAGAGTTGTAAACATAATCGTCATCAGTATTTGTTTGAAATATCAAACCATTCAACAGCAACAAAAACAGAATGTTAACGATTTTATAATTGTCATAACATCATACACCTTTTTATCGATTATATTTCATGTTGTTATTATAAACAAAATAAGAAATAAATGTACAAATAAGTAATAAATCTGTGCGTGGACTCCCTGAGCATAGCCTTTACAAAATAAAAGGATCCAATTTTATTCGCCGCATTTCAGGTTATGTTTTCTAGTAGCGAAGCACAAATGTATGTGTTGAGCAAGTACGGGTTGGATGTCTTCAATTACAAGGAGTTCGGATATTGGTGCCCTGCATATGTTATGTGACTATAAAGTACCAAATACTAAAATACCAAATAAATCATCAAAAACGCTACACACACCACAGATGAAGACGGGGGGGAGGGGGGGGGGTGGGGGGGGGGGAGTAAACGAAGTAAAAAGAAAACCCACCTATATTTTCGTTTTGAAAAAAAGAGACTTTTAAAAAAAAAGAATGAAGATGTTTTTTATTATCAAAATGGTTCGATGGGTGAATGAATTGTGCATATGTCTTCTGAAACTAGTCTGCTTCCATAGTAAACAAAATGATGCGCTGCCAACGATACAGTCAAAACTGGGTGTGTGTGTCGGGGGGGGGGGGGGGGGTGTTGTTGAAGAGGAGGGAGTGAGAGGCTGCAGGGAGGGAAGAGTGAGGGGTGTAGTGGGTGATGAGAGGGCAGGGGAGAAGGAGGTTGAGGGGTGGGGGTGGGGGAGGGCAGTTAGGAAGAGAGGTGTGAATGACACGCATTCATCTTCCAGGGGGGGGAGTGAAAGTTGTGACAAGCTCGGAGTTCCAGACGAGTCGAGTGGCGATTAACGTCTTTCTGGAGGTCTCTATATATTTCTGGCATTGACGCGAGTAAAGTGAGTCGGGGCGTGGGGGTGAGGGGGGGGGGGGGGGGTAGGGGTTAACGAGGAGGGGAATTAAGGGGTAGGGGTGGGATTGGGATGGAGTGGGGAGGAGGGGTGGAGTAGGGAGGCGGGGTGGGGTGATTATGAAGAGTTATTGTGGTATATTGTAATAGGTCTATTTCTTATAATGATATGCAGAGGGAGAGGGAGAGAATGAGAGAGAGAGAGAGAGAGAGAAAGAGAGACAGAGACAAAGAGAGGCAGAGAGACAGAGACAACGAGAGACAGAGACCGAGAGAGAGAGACAGAGAGACAGAGAGACAGAGACTTTACTTTCAGAAGGAACCCCCCCCCCCCCCCCCCCCC
>CM065706.1:23056090-23061090 GCA_017654935.2 Phymorhynchus buccinoides | reverse complement strand
ACAATGACAAAAAAAAAAAATTAACATTTTTTTTGCAAAAAAGAAAAACCCCCCCCCCTACTCCCCCTCCCTGCTCTCTCCCCCTCTCTCCCTCTTCTCTCTCCTCCACTCTCTCTCTCCATCTCTCGCTCTCTCTCTCTCTCTCTCTCTCTCTCTCTCTCTCTCTCTCTCTCTGTGTCTCTCTCTCTCTCTCTCTCTCTACCTCTCAATCATCTCTCTCCGTCTCGTCTCTCGTTCTCTCTATCTCTCTGAATGAATACAACTGGCATATATTTTAACAGATTCTGCAAACTCTTCTTGCTCCAAAATAACGCTAAAAACAAATAACGCTTTCATCTCATAGGCAATAATTACAATCACCGTATAATAAACGCTTGCATAATGATGAGCTTCATGCATAATTTATACTCGTAAATACAACAAAATGCAAACTGTTAATCATAATAATTAATACAGGCATCGATCAGTATAATATTGTGTACAGAAACCGATAATATGCGTTAATATAATCTGAACATTAACTCTCCGAATAGGTCCTAAAACCAGCTTCATTAGTCAGATATGAAAATGATTAGTAGTTGAAATATTACGTATGCATAATTGGATGTAAATGCATAACATAAAGACCCACCACGTCACGTGTCAAAATCATGGTTTCCACGTGTTTTTCCTCTTATAGATGGTAAGAAATTTTAAGAAATCTTCCTCGCATAAGAGGGAATGTGACACGTGACGTGGGGGGTCTTTATGGTATGTGTACACGTTAGCGATACTCATGGGATATCACTATTTCCACATGGCAACATGGCGAGTTATTAAGTCATAATATTATGAGTGGCCTAACACTGTGTTGCCATGGGGAAATAGTGATATGTTGTGAATAATGTTAGTGCACTCAGACCTTTATGAACAACATTTCACAATAATACTATTAGTGCAACGAAGACACAATGACAAAATATTAACATTTTTAGCAAAAAAACTAAAACATTTTTAGCTACTGATGCTTTCTCTCTCTCTCTCTTCTCTCTCTCTCTCTCTCTCTCTCTCTCTCTCTCTCTCTGTGTGTCTGTCTGTGTGTCTGTCTGTCCTCTCTCCTGTCCTGTCTGTCTGTGTCTGTCTGTCTGTCTCAGTCTGTCTGTCTGTCTGTCGCTTTTGTCTGTCTGTCTCTCTCTCTCTGTCTGTCTGTCTGTCTCTCTGTCTGTCTCTCTCTCTCTGTCTCTCCTCTCTCTCTCTCTCTCTCTCTCTCTCTCCTCTCTGTCTCTCTCTCTGTCTCTCTGTGTGTCTACGTGTCTCTCTGTCTCTCTCTCCCTCTCTGTCTCTCTCTTGTCTCTCTCTCTGTCTGTTTGTGTGTCTGTCTTGTGTGTGTTTGTCTGTCTGTCTCTCTCTCTGTCTGTTTTTGTTGTCTTGTTCAGTCTGTCTGTCTGTCTGTCTCTCTGTCTCCCCCCCGTCTCTCTCTCTCTCTCTCTCTCTCTCTCTCTCTCTCTCTCTCTCTCTCTCTCTCTCTCTCTCGCACTGCTTAAAAACAACAACCTTCACACGTTGCCACGTTAATAGTATGATCAGATACATTATATCAAATGTTAATAACAACATGAAATGAGATATCAAAGATAACACACTGAATAAGGCATGCGTATTTCAAAAATTAAAAAAACAGAAATCAGCAGCAGATACAAGAAAAATCACAAACTTCTCAGTCAAGGCATCATCATCATCATCATCACCATCGTCGTCATCAGTATCATCAACATCAACAACAACATCATCATGACCACAAAAGTCCGTTTTGAACAAAACAACAACAATAACAACAAGGAAGAGTTTGTCGACTGTAATATCTCAGCTTTTAACAAAAACGTACTTTCTCTTTGAACGTATGATATCCCATACTCCCCTTGGGGATACGCGCGGGGGGGGGGGGGGGTCTTTCATAAAAAAATAGTTCCCCACCTTCTGGAAGTTCTGTGCTTGTAACTTCCTCTAATCTGCCACCCTCTTTGACTCTGCCGTTTCCCTTTGCTTTCTATCATCTACTATCTTTCTGCCTTATTGGCTCACTCCACTCCCTTGTTTTTCCAAATGATCTTCCAAATAACTTGTCTCCTTTGAACCCCTCCATAACCGGAGAAGAAGAAGAAGAAGAAGAAGAAGAAGAAGAAGAAGAAGAAGAAGAAGAAGAAGAAAAGGAAGGAAGAAGAAGAAGAAGAAGAAGAAGAAGAAGAAGAAGAAGAAGAAGAAGAAGAAGAAGAAGAAGAAGATAACTAAGAAGAAGAAGAAGAAGAAGAAGAAGAAGATAACTAAGAAGAAGAAGAAGAAGAAGAAGAAGAAGAAGAAGAAGAAGAAGAAGAAGAAAGAAGAAGAAGAAGAAGAAGAAGAAGAAGAAGATAACTAAGAAGAAGAAGAAGACAACGAAGAAGAAGAAGAATACATGCACTCTGCCCCTCAACCCATTCTTACCCCTCCCTTCCCCTTTCCCCGCCCCCTTCAACTGTCTCCATCGTACGGGCAAAACTAATAACGGTCTCAATAGACGTTAGCATTGTTCACTCTTACTCTTACGATACGATTCGATCACGTGATCTCCAAGAACAAAATTTGATCGGCGCATCGAGATCTCGCGATCGAATCGTATCGTACAGTCGTGCGATTTCAGTGGACGTGTGGCTAGCTGGCCCTTTCGTGTTCCACAACAAAGATGCAAGCTATGCCATGGTTTTCCCCACGGACTGTCGAAAATGACTTTATTGTGCAGTGTTATATACAATTACATTTGACAACTGCTAGCTTCTTCTTCTAATAGACGATTTTCGGAGAGAGAAAAAACTAGGGGAGAGCACGTCGTGAAAATTAGAGTTATTTACCTCCATTACTCGGTCAAACACCATAGCGGCAATGCAACAATGGCGTCGAAGCTTGAAACCGCAGGATGCGAGTCAACGACTTGCAAACATTTTTATAGAAACATAAGGGGTGGCCAGTTGCTACAAAGTGATAGAACTTGCAAACTGTGACGTAAAAATATAAATGACATCAATTTCAGAACGACGCACTAGCGTTCCACATGCTGTGTGTCTCCTCAAACACAAGAAGCGAGGGCCGGGGATTTACCTGATGGCAGAGTAACTTCCCCTGTTTGACCGATTGAATTAGGCAAGATAACTCCTACACACCATGAAATTACTCCCCTTAATTATTATTTCCGAACCATTCCTATTAAAAGCCTGCCAGTGATGCCTGTTCTCGGCCTAACTGGCACCCACCGACACCGTGTGAAGGCTCTGCTGCGCAGACGCGGACTCCGAACTTCCGGGATGCTGCAGCGAAGATGGCGCGTGAGCATGCGCACTACTACTACTATTACTACTACTGCTACCGCCATTGGACCCGTGCTGAGCCGCAGCAGCAGCCGCAGCTGCGGCAGAAACAACTGACGCGTCGCTCGTGGTAGTAGTAGTAGTAGTAGTAGCGTGCTGCTGGAAATCCGCGTCCGTGGACGCGGCAGGCGTCAGCAAATGGTGACGCGCCGCGGCAGCCGCCGCACGCGCCGCAGCGTGATGATACGCGGCGGCTTCCTCGCTCATAGTAGCGGGAGACAGCACGGGCACGGCTTTGGGAGGCGACGGGGGCAGGAGATAGCTAGCGCTAGCGTTGTTGTTGTTGCTACCCAAGTAGTGAAGATGCTGCTGCTGCTGCTGCTGAAGGTGATGATGATGGTGCTGCTGCTGCTGCTGCTGATGATGCTGGTGAAGTAGCGTGGCCTGGGAGGGGGAGGAGATGTGGGGCAACGACATGGTCGTGGAAAGGCTCATGCTCGTCACGCTGTGGTTCAGGGAAGGCAGAGTGATGGCAGGAAGCGACAAACCCCCGCTTTCGCCCGGCTCCATCTTTGTTGTCGTCGCGTTGTTAATGAGATGGTAGCCCGCGCTTCCGTTCGGGAGAACCCCGTAGCTCGCGGCGGCGCCGCCACCGACCCCGGAAGTCGGAGAGGTGGTGGAAGAGGAGGAGGGGGAGGAGGAAGAGTGGTCCAGCCCTAGCCCCGGGTGGTGGTGGGGGTGGGGGTGAGGGTAGGGGTAGTGGGGGTGGGGGTGGTGGAGGTCCGGGGCTTCCGAGGAAGGGGAGTGTAGGGGGGAGGGAGCGGGGGTGGTGAGGGGCTCCATTTTGATGTGGGGGGTGGTGTGGTGGTGGTGGTGGGTGGCGGGGTTGGTAGGGGAGGGGTCAGGGGGGCTGTGTTTGGTGGGTGAGTGGTGGTGGTGGTGTTGTTGTTGAGATGGGTGGTGGGGGTTGTTGTTGCTGTTGTTGTTGTTGTTGTTGTTGGCGCTGTTGTTGTTGTTGTTGTTGTTATTGTTGTTTTTGGCAGCGTCTGTTGAGAAAGAGAAAGAAAGAAGAAGAAAAAAGAGATGAATTAAGGATTCATTAGCTACACGAAGACTTAGAAATTGTCATCCAATAACACAAGAACAAACAAATAAAACAACAACAACAACAACAACAACCAATCAATGACAGATGACACAACACAGACAGAGACCAGGAACTTAGATTTCTGCATAAAAACAAGAACACACAAAACTTACGATGCCAGATAGCAGAGAGGGCAGACGCTATTCCAGCGGGTTGGGCTAAAAGTTTGTTACAGAGTTGCATCTAGGATTTGAAATAAGTGGGGGCAGCCCCCCCTCACCTTGGAAAAAGGGGGGCATTCTGATACAGAAAGGGGTGTTTTAAGCACAATCTGCAGCGCAATCCGTTGGTTTCGTTTTGCACCCACGGCCATGTTTTTTTCCAGTCCAATTGAAACGTTTTGTGTTTCCCACTACTTTTTGCAGATTGACTAGCACCGGCTTCTGTGTTGTTTGGGTCACTCTCACAGTCCGTTTCGGTATCGCTATCACTTCGTCTTGCATCATGGACGCTAGCCTCGTCAGTAGTCACTTCGGCTGCCGTCACTTCTTCTTCTGACATTCTGGTTGTCGAAGGAAGGGAGGAAGACCGTATTT
>CM065706.1:23046090-23051090 GCA_017654935.2 Phymorhynchus buccinoides | reverse complement strand
GCGATCCAATATACGTTACACTTTTCATTTATAAAAAACACACACAAAAACACACACACAAAACAACAAGCTTTCGGTAGTAATTTGGGAATTTTCGGCTTTAATACAAGGATGAAGCCTTGTCTGTCTCAATGTGGCTGTTGTTTATACTCTGCTAGGCGAATTGGTGCCGTAAATAACTTTGGTGAAGGGAGTTAATTACAGAGGGAGTTACCTTTCTTTACTTTACTTTAATACAAGCATTTAGCACATCTTGATTGCCAAAAAAAACTTTGGGACTTTCCTGGTATTGCAGTACCTCCAGGATCGTCCCACTATCTTCATAGTTATTAATAATGTCCCATATGTGCCCGTTCCAGGCCGGAGGACGTTAAGCGAACTTTCATCTTCATTTCGGCTTCAATGTCAACAGCCTTTTGTCAACCAACTGATCACAGATAAAAAACAGAGAAAAAAATTAATGATGAGACGCGATCGAATACATTAAACGTTCCTATTTCATTTATATGTTGTAAAAACACGCAGACGACTGACCAGTCTACGCTGCGGCTTGATGAGGGGCCGGTTGAGGCCGTTCATCTTGTGGTAGAGGCCGCAGGCGTTGCACAGGTAGTGGCCAGTGCCGTCCCTCCGCCACAGAGGCGTGGAGATGGACCCGCAGTTGACACACTCCCGGCCCTCCATGTCCGCCCAGTACTCCTGACCATCTGAGCAACAAACAACAAAAAAGAACAGAAATGCATTAGATACAGACAGACCCATTTACCCGCTACACGTTGGATATACATTATACTTCTGTATCATTAGAAATTCGGGATTTTCCTGGAGTTGCACTGCTTCCGGGCATTGCCTCCAGGATCGTTCCCACCATCTTTATATCCACTAATGTCCCATATGTGTCTGTTTCAGACCGGAGGATGTTAAACGGATTTTCACCATCACACGAGTCTTGAGTAGTCTGGATAGCTACAATGAGCAGCTTTGGTGTTTAAAATGTGTAGTTGTATTCATTAAACCATCAAATAATGTTCACTAAAAATGAGTAGTCATCAAGCGAGCTGCGTGTGGTCCCCCCCCCCCTCCCCACGACCCCTTGGCGGAGGTTTCCGATAACGTAAGGACGGCATGACCTTCGGAGGGTGCCAAGGATGCTTGATGCCAAATTTGGTGTCGATCGGTTGAGAACTGTGGCCGTGCATAAGGGAGGGACAGACAGACAGACAGACACACAGACATATTTCGAAAATATATATATAAGAAGATATGTCTGTAATATTGGGGATTCCTCTGTGACATATTTAAAGTAAGGCCTATCCTTACCTCCCCAAATTAAGAAAATAGGGTCTTTGGATAACAGACCCTGACTTGATGCTTTTTAGTGACATGAGTGTTAAATCATTGTGGTGCTAAAATGTGACGTTGGCGGTGAAAGGGTTAAAGAGCATTATTTTCAGGTTTGAAGAGTAGTAGAGGTCCAAACTGAGTAGAATAACTACTCGAAAAGAGAAGAATAAACAGGTCTGTAAAGGGTTAATGGAAATGTTTAATCTCTTGGCCGTCTGTCAGGAAAACAAGCGCGAAATCGCAATAGTTTGTGGCACGCGGTCTATTTTTACCACTCCAATCATGAGTCACCTCCCCTGGCTTTTCAATAATTTTAATCTGTAAACCAGAATGTTATCTCTGCACCCTTTCGTAACTTTTTATATCTTTTGGAAAACATTTAAAACTATGTATCCTACTTGTACTCATCGAAAGAAGCACCGCATACTCGTCGTGTCTGTTGTAGTGTCTGTATTACGTATGTTTATTATTTTGAACGCTTTTAAAATACATCATTTTAAAGTGCGGCCTCAATTTGAAGTGTAGCCTCGATTTGAAGTGCGACAATTTTGGACCGACCGACCGACAGACAGACAGGCAGACAGACAGACACAGACAGACAGACAGACAGACAGACAGACAGACAGACAGACCGACCGACCGACAAAGTGAGTTATAGGTTTGTGGCTTGAGCCACAAACAAAAACAATAACAGAAATAACAGTAAAGAGAGGGTTCTTAAAGACCCCCCACGTCACGTGTCACAATCATTCTTAAGACTTGTTATCATCTATAAAAGGGAAAACACGTGGAAACCGTGATTTTAAATGTCCCATATGTGCCATCCCAGGCCGAGAGGACGTAAAGCCCTATTATTCATCCAACCGTGATTTTGACACGTGACGTGGGGGGTCTTTAAAACGGTTTCCAACAACAACGCGATACAGAAGGTCGGGAAAATGTAATAGCAACTCTGGGATTCTCCTCTTTTTTTGTACTTCGTTCACCGGAGTCTGGGTTTTTTCATCTGTATGATGATCTGTCTGTCTTTCTCCCTGTCTCTCTCTTTCCCTGTCTGTCTGTCTGTCTGTCCTCTCTCTCTCTGTCTGTCTCTCTCTTTTCCTGTCTGTCTGTCTGTCTGTCCTCTCTCTCTCTCTCTCTCTCTCTCTCTCTCTCTCTCTCTCTCTCTCTGACTCTCTCTCTCTCCCTCTCTTTCTTTCTCTCTCCATAACTCTCTTTCTCTCTCTCTCTCTCTCTCTCTCTCTCTCTCTCTCTCTCTCTCTCTCTCTCTTTCTCCCTGCCTCTCTTTCTTTCTCCCTGCCTCTCTCTATCTCTGTGGTTTAAATGTTTTATTTGGTTGGTTTGTTGGTTTGGGTGTGTGTCTGTTTGTTTGTTTGCTTGTTTGTTTGAATTATATATTTATATATTATTTTCTTGGTTTGTATATGGGCCAATGGCCGAAGTACAATAAACCATTTGAAGTCTGAAGTCTCTCTCTCTCTCTCTCTCTCTCTCTCCTCTCTCTCTCTCTCTCTCTCTCTCTCTCTCTCTCTCTCTCTCTCTCTCTCTCTCTCTCTCCCTCTCATTCTCGCCTTGTATCTCTCTTTCTCCAACCAAAAACCACCAGCACAATTTCCCCGTGTCTTTGACTTTCCAATTTTGGTTCTTTTTGCCCCCCCCCCCCCCCCCCCCCCCCCCCCTTCCCCTTCCCACCCTTCCCACCAACCCCAACCTCTCTTCAAGTATTCGCTCTCCAAAAAAAAACCAACAACCACAAACACCTCGTTGTACGGGAAATCGCGCTAAACAGCGCATGGGCAGTGAAGAAAGTCATGAAATTATTAAAATTTCACGCATGAAACGAATCTAAGCTCGTCAGGTGAGACTAATAATAATAATAGTAGCTGCTTTTTGTGTTACGGTCAATCGTACCGCCGGGGTGAGAACGTTATTATTAAACGGGGGGGGGGGGTAATAGGTAGAGTTCGTAGAGGGGTGGGGGTAGGAGGGGGGTGGTGGTTGAGAGGGCGGAGGGAAAAATTATCATAATGTGGGAAACAAAATAAACACAAACAGACAGACTGTAATAGAACAATAAATATTTTTTAAAAAGAGGGGTGGGGTGGGTGGGGGGGGGGGGGGGGGGGGGGATCAGTTGCGTTGAAAAGAGAGAAAAAAAGGAAACAACGGGGAAAGTTAAAGACCCACTGACCCTCCACGATTAAGTCCCTTGGTGTTTTTGGCTGGGTAGCTGTGACCCACATACAAAAGCCCTCAACTTAAAAATTGAGGCTGCTCTTTAAAATCATGTTTCGTTTTGAATTTGGGGTGCATTTGTATGGGAGTCAAAGCTGATCAAAACCAGATTTCTTAGCCAGCTTATAATAAGAGGGAAAACACGTGAAACCCGTGATTTTGACACGTGATCTGGTGGGTCTTTAAAGACCCCCCACGTCACGTGTCACCTTCCCGCTTATATTTCCTAAGATTTCTTTCCAGCTGTAAGAGGGGGAAACACGTGAAAACCGTGATTTTGACGCGTGATGTGGTGGGTCTTTAAAGACACACGTGAACACCACCACACACACACACACGCACACGCACACACTCGCACGCACGCACGCACGCACGCACGCACACAACACAGACACACACACACACACACCACACACACACACACACACACACACACACACACACACACACACACACACACACACACACACACACACACACACACACTGAGGAAAGGGAGAGAGTAGAAGAGGGTGCTGAGGGGGGCGGGGTGGGGGGTGGGGGGGTGGGGGTGGGTGGGTGTGGTGGGTGAGAGAAGAAACTTCATTATTCAACGTCAATGATGGTGATGACAGCGATGTAAAACAGAGGACGTCACAGTGTGTGTGTGTGTGTGTGTGTGTGTGTGTGTGTGTGTGTGTGTGTGTGTGTGTGTGTGTGTGTGTAGTAGTCTGTGTCTTTGTCGACAAAAGAACTCAACTGTACTACTGGGCTATGAATATTGAGTTTCTTTATTCCTGAGGGGGGGTGTGGGGGTGGGAGTATGGTGGGGGGTGTCTTTATTATTCCATCCCCCCCAAGTGTGAAAAAAAAGACAATCTGGTTTTCATTTTCTGATCCCAAGGCAACGAAAAGACCATTCTGTTCTCGGTAAGCTAAGACAAAACAGATAACCCTTCTTGTTTTTGTTGTTCTTGTTTTTGTTTTAATTCTAGTCAGAGTAGGGTTTCCGTTCCCGACGTGAGCTCTGTTCTCAAGCAAACCGCTTCACTTTTATTTAGACATCCTCCTACCTTACCCCTACCCCCACCCATCCCTCTAAACTTTTCGCATTGAAACTGTTTTGTTCGCCGACCTGGACACATACGTACCTTACCCATTAATGGCCATATGGCCTGGGAACGCAGAAGACGAAGAAGAAGAAGAAGAAGAAGAAGAAGAAGAAGAAGAAGAAGAAGAAGAAGAAGAAGAAGAAAATAGGTTCGCCAAGAAGCGACATTTTACCATTCTCATGAAAGGGTCAGGGTTTGGATCACTGAGCCTAGGTCTATTATTGTCATGAAACTGAACGAAGAAACAGACTTTGAGATGGAGAGTCGTAAACATGAAGGAGACGGAGGAGGGGGTCTAAGCTACAAGTTAGCCCTCAGAAGTGGGAAAGC
>CM065706.1:23038590-23041090 GCA_017654935.2 Phymorhynchus buccinoides | reverse complement strand
ATGGTTGCTTTTGTTTTATTTTTTATTCCTTCCACTCTCTAATTCTGTTCCCACCCTATGTGTTTTTCCCCCAACTTGCTCGGAGGTATTTTCTTTTCTTTTTTCTTTATTGGTTTTTGTTTTTTTGTTTTTTTCGGGGGTTTTCTTCTTGTCCCTGCATCTTTCTTTCTCTATATCTGTCTGTCTGTCTGTCTGCCTGCTCCTCTTAACAGGGGTGGGTGGGGTATCTAATGTATAACTTTGCCTAATGTAGTTAAGTATATGGTTTGTTGTTGGTGTTGTTGTTGTTGACGTAGCCTGGCTAAAAGACTCCAGGGTTCACCCTGGGCAACAGTCGAACCGCTTGAACGTTATGGTACTATATCACTGTCTCATAATTCGGTCTTTTTGGGTTATCTTTCTCTACTGTCTCGTTTTGAAGTCGGTTTGGGGTAGTTCCGGTTCAAAACATAGAATTAAAAAACGGAAGTTACCTACCTTAAACAACAACTATATTTTGTTCTTTTCTTCAAGTCTTAGGGTATTAATGTGGTCGTATCAAGTAAACAAATAAGAACATAACTGTTTATAGTCAACGAATGTAAACACTTTAAGAAAAAACCATGAACGAGGACTTAATATTATTAAATCTCCAAACTAATAACTGAGCAATTAAACACCCCTCCATTACAACTACGGAGCAGCCATGCCGTGTTGACAGCATTTTCTAACCGGAACTAAGCGTCCTAACGGGCACAGAACTCGTTTGTTACTTCCGTTTTCATTTCGCAACAGTGCTATACACATGCAACAGCTAGGGCTAATGAGAACATTGATTTAATTTACGTGTGACCGTTTTGTTTACCCGTCACGTGCGCAGCCACACTCCCGTCTTCTGGGGGGAAAGTATGTGGTTTAATAACTAGCGAGTCGATCTCATTAAAACCCTTTCGCCGCCAGCCATTTTCAGCCCAAAAAATGTCATTAAACTTAACTGGGTAGAGAACAAAATATTTCTGCAATATTTGGAATTCCTCAGTGACATGTATAACATTAGGCCTATCCTTACCTCCCAAAATTAAGAAAATAGGGTCTTTGGATAACAGGTCCTGATTTGATGCCTTTTGGTGACATAGGTGTTAAACCATTGTGGTGCTAAAATGCGACATTGGCGGTGAAAGGGTTTTAATATTGTGTTACTGATTTATTAATCCGTTTATTTATTTACGTATTTATTTATGCATTTATTTATGTATTTATTTATGTATGTAATTAATTTATTTATTTATGCATTTTATTTATCTATGTATTTTTTTTTTTTTTTTTTTTTTTTTTTTATGCATTAATGCATGTATTTATGTATGTATTTATGCATGTATTTATGTATTTATTTGCACTCACAAATGCAGGGTAGACGGCAAGAATTTGGGTCCATGCCGCCACGGTCGAGATTCTTTCTTTAAATTAAAAAAAAGAAGAAACAAATTGCACTAAGCAAGCGCCACCTACAGGTCTGGTCGGCCATCTTGGTTCACGCGCTGTCACGCACCCTGCGGCGAGACTAAGCGCGAGACCGTGGCCTGAGATATAAATTTCACAGCTCGTTTTCCTCCCTCCCTGCTGAGGGGGCCCCCGCTCACTACACTTTGTAGCCTGGGACGGTATTCACGTTGAGATAGCATGAGACTTAGCATGATGCTAACTTAGAAGCTCTTCCAAAAGTCCTATTAAATCCTATAGGACATTGGAAGAGCTTCTAGGTTAGCATCATGCTAAGTCTCATGCTATCTCAATGTGAATACAGGCCCTGGTGTACAAACTCTCTAGCAGAATAGAGAATGAAGTCAAAGGGAAAGGGAAATAAGAAAGGGAAAGAAAGAAGAAGAAAAAACAGAGAGAAGGGATAAAGAAAGGAGGAAGGAAAGAAAAGTAAGAAAAGAAATAAAGAACAGGAACAGAATGGAAGACAGACAGACAGACAGACGGACGGACGAACAGACGGACAAACGGAAGTATACCTGGAAATTAAGGGTGACAAGTGAAGAAACATGTTCTGGGAATGTGCAAGATGAACAAAAACAAACAAGGCTTTTTTCTTTCTTTCTTTCTTTTCTTTCTTTCTTTCTTTTTAGGGGGTGGGGTGGGTGGGTGGTGGGGTGAGGGGGTGGGTGTGGGGTCTAGGGCATCTAGGATCAAACCGATGGTGTAACCCCCAAAAATGAACCAATACAAGAAAATCGTGGGTAGAATAAACGTTTAATACTCAAGTTATCCAGTTTTTGTGTGTGGTTTTATTGTTTGTGGCTCAAGCCACAAACCTATAACTCACTTTGTCGGTCGGTCGGTCTGTCGGTCTGTCGGTCCAAAATTGTCGCACATTTTGACAAAATTGTCGCACTTCAAATCGAGGCTACACTTCTGGCCGCTCTTTAAAATGATGTATTTTAAAAGCGTACAAAATAATAAACATACGTAATACAGACACTACAACAGACACGACGAGTATGCGGTGCTTCTTTTG
>CM065706.1:23023590-23028590 GCA_017654935.2 Phymorhynchus buccinoides | reverse complement strand
CTGTCTCTGTCCTCTCTCTGTCTCTCTCTCTCTTTATCTCTCTCTCCGCATCGGCGTCTCTCTCTCTCTCTAATTCTCTCAGGCTTTCTTCTCTCTCTCTCTCTCTCCCCTCTCTCTCTCTCATCTCTCTCTCTCTCTCTCTCTCTCTCTCCTCTCTCTCTCTCTCTCTCTCTCTCTCTCTCTCTCTCCTCGCTCTCTCTCTCTCTCTCTCTCTCCTCTCTCTCTCTCTCTCTCTCTCTCTCTCTCTCTCTCTCTCTCTCTCTCTCTCTCTCTCTCTCTCTCTCTCCTCTCTTTCTCTCTCTCTCTCTCTCTCTCTCTCTCTCTCTCTCTCTCTCTCTCTCTCTCTCTCTCTCTCTCTCTCTCTCTTTCTCTTGGCCTGGTCCTAATGTAGTACTGTCAGGGTCCCAGAGACGACAACAACAAGTGCCCCGTTTCCCCAGGGGGGGAAATAAATTGGAACAGGAATGGCCACCAGGCCCTTGTTTGCTCAAGACGGAGACCCCAAGAAAGTGGGGGGGGGGGGGGGGAGGAAACTTCCAAGGAAGACACGAGTTTCGCAGATTGGAAAGCCAGAAGTCTCGCTTGTATTGCATTGCATTGTCAGTACCGTGGTACCTCCCTTATAAGACACCCCCCAACCCACCTCACTAGAGGTTAAAATCTGTATTATTAAAAATTCCTGGTGTTGCACTGCCTCCGGGCATTGCCTCCGGGCATTGCCTCCAGGATCTTTCCCACCATCTTTATATCTACTAATGTCACATGTGTGTCTGTTCCAGATCGGAGGACGTTAAACAGAATTTCATCCCTCAGTAGACTCCATTCTCCATCTATATTGGAAGCAAGGTTCCTTGCGTGTCCTCAGGGACCGAAAGGACGTAAAGTCAACTTGTTCCCCTTGACTCCCTCCCACTTAAAACCTACTAACCGGAGACATTGTCCTTCTTTGTAAGTATTAAAAGTACCTCCCTTATATACAACTCCCTACCCCCGTTTAAGACCCTTTTGTTTCCAAGGTCTTAGTAAAAGGGTGGTTCAATTGTACTGGTTATTAACTCGTGTTGACGTACTGTACTGTCTAAGACACCTTCGTGGCTACAGGGCCAGGAACTTTTGACGGTTTGGAAAACCGCTTCCAGAGAGGTCGGTCAGGCCTGCAGTTCAGAAACGCGACACAGTGAGGGAAAGCAGGTGATGTTACCCAAAGGACACGTAGCACAGCGCAAGCGTGAGCAGGGTTTTAGTTTCTCTAGATAACGGTCGCCGCGCGAATAACGCTTACGCCAAAAGGGGCCTAAGAAACACCCTTAACGTTTGCTAAGGCCAGATAACTCTTTAAGCTTACTCTTCATTTTTGGGAGAGAGAAAAGGGTTGCTATCATAGGGGAGATAAATCATACCTCTCTGTCAGTTTGTACAAAGTTTTCGATTTCACCCACGTCTATTTGTGTGCAAAAAAATTAATTTGCACAATATTATGCCATCTAACATGATGAAAAATTAAGAAAGAGCACTCAAAAACACTTGCGTTTGTTTAATTTGCTAAAAAATCATCCCGTATTTTTTCACGATAGACTAAAGAATATTTGCTGTGGCAAGCTTGTTGCTTTGGTCTTCCATTTTTAAAGTTCAAGTCTCGTCACGCGATATATATTTTTTTATATTTCCCATGATCCTTCAAATAGTTTGTCGCTTGTACCTCGATAGCAGCCACAAAACGTTTTCGACAAACGTCGGCAAAAGAGGTGTTTCTTAGTACCGTTTTTGCCGATTTGCGCTCACGCTACGTAACGTTAGCCCTAGTGAAATGGACGGCCCCCAGGCCAAGCAAGACGCAAGCACGACGAATGGAACATGTCGTCGTTAGTTAGGCTAGCACAACCTACCAGCTAAAAGTCCAAAGCTAAAAAGAATGAAAAGGCCCGCCACTCGCTGCCGCCTGTGGCTATAGTTTGCCGCAGTGATTTACGGCCCTTGGTTTTGGATCTGGGACGAGCGAGGGGTATTGCCAGAAGGTACTATTTATAAGCCTTCGTTAGTCCCTTCTGTAGTAGTAGTACCTTCTAGCTTACACCCCTCGTGGCAGGGACCTTTACCTTAGCCAACCTTCCCTCGCCTGTTTCTAGGAAACCCCGTCTTTCTCGAGAGTGAAAAGAGTTCCGACAAAAAACTAGCAACAAGGGAGGTCACTTTGTTTCTATATCAATCAATATGGTTGGCTATATCTTAAATCGATTACAAATTCGGGACTTTCCTGGTATCGCAATACCTCCAGGATCATCCCACCATCTTTACGTATATTAATGTCCCACATGTGCCTGTTCCAGGCCGGAGGATGTTAATCGGATTTATTTTCTTCACTTTGCTTTTCATTTTTTTTTAAAGAAAAAAAAGTTGCTAATGTTTAGAATATAAAATAAAATAAGACCAAGAGAAAGAATTGGCAATATTAGTCGTAGATATGCCTTAATAACAATTATTGTGGCGGTACCATAGCCGATGAGGCTTTATATCGGGACTTTACTGAGGCGTGGTTACCGCTACACATATCTATATTGATAAAAACTCGGGACTTTACTGGTGTTGCACTGCCTCTGGGCATTGCGGTCAGACATAACATAAAAATATTGTTCCCACCATCTTTGTATTTACAAATGTAAAAGTCCATATGTGTCTATCAAGGACTACTGTGAGAGGACGTAAAACACCATTTTTAATTCGCAATATTAGTCATACTTGTAGCGGTGCCATAGCCGATGAGGTTTAACTGACGCGTGGTCACCGCTACAGCTATCTGTATTAATTTCAACAAAAAATCGAAGGACGGGTTTTACTGGTTTCGTACTGCCTCCTGGGGCAACCCCCCATCCACCATCAACAACGGGCATTGCCTCCAGTATTGTTCCCACCATATTTGTATTTACAAATGTCCCATATGTGTCTGATTCAGACCAAGAGGACGTAAAACACCATTTTCGTCAGAAAGAATTGGCGGAAATAGGATTTGTTTCTTCGTTAAACCCAAATTTACGATACGGCGGAAATAGGAATTGTTCGGAAATAATTAAGGGGAGTAATTTCATGGTGTGTGGGAGTGATCGATCTTGCCTAATTCAATCGGTCAAACAGGGGAAGTCACTCTACGATCAGCTCTCGTAGCCTATCGACTCCTGTGTTTGAGCAGACATACAGCACTTAGAACACTGTGCGTCATTCTAACAAAATTGTCATTTATATTTTCACATCACATTTTGCAAGTTTGATATCACTTTGTGGCCGCAGGTCACCCCTAATTTTTGTATTACAAAAAAATGTTTGCAAGCTCGCCGACTCGCATCCTGCGGTTTCAAGCTTCGACGCCATTGTTGCATTGTGTGTATTTGACCGAGTAATGGAGGTAAACAATTCTAATTTTCACAAAGTGCACTCCCCTAGTTTGTTTTTCTTCCGAAAATCGTCTATTGGGGGAAAGGGGGTGGGGAGGGGGGGGGTACAATGTGACGAGGTAGGTGTGAGGAATTTATAGCTAGCTGCCTGGTTTAAATTCCAGACAGAAGCCTGCATGCGGATCTCAAGACAGCTAGGGGGATGGGGGTTAGGGGGTTAAGCTGAGGGTGTTGATTGGAATGATAAACGGTTCACGTAAAAATACAAAGTGGGTTGGGGTGTTTTTTTAAAGGGTGGGGAATTTAGGTAGTAGGTGTGTGTAGGTAGGTAGTCCATTGGGAAAGTAAAGAAAAAAGGATGCTTTCCTTCTGTTTGTTTCTTTTGTTAATTCATTAATTATTCATTCATAGGGGACGGGAAAGGAGAGAAGAAGAAGTAGGAGGAGAAGAAGAAGAAGAAGAAGAAGAAGAAGAAGAAGAAGAAAGAAGAAGAAGAAGAAGAAGAAGAAGAAGAAGAAGAAGAAAGAAAAGAAAAGAAGAAAGAAGAAGAAGAACAAGAACAAGAACAAGAACAAGAAGAAGAAGAGAAGAAGAAGAACAAGAAGAACAAGAAGAAGAAGAACAAGGAAGAAGAAAAGAAGAAGAAGAAGAAGAAGAAGAAGAAGAAGAAGAAGAAGAAGAAAAAGAAGAACAAGAACAAGAAGAAGAAGAGAAAAAAAGAAGAAGAAGAAGAACAAGAAGAAGAACAAGAACAAGAAGCAGAAGAGAAAAAAAAGAAGAAGAAGAAGAAACAAGAACAAGAACAAGAAGAAGAACAAGAACAAGAAGGAAGTAAAAGTACAACAAAACGAAGAATAGAAAAAAGAAAAAGAAAAAAAAACATGATAAAAAGAGAAAGACACAGACGGAGACAAAACAACACAAATAATATAATGCAGAGGGAGAGAGAGAGAGTGAGAGAGAGAGGAGAGAGAGAGAGAGAGAGAGAGAGAGAGAGAGGAGAGAGAGAGAGAGAGAGAGAGAGAGAGAGATCGAGACGCGAGGAGAGAGTTAGAGGAGAGAGAGAGAGAGAGTGTCTTGTGTTTGTCTGTCTAACAGACTAATATAAAAACTTGGTCGAAACAAGGGAGAGCGAGAGAGAGTGTGTGCAGCGAGGTTGCGCGCGCGCGCGCGCGTGTGTGTGTGTGTGTGTGTGGTGTGTGGTGGTGTGTTCTCTTTGTTAGAGAGGAGTAACGGGGGGAGTGTTGTGCGTGTAGACGAGAGTGTTCCGTGCGACACGTGCGTGTCTTGAGAGCGTTGAGTGCGTGCGTGCGTCGCGCGCGCGCGCGCGCGCGTCCATAGAGTGTGTGTTCTGTGTGTAAGTCTGTCTGTTTGTCTACCAGACAAACGTGGCGAAAACAAGGGAGAGGAAATGGAGGTGTCAAAGCAGCTGGGATTTGCTTTCAGCATAATTGCGTTGCCGCCCGTCTGGGGACTAACAGTAAGACACTGTGATTACCTCCCATTGCATTCCTTGGTCTAGTGTTGATTGTGCAAGTGAGTCGGTGGGGTTGAGGTGGGGGTTGTGGGTGGGGGGGAATGCGCGCACAAGTGTGTGTGTGTGTGTGTGTGTTG
>CM065706.1:22996090-23008590 GCA_017654935.2 Phymorhynchus buccinoides | reverse complement strand
TACAGGGTGGGGGTGGTGGTGGTGATTGGGGGAGGAGGGGGAGGGAGAGCTAAGGTGTTCTGGTACATCTTGGCGTTGTTGATGTTGTTGATGTTGTTGTTGTTGTTGCTGTTGTTGTTGGGAGGGGAGTCTAGTGGATAGTTCTGATCGTGGTGGTGGTGGTGGTGGTGGTAATGGTGGTTGTCTTCGAGATAGAGCGAAGAAGATAGAGGTGGAGGAGGAGGAGAGGAGGGGGAGGGAGGAGAAGAAGAATGAGAAGGAGGAGAAGGAGGGTGGTGGGGTTGGTGTGAGGAATAGTCTGTAACAGGGGTAGAGGAGGTGGAGGAGGAGGAGGGAAGGAGGGTGGAAGCCGGAGGGAGGTAACCACCGGAAGTAGTCGTCCCCGCGCTCAGAGGAGGCAAGATGGTGGACACTGGCGGGATATTCTCTTGAGTCGACAACGACGACGACGATGACGACGACGACGACAACGACAAACGTTTCCTGCTACTACTACGAGCACGTCCACCGCCGCTGGTTTTAGTAGAGGCGCAGTCTTCTTCTTCTTCCGTGTACGGCGACGATGACGTAAGGGATGACGTCACACGCTTAGATGACGAAGACGATGACGAAGATGCAGTCGTACAAGGCGATGCGTTGGACGCGAGGGCGTGCGGTTGCTCAAGCGAGTCGAAAAACCTTTCAACTTCCGTCGACTTGAGCTGCAAAACTCCGACGCTGGGGTGTGCGGTGGCCGCTCGGGTCAGTTTATTAAGGAAAGAAGAATGGTGTTGATGGTGATGAGGCTTTATCCCAGTCTGCATGCCCACGGGTCATCCATCCATCCACCAAGAGTGAAGAGGGGGTGATGTCAGTATTCATGAAAGTGATCAATTCTGCTAAGAACCATAGATATGTGGTTTGTCTGACTGACTGACTGACTGGCAGAGCCGAGTGTCTGCCTGAAGGAAGAAGTCTTCAGAAACGTTCCCCGCGATGTCTTGTGCTTGTTTGTGTTTCTAGTTTGAACTGAGGAGGCTCCTTTTAATTGGGGGTGGGGGGTGAGTGTTGGGGGAAACAATGGCGGCTGATCACTTGAAACCTGTGGGACAAAGAACAAAGAAAAAGAATGAGTGTGCATCAGCATGTATACTATACAGTGGATTCCTGGTAACTCAAAAACGGTTAACTCAAAACACGGGATAGCTCACAATAATTTCCCGGTCCCAGTGTAATAATCTTTATGTTAAGAGGTCTTTTTAACTCAAACTATTGGCCATCTCAAAATAATATTTCAGTCCCTGCAATTTTGACTTAAACGATTTTCACTGTAAATGAATGAATAAGCGAATGCATTCAATGGGGAAAAGAAACTAACTAACACATAAATAATCACCGAGTAAATTAATAAATAAATCAATTAAATGACGAAATTAACAAACTAACAAATAAGTAAATATTTAAAAACAAAATTAGATCAAACTGTTTCCAGCCAACATACCACAACAAATATCAATTGACAAATGTAGTACGAGAGAGAGAGAGAGAGAGAGAGAGAGAGAGAGAGAGAGAGAGAGAGAGAGAGAGAGAGAGAGAGAGAGAGAGAGAGAGAGAGAGAGAGAGAGAGAGGAGAGAGAGAGAGAGAGAGAGAGAGAGAGAGAGAGAGAGACAGATACGGATATTTAATCAATCAAGGCCATAGCCCCTCATGAGGGGGTGATACAATATAACATAGTCAGGCATAATCAGACATAATAAATAATAAGTACACACAAAGCAAAACATAAGCATAACATGTGGAAATCATCAACCTCTAACTGCATAAGGTAGACCTGATTTTAAAGGCTTTATACAAATATACTGCAAACATTTTAACAACTTGTTCATTGGTTGACGACATTAACATTCCTAATCTAAATAAAGACGGTTGGCTGTAATACTTCCGAGGTATTAACTGAAACCTGAGATCATTCAATACAGGACAAGAAAAAACAAAATGAATTTCATTTTCTGAGGCACATTTACATAATGAACAAATAAGGTCTCTCTCAACATGACGTCTATAACGGTAGTAATGTATCAGTAGGTCAGAAACTCCAAATCTGAATCTAGTCATAATAAATTTTAAATGTTTGTCAATATTCATAGATAAGTAAGTCGGAACACAATGATTCACATTAATTTGCCTAAACAAGTCAAATCTATTACTATTATCAATTCGGCTAGACCATTCCTGCCACTGACAATCAATCATCCTAGCACGTAGCACACACATAAAACTGTTGATATCTTCTACCCCTTGATTAAGCCAAACATAACCAAATCCTAGTTCATAAAGTTTACATTTCACTTTAGACACCCAATTAATTTTACCTCTCATATCTAAAATGTACAACATATTATATGCCTTCTTTGGAAGTCTAACAGACAGACAGACAGAGACAGACAGAGACAGAGACAGAGAGAGAGACAGAGAGAGAGAGAGAGAGAGAGAGAGAGAGAGAGAGAGAGAGAGAGAGAGAGAGAGAGAGAGAGAGAGAGAGAGAGAGAGTAAAAGACGAGGGGGGATGTGAGGGAGGGAGGGGGCAAGAGAGGTGGGGGTACTTGGGACGGTAAATACAAGAAGCTTTGCGAATTGTATGGCGAGGGGGCAAGAGAGGTGGGGGTACTTGGGACGGTAAATACAAGAAGCTTTGCGAATTGTATGGCGACCACTCTTCCAAACAATAAAACTAATCTGTACCTTCCGATAACACAGATAACCACGTGCACAAACGCTGGCCACTATAAAACCGTTGACCACTTTATGATAGGTCTTTGTTCTTAAAGGCTCATGACAATATAGGGCGTAAATCTCACCATCACCTATGAGGCGGTATGACACACTACATACATTGTGTCACGTGCGACTGAAATCTATGGTTCTCTGTTAGCATCAAAGGTAGACATTACTCACTCTGCGTCTGTCTCTTATTATGCATATCTGCATTGTTAAAAATTCGGCACTTTACTGGTGTTGCACTGCCTCCGGGCATTGCCTCCAGGATCGTTCCCACCATCTTTATATCTTCTAATGTCTCATATGTGTCTGTTCCAGACCGGAGGACGCTAAGCAGAGTTTTATCATGATAGTTCTTTGTCCTTAGGACGTAAATCTCACCATCACCTATGAGGCCGTATGACACACTAGCACTGAAATCTAAGGTTCTCTGTTGGTCTCAAAAGAAAACGTTACTCTTTCTGTCTCTGTTCCTTAGTTTTGCATGGTTAAGATCCTATCCTTTGCCAATTTTGAGCAGGTATATATATAATACCTTTTGCCACGCTTGTTCGCGATAATAAAGGCATTGGAGGATGCGGTTGGAAGGAAAAGGGTGTGGGGTGAGCATACACGTAGGTGCGGTCTAAAAGTCTTGACTCACTCACTCGAGTGCTAGACACCTTCAAAGACTTCAAAACAAGGGACGGTAGAAATTAAAATAAATGCTGACAAAGTGGTAGACTAAGCTTGTAGCGATAGATAGTCGAAAGGCCTTGTCCGACGATGCTTCCTCATCATCTCGCATGCACCCGGTAGCCCTGTCACGGCTATGAGAATGGGTGAACACGCTCTTGCGAAAGAGCGAGGGATTGCATGGTCGGTCGGATTTTGCCTTATTAACAGATTCTGAAAATGTACAACAAGGTGTTTGAATCACTACTTGCCATAGCCGATGAGGTTTAACCGAGGCGTGGTCACCGCTACAGCTATCTGTATTAATTTTTAAAAATCGGGACTTTACTGGTTTCGTACTGCCTCCGGGCATTGCCTCCAGCATTGTTCCCACCATATTTGTATTTACAAATGTCCCATATGTGTCTGATTCAGACCAAGAGGACGTAAAACTCCATTTTCTCTCTCGTACAAAAAGGTGTTATCGCCCAACCGAGGCGTGGTTACCGCTACACCTATCTGCATTAATAAAAAATCGGGACTTTACTGGTTTCGTACTGCCTCCGGGCATTGCCTCCAGTATTGTTCCCAACATATTTGTATTTACAAATGTCCCATATGTGTCTGATTCAGACCAAGAGGACGTAAAAAACCATTTTCGTCGTCGTACAAAAAGGTGTCAAACATTTGATTTCATTAATGAAGACTTCCACGGCGTGAGAATCGTTACAGAAAAGGTTGCAACACCACCAACACAAAAACTAAAAATTCAAAGAAGCGGGGAGCTGGACTGAGATTTTTGTAAACCCCTTGACTGCTACCAACGTATTACGTACTGACCTGATGACATCACTGATGATGTCATCAGATGAAGAGGAATAACACTGATATGCTGGAGTTTGCTCCAACACAGTCAAGAGAGTAATATCCCCAGACCAGTTTGCCAGATTGGCTCTATTTTTAGGTCATGATTTGCCCAATGGTTTTTTCTTTAATTTTATCTGGCAGTCAAGGGGTTAACCTGCATTCGTATATATATTGTTTTGCCAGCAAAGCTATGAAATTAAAGATCGAATCAATGCATATATTCTTATCATATCCAAGTATTGCTAAAGGTTCAGTTAACCGCATATTTGAAAACATTAACACATTTTTTATTCATTAAATGTGACAGTGTTTGCCCAAACCGCTGAACATATGTGATGATGCATGGAAAAAACAAACATAAGTCGCTCTGAATGTTTTTTAGCAAAAGCCCAAAATAGTCAACAATCACCAAAATATCAAATTTCTATTTAGGGCATATTTATGTCTATTTTAATGTATTCTGCCAGTATCTACTACATAACAGACAATTCTGAATGATTTCTGTGTTTATTGGATTGATTTTTAAATCAAGTCAATAGAAAGAAAGAGGCAAAGTTATGTCCAATTTCTGCAAATGATCTATTTCGAATGTCAAACTTCAAATAATTATAAAATAAAAACTAGACAAGATAACTCAATTCGGTTTTCTGCGTATCAACAAGGAATCTTTGCTCCACCATGAAAAATTAACATCTCAATTTATGCCAAAATTCCATTATGTCTGTTTTTCCCATGCACCATCACATAGGTGCATTGCCATAATATATGTGTAATACTATATGTGGCTGTGTTGTAGAAGCTGCAACGATCAGTGGGAGATACTCCCATTGGCTTCAAAATGACATTCGTTCCAAGGCATCTGCGGCTAACTCTTAACTGGAACCACTTCATTTTAATATCAGAGACCTTGGTTAGATAAAGAAAGCATTTTCAAATCATTTTTAACCCTTAGTTTATCATCCCATCTCGAACAGAATTTTGGACACATATTGTTAATAAGTATATCATAGTATGATTTCGATCCCTTGAAAACAGAAAGTAGCTTTTTAACCCTTTCACCGCCAAAGTCGCATTTTAGCACCACAGTGATTTAACACCTATGTCACTAAAAGGCATCAAATTGGGGTCTATTATCCAAAGACCCTATTGTCTCAGTTTTGGGAAGCAAGGATAGACCTTATTTTATATATGTCACAGAAGAATCCCCAATACTGCAGATAGATTTTGTTCTCTACCCAGGTACATTTAATGGACATTTTTGGCTAAAATATGGCTGGCGGTGAAAGGGTTAAAGCATATATGTATTTCTAGATGCTTACTATTGTTAACTGGAATCTTTGAGTTTTTCATATACCGTACTCATTTATTGCTGTTTTGTATCCAGAAAACGTGATGAAATCTACATTGATGTTATTTTTTTGCTTGAATAGTTCATATGAAATGAACTTTCCATTTTCGTCTAAAAAGTGTGCTATGCAGTATACATTTTTAGTTATCCATCTTTTATTTTCAATAGATTTTATATCAACTACAATTCGTTTATTATAAAACACCGGTTCAGCAAGCAGTTCTCCTAGATGTTTACAATGGACTTTGTAGAAAAACAATATTTGTAAGCATTAAATACTTCTGTCCAAAACACATTTGACATTTTTACAGATGAAAGAAATTCTGGCCCATAATTTTCAATATCATCAAGAGAAAGAAAGTTAAAGTGTTATGGTTTTTTTCCATTTATGCACTGTTGTTTTGTAATTTTCGTATCCAAGTCACTTTTAAAGCAGTAGCAAACATGATTAGTTCCGGGAGTCCCAGACCACCGTTTTCAATGCTGTTATGTACATTTTTTTTTCTGCTTATCTTGTCTTGTTTTTATTTGTTCTAAATATTAATGTGTAACACCAATATTGCAGGGTTTGTAACAAAAGGTGTCTGGGGGATTCGGTAACAAGATCCACAGATGGAGGATGAGTTTTTATTATAAAAAAAAGAATGACAGATTTCAGCAAAGCTACCCTACCCAAAATAATACATATAATTGATCGATCATCCACTGGGGTCTGGCACTAGAAGAAGAACATTGCATCAACACGATTCCAGAAGGCTGCCCCTCAGACTGACACACCGACAGTCACACGCGGACGAACAAACACACGGTCTTCTTTCATTAAAAACAAAGAGGTCCATTGTGCCCCGACCAAGACCCCTTCCCCTGTAGCCCCCCCCCCCCTCTCTCTCTCTCTCTCTCTCTCTCTCTCTCTCTCTCTCTCTCTCTCTCTCTCTCTCTCTCTCTCTCTCTCTCTCTCTCTCTCTCTCTCTCTCTTACATGCTTAGAACCAAGGACAGAATGGAAGACTAGGCCCAGCCAAAATTCGTATCCTTGTAAAATCAAGTTTCTGAAGTCTGACTCTCTCTCTCTCTCTCTCTCCTCTCTCCCTCTCCTCTCTCTCTCATTCTCTCTCTCCTCTCTCTCTCTCTCTCTCTCTCTCTCTCTCTCTCTCTCTACCTCTCTCCCTCTCTCTCTCTCTCTCTCTCTCTCCCTCTCCCCCCTTCGGCAATTAACGCCTCTTCGTTAATCAACTCTTAAGTTTAGTCACGCTGGACGTTTGGCGACCATTCGTCAAACGTAAATTCTGGCTCTGAGGAGATGCCACTTTACAACTGTTGAGAGAGAGAGAAAGGGGAGAGCAGGAAGAGCGGGAGAGAGCGTGGAGAGAGTTAGAGAGAGAGAGCAGGAGAGAGAGAGAGATGAGGAGGACAGAGAGAGAGAGAGAGAGAGAGAGAGAGAGAGAGAGAGAGAGAGAGAGGGAGGACGAGAGAGAGAGAGAGAGAGAGAGAGAGAAGAGAGAGAGTAGACGAGACTGAGAGAGTAGAGAGAGAGAGAGATGGAGAGAGACAGAGAGAGAGAGAGAGAGAGAGAGGATGAGGAGAGAGAGAGAGAGAGAGAGAGAAGACTTGAAGAGTATCGGGGGAGATGGAGAGAGAGAGAGAGAGAGAGAGATGAGAGAGAGAGGGGGGGGTGGAGAAGAGAGGGAGATCGGGATGAGAGAGAGATGAGAGAGAGAAGATGGAGAAGCAGAAGCATGAGAGACGAGCCGAGAGAGGAGAGGATGAGTAAGAGAGATTAGGAGAAGGATCTTGAGAAGAAGAGAGAGACAGAAGAGAGGGGAAGAGAGAGAGAACGAGCAAAAAGGAGGAGAAAGTAGATGACAGCAGAGTGAGAGAAGTCACAAGCACAAAACTTGCCAAGGGGGATTATTTTTAGATAGACGGGGGGACAAGTGAGGAAGGGGGAGAGGGAGAGGGAGGTGGAGAAGGGGGGAAGCGAGGTAGGGTGGGAGACGGGAGAGAGAGGAACTGATGGATTTATACGAGGAGGGGGACCCCGGGGGAGGGAAGGGGGTAAGAGAGGGGGGGATCCCGAGGGGGGGGGGGGGGGGGAGGGGGAGGGGAGATGGGGGTGAGAGGAGAGAGAAGGGGAGAGAGGACAGATGGGGATGGAGAGAGAAGAAGCACAAGTGAGAGAAGAAGACGAGAGAGAATGGAGAGGAGGGAGCGGAGCGGATGGTCCCCTCGCAGCATCGCCGAGATTCTCCGAAATCGAAAGAATGTTTGTGAAGGGGTCGGCTGTGGACTACAGGAATACATAAAAACGCATCCAAACAGCACAAAACTACATAAAAAGGTATCAAAACAGACACGGCAGACTGAATAGTTTTTGAGAGAAAAACGGACGAATAGCCGGCCGGACGGAGAGCGGGAGACGAAGACGAGACGGACGGATGGAGAACGGACGGACTTAGGACGGACGGACGGACCGACGGACCAGACAAAAAACAATAGCTTTCCCGAACCTTCGAAGCTCGGGGACTAATAACAAGAAGTGTAGTGCTTCACTTTGACAACAATTGCACCCCCGCCAGGTCTATACAATTATGTACAGTTTTGGAAAAGGCATTAAAGGCAGTGGTGCCTCAAGGCTTCAAAGATATAACAATAGTCACGCAGTCTACAATATCCAGCCATATCTAACACATGCAAGAACGTAAAACATAAAACAGCTCTATGTCGCTTAAGATTAAGTCAACACGACCTTCACATTGAAAGGGGTCGCCATCGCAATATCCCAAGAGAAGACAGACTTTGTCAATCTTGTAGCGTGGTGGAGGATGAACTTCATTTTCTAGATGCATGTACACTGTATACCGATTTGCGGCTTGCTCTTATTAATGGTATTAACAGACAGATGCATTCTTTATTGTTAACAGATTTTCAGTCTCCAAGTCTCATACTGAAATCAAATTTCTTTCAACCTGAAATAGCAAGATACATTTATGAATGCTTTGCTGTCCAGCAGTAAATAATTAGCAAGAATATACAAATGTTGTATTCTTTTTATCTGCTGCATTTACTTTGTCACGAGCCGAGACTACCTTGACGGAGAGTTTTTTTTAAAATTTTGTTTTAGACATATCTTTTCTTTCTTTCTTCCGTGGTATGAAAGCTTACTACTTCTGTGTCAATAATTCCTTTGATGGTTTTACGACGAAATAAAAGAGTTTGAGTTTGAGTTTGAGTTTGAGTCCTCCCTTTATCTTGTCAGGATGCAATGGCACGCCAGAGGAGGAGAGAAGAAGAGTCTGGTATCGCACGTTATACACGTCTTGCCTACAGTACAATGCAATGCCTGCCTGCCTGCCTGTCACAATACGAGCAAGACTGAAGAGGGTGAGTGGGTGGAGATAGAGTTCGTAGGACGGAGAGAGAGATTGAGGAGAGAGAGGGGAGAGAGAGAGAGAGAGAGATTGAGAGAGAGAGAGAGAGAGAGAGAGAGAGAGAGAGAGAGAGAGAGAGAGAGAGAGAGAGAGAGAGAGAGAGAGAGAGAGAGAGAGAGAGAGAGAGAGAGAGAGGAGAGAGAGAGAGAGAGAGAGAGAGAGAGAGAGAGAGAGAGAGAGAGAGAGAGAGAGGAGAGAGAGAGAGGGAGAGAGAGAGACAGAGAGAGAGAGAGACGAGAGGAGAGCAAGAGCAGAGAGAGAGAGAGAGAGGAGAGAGAGAGAGAGGAGAGAGAGAGAGAGAGAGACGAGAGAGAGAGAGAGAGAGAGAGAGAGAGAGAGAGAGAGAGAGAGAGGGAGAGAGACTTTGATTGGTGGGGGGAGAGAGAGAGAGAGAGAGAGAGAGGAGAGAGAGAGGAGAAGAGGAGAGACAGAGAGAGAGAGACACAGAGAGAGAGAGAGAGAGAGAGAGAGAGAGAGAGAGAGAGAGAGAGAGAGAGAGAGAGAGAGAGAGAGAGAGAGAGAGAGAGAGAGAGAGAGGAGAGAGAGAGAGAGAGGTAGAGAGACAGAGAGACAGAGAGAGAGACAGAGAGACAGAGGAGAGAGAGAACTTGAAACTTGAACTTGAAATGTTTAATGAGGATGAGCTGAATAAGCATAACAACACTTCTTTTTACCACGTCCTCAAACACATAAAATCACCACGCAAAATAAAAAATAAACAAGCAAAATAAAGAAATGAATAGACAAACAAACAGCAATACTATGACATCATCATTAATTAACCCTTTCGTCGCCAATGTCGCATTTATGCACCACAATGGTTTAAAGACCCCCCACGTCACGTGTCACATTCCCTCTTATACTAGGAAGATTTCTTGAGTTTCCTTACTAGCTATAAGAGGGAAAAAACACGTGAAAAAAACCCGTGATTTTGACACGTGACGTGGGGGGTCTTTAACGCCTCATGTCACTAAAAGGCATCAAATCAGGGCCTGTTATCCGAAGACCCTATTTTCTTAGTTTTGGGAGGTAAGGACAGAACAACACCCTAATGTCATACATGTCACAGAAGAATTCACAATATTGCAGATTTTTTTTTCTCTACCCATGTAAGTTTAATGGATTTTTTTTTGGCCTGAACACATGGCTGGCGGACGAAAGGGTTTAAACACGAAGCAAAAGAACGACGAAATAGGAACACCAATTAATAATATAATAATAATAATAATAAAATAATAATAATAATAATAATAATAATAATAATAGAGATGATAAGAGAGGGAGAAACAGTAATAGGCAGAGAGGAGAGAACGAGAGACTACGAGAGAGAGAGAGAATGATGGGGTCGGAGGGCTATAGACAGAGGAGAGGGAAGAGGAGAGAAGACCGAAGAGCAACAGAGAAACGAGAGAACAGTGGAAACGGACGCCTAGACCATGGAGCGGAGCGAGATGAGACGAGACTCAGAGACATAGGAGAGAGAGAGAGCGACGACAATTAAGAGAGAGAGAGAGCGGAGAGAGAGAGAGAGAGAGAGAGAGACAGGAGAGAGAGAGATGGAGAGAGAGAGAGAGAGAGAGAGAGACGAGAGAGAGAGAGAGAAGAGAGAGAGAGAGAGAGATACGAGACGGAGTGAGAGGCAGAGGAGAGGAGAGAGAGAAGGGGAGAGAGAGAGAGAGAGATGAGGAGAGAGAGAGAGAGAGCTGACAGAGACCAGACAGAGACAGAGATTGAGACAGAGAGACAGCATAGAGGCATGCAGTGTTTCCTATTGAGAGAGTGCTTCAAGCAAACATACAAACAAACAAAAACTCTAGACTTAGAAGTCGCCAGCACAAACGTGTTGGATTTTCCACCCATAGCCTTTCAGATAATTTCGCAGAAACTATGATTTTCATGCCCTTATCAAATTAAGGATTTTCATAAAACGAATGCCTGCATAATCCGAACATAGGATTCGCTTCCGTTGTCTTGATAATCAAGCAAATAAATAAACATGCGTAATAAAAACAACACAGCTCTCAGAGAATGATTATACTCATAAACGATTCATTTCCATGCATTATTTTGATCACAGAAATCAAAGCTGAATGTGTGTGTGTAGGGGTGGTGGGTGGTGGTGAGGCGGGGTGGGGGGGGGACGGGGGAGAACAGTATAAAAAACCAACAAACCATCATTTCTTCTCAGTTTGTGAAAAAGGAATCTAAACAAGTTGTGGGTGGGTGGGGGTGGGGTGGGGAGCACAATGCAAAACAATAATCATTTCTTATCAGTTTTGTTGATTCTTTTATCTTAAACAAAACAAATGTTAGGTATTTGGAACGGGGGGCATCAAAATGTTTTTTTTTGTTTTTTTGTTTTGTTTAAATGCAATCAATGCTTTAACATTATTACATAATCAATCTTCATATTGAACAAAGAAAAAGTGCTATTTCAACCAACACCAATTCCAATTGGTACTTAATACTTAATTGTTACAAAAAAAAAAAAAAGGGGGTGGGAAAAAAAACAAAAACATGCGCTTGTGTTTTCTTTTTCTTTGAACACACGAAAAAAGCCATTTCAACCAACACATGTGCATCAAACAAAGAAGTGTTTTCTTTTTGTTGAACACACGAAGGTTTGTACCGTCCGCTCGGCGCCGCCATGTGGGACGAAACCATCAACTAACCCACCACCATTCACTCCGGGTAAGAAAGAAACCCCTTTTTTCTTCCCCCTTTTCTTTACTTTACACATTCCTCCGACGCTTTCATATTTATAATATTGTTGTTGTTTTTTCCATACCACACAATGACTAAAACTGAAATGTGTTAAGAAAATTTAAAAAAACATTTTAACCCTTTCACCGCCAAAGTCGCATTTTAGCACCACAGTGAATTTTTAACACCTATGTCACTAAAAGGCATCAATCTGGGGTCTATTATCCAAAGACCTTATTGTCTCAGTTTTGGGAAGTAAGGATAGACCTTATTTTATATATGTCACAGAAGAATCCCCAATACTGCAGATGGATTTTGTTCTCTACTCAGGTAAATGTAATGTTAAATGTTGGCTGAAATATGGCTGGCGGTGAAAGGGTTAAAGAAAAAAAAGTAGGAAAAAACTCCCACCTTGATCCAACTAATGTACTTACATACAAGTCCCATCGCGCTGGGGTAACGCAGTTCGCTTCAAGTCGCGGTCTCTAAGCACCACCTTTTTACACCCCACCATACACTTTTTCCCCCCCTATTTAATTCCCACTTGTACGATCTCTTTCGAATCAAAAACCGAGCCTTCAACTGAAAATAAAATTTAAAAAGAGAGAAAAGTAAAAAAAGCTTGTTTCAGTGCAACCAGCCCAAAACGCCTTCACCGACACAGCTTCGCGGAGTCGAGGTCCTGACTTATTTGCATTGACGTAGTACGTAGCCTTTTAGGTGGTTGCGTGGCGCATGCGCGT
>CM065706.1:22986090-22991090 GCA_017654935.2 Phymorhynchus buccinoides | reverse complement strand
GAGTCAGTTTAAATATACTTTAAGCATCAATGATCCAATTGTCCCAAACTTCTATTATCCTGGTGACCGTAAAGAACAAATAATACACTGTAGGCTACGTTTAGAAATAAGTGACCTTAATGATGATCTATTCAAGTGACACTTGCTTAATAATTCGCTTTGCCGCTGTGGTGCTGGTCGGGAAAGTGCTGAACATTACCTTTTATCTTGTCAGTTGTTTCAGGCTGCCCGACTTAACACAATCCAAAATTTACCTACAAACTTCATTCAAACTGATATTCTTTTGAAAGGGAATTTAGATCTCCCAAACAAGATTAATGTTACCATTTTTGAAACTGTCCACAAGTTTATTTCTCTCTCTAAAAGATTTTAATAGTAACTAAATGTGTAAGCAGATTACGTTATTGACTCATGTACTGTAATATAAATGCATAGTATTAATATACTAGTGAGTTCCATCTTTGCTCTTGTTTTTGTTTATATGCATGTTGTTCTTTTGGAGGGTTTTCTCTTATTGTCCATCCTTTTCTATACTTTCCAAATTGACCGTTCAAATTTGTACGCATTTGCACTCTAAATCTCGCGTCAGTACAGGGGACATGCGATTATTTATTTAATTATGTATTTTTGGAGGGTGAGGGTACAGATAGTTGCGAACATTAAAGTTAACTAAACTGAGAACTGATTTTTCGAAACCGTCCAAAGCATTGTGGAAACTAAAAAAAAATAGATGTTTTGTCACATTGTGTGATTAGAAATTCGTTCTTCGTGTACTTTGATATTCCCCAACTTATTTCTTATTTCTATTTTCTTATCTTTATCGTTTTCTTTTCTAGCCCTTCATGAATTTGTATTTTCTCTTATGTTTAAATTGTTTCTGTTATCAAAGAAGATGAATTTGTTTTTCTATTTCGTTTCTTTGTTATGTTTTTAATGTTCAAATTTAACCTTTTTTTTTCTTTTTCTTAAATGTGTGATTTTTCAGTCTGTGATTGCCAGCCGCCATATCTGTGACTTATTTTGAGTAGGCACACTATAAGCTTTAAGCTTGTTGCTGCCGTCATTCTTGTTCATTTTATTTGGTGTATATGTTTTGCTTGTCAATAAAAAAATCATTTAAACCATGTATGCTTCATAAAGGATTTGAAATATTCCTGTCTTTATTTCATCTAATAATGTGTAATCAAAACATATGTTTAGTCTTGTACTTACCAGCCGCCATTCAGAAATTCACGTTTAGTGCGTTGGCACAGTATAAGCTTCAAGCTAGTAAAGTTGTTGCCGTTATTTTTGCTTAATATTATTTTATGTAATGTGCGTTTTTGGTAAATACAAATAATTTAAACACAAACCTTACCTTGTCTTTCTTTCTCGCGAAATCAACATCAACATCAAGTCCTCACACAAAAGAAGCAAACTTTCCCAGTTCAGTGGCCACATACAATGCGATTTGTTTGGTTTAAATACCCGCTGTTGCTATTGTCTAAGAATGAATAGCTTACCCAGCACCATTGTTGAAGTGGGGAAACGCAAACGGAAGAGTACTCCTCAGCCTCGTTTTCGAAGCGCGACCTTCACCTCATCAATTATGTGCATATTCTCCGAGACTGGTGAAAGATTAAACGTAATGAAACTCCACCTCCACACTCACCACCTACCCCCTTCTTCAACGCACACAGCCCCCCCCCCCCCACCCCCCACACCCCTCCTCCATGTCTATCCCTCCAGTCCTTCCTCGAATCTTCGGACTTCAAACCCAAAAACAAAGGGACCAACGGTCAAGGAAGCACTCGACAACAAACACAACACAACACACACACACACACACACACACACACACACACACACACACACACACACACACACACAACACCTTCACATGCACGTTCACAGTCACCTGCCACGCCCCAATAGTCCCATAAACCAATAAATCTTCCATTCCCTCCTTACACCTCCATCCCCTACACTACACCCCGTTCGTTAGGAGAGAGAGAGAGAGAGGAGGAGAGAGAGAGAGGAGAGAGAGAGAGAGAGAGAGAGAGAGAGAGAGAGACAGAGAGAGAGAGAGAGAGAGAGGAGAGAGGGGGAGAGGGGAGAGAGAGAGAGGGGGAGAGAGAGAGCGAGAGAGAGAGAGAGAGAGAGAGAGAAGACGAGAGAGAGAGAGAGAGAGAGGAGAGAGAGAGAGAGAGAGAGAGAGAGCATGGGTTTTCATCAAGCCAGCTGCTCTCGAAGAAAGCTCTCTGGCGTCATAAACACATCACCGGGGCTTGACTAAGTGCAACGTCACCTGCAACGAAACGTCAACGGAGTACAAAGGAAGACTGACCACAATAATACATAATATAGGTTACTGCTAACAATACAGCAATACAGATCGAGAGAGAGAGAGAGTTCTTTGAGATAGAGAGAGAGAGAGAGAGAGAGAGAGAGACGAGAGAGAGAGATGAGAGCGTCCAGAGGAGGGGAGTACAGAGAGAGAGAGGAGAGAGGACAGAGAGCGACAGAGAGAGGAGAGAGAGAGAGAGAGAGAGACAGATAGAGAGAGAGAGACACGAGATGAGAGAGAAGAGAGAGATAGGAGAGAGAGAGAGAGAGGAGACGAGAGAGAGATGATGTGGATGAGAGAGAGAGAGAGAGAGACCAGAGAGAGAGAGAGGAGAGAGAGACGAGAGAGAGAGAGAGAGAGAGAGAGGAGAGAGAGAGAGAGAGGGAGAGAGAGAGAGAGAGCGAGAGAGAGAGGGGAGGGAGAGAGAGAGAGAGAGAGAGAGAGAGAGAGACGGAGAGGAGAGAGAGAGAGAGAGAGAGAGGGAGGGAGAGAGAGAGAGAGAGAGAGAGAGAGAGAGAGAGAGAGAGAGAGAGAGAGAGATTCGTGTTAAACTAAATATGTCTTTATCTGGTGCATCTACAGAGAGACAGACAGAAGGACAGAGAAAGAGACAGACAACACAGAGACTAGTAGAGACTGAGACACAGACAGACAGCATCATCAGAGACAGCATAGGGTGATTTTCAAATAACAGCAATGCTAACCAGACCCCTACCCTCTTCTAATAACAGAAAGCTCAGAACGAAGCTAGGCCCTACGAGAATCCTCCACGGCGTCATAAATACGTCACCAGACTAGGAGGAGTGCTACGTCACGTCACGTGCAAACCAACTGTCAGCTCTCTTCAGAGACAGGAGAGGGACATAAAAGGGGAGAGAACCCAACTACAAACACTTCGACACTTGCCCGTTATATTATTAAACGAGCAGTAGTGGGTGGTGGTAGCCTAGACTCAGTTTGTTTTAGTGGAGTTGTCTATTGCTCTGCTTGAAGATCGTTTACTGTGATGAGAGGACCTTGTTTCTTTTGGGTTGAGGGGGTGGGGGGGTGGGGGTGGGGGTATACTATACGGACCGTTCATTTTGCACAAGATCCTACTTTGAGGAAAATGTTGAAGCTTTGTGTTAGGAAGATTATTATCAAAGACTGTACAGGGGAAGATAAACATCCGGTCTCTTTTCCCTATATGAGTAGTGAGGACAGAAACACTGGTTATGCCCCTTTGAAACGTGACGCATTTTACACATCGATAGGCCATTTGAATTCTCCGTTCAAGTTCCAGTCCGAGTTTTTGGATAGCCTCCACTGTGAATAGTGTACACGTCCCCACTAACGATAACTCTGTCAGCCCGGTTCGCCGAGCTTTTAAGTAATCCATCTTACCCTTTTAGAATATCTTTGAGATTATTACGACAGTCCTGAGAAAACCATTGATGTAAGCAAAATCTTTATTCATTTCAAAGAATAGTCAAACAGACAGACAATTAGAGCAACAACAAGCTCGAAGCTTATGCCGTGCTTCATAAATCTAAATTGCACAATTGATCGAATAGATGGAGACTGTATTTAAACCAAATAATGTAATGATGAACAAAATTAAAGGTAGTATTAACCAGCAATAGATTATAAGCAATGTAAAAATAAATACAAATAGACTGTTACGAGCCCAAACACAATGTTGGAATGCTCGTATAAACGAATTTGATCTTTGTCCAACTAATCAGGGTTTTTTCTTTAATTTTGTCATGGGTAAAAGTCAAATTACAAAATGCAGCCTTTTAAAAAAAAACTGATGAAAACTGAACAATTTAAATGAAATTTTTTTTCTTCTCCCAAACTCAGATTGATTTACAAGTTTAGGTAACAAACAACAAACACACTAGATATGATTAAAACAAAAGTTATATACAAAAAAATGACTGAACACATTTTTCCCGAAAATTCTTTCTGAAGAATTTGTTTAACGTCCTCCGGCCTGGAACAGTCACATATGAGACATTTCTGAGTAATGAAATATATGACTCAGAAATGTCTGTTCCAGGCCGGGGGACGTTAAACAAATTCTTCATTCATAAAAAAAAAAGAGGCAAGGGTGGGAGGAGGGAGAAAGAAACTTTTTTCGGGAAAATGATTTGTGTTCAGTCATTTTTTCTAACTTTTTTTTTAATTATATCAAAGAAGAGAAGGAAAAAGAACTTGGGGAAAAAAAAAGAGAGCGATGAATTCCTTAATTAATTAAAAATGCCAATTACGACATGACAGGGCGAAACAGAACAGGGCTAAACGGTACCCTCCAGCCAACAACGTTATGCACACCCCCCCCCCCCTCCACACACACACACACCTTCCGTTCCAGCCCATGCACTCCCACTTCCAACCTAATAATCCTATACCCTATACCTACTACCCCATCCCCCCCCCCCCCTCTCTCCCCACTGTTGTCTGTTGGACATTCCCCCCTCAATAACTATACTAATAAACCTTACACTTGTGGCCTCCCTACACTAAAACAGCCACCTGTTCAACAACAGTTGTCGCCCATAAAAGACACCCATGACCTCTCGCCAATCACCACCACCACCACAACAGACTTCTGGTTCCGTAATCAGGCAGTAAGTCTTAAACAATTAAACTCGGGTAGCAGTATGCAAATTTAGGCTAGACTGAAACTGCC
>CM065706.1:22966090-22971090 GCA_017654935.2 Phymorhynchus buccinoides | reverse complement strand
AGAGAGAGAGAGAGAGAGAGAGAGAGAGAGAGAGAGAGAGAGAGAGAGAGAGAGAGAGAGAGAGAGAGAGAGAGAGAGAGAGAGAGAGAGAGAGAGAGAGAGAGAGTAGTTAAATGAAAGTGCTAAATAAAGAAGAAGAAGATCAACAACAACAGAAGATGAAACCAAAAGGACGAAAATAAATGGACTGAAACGAACATTCCGAAATAACATTGACTATTACTTCCTCTTTAGTTTTTGCTTCTTCATCATCATCATCATCATCATCATCATCATCGTCGTCAACATTATTATCTATCATCTTTAGTCATCATCCTCATCATCTGCCACCATCAATATCATCATCATCATCGTCGTCAACATCATCATCTATCATCATTAGTCATCATCATCATCATCATCATCATCATCTCATCAATATCATCATCATCATCATCATCATCATCATCATCATCATCGTCAACGTCATCATCTATCATCTTTAGTCATCATCATCATCATCATCTACCACCATCAATATCAATCATCATCATCATCATCATCGTCATCGTCAACATTACCATCTATCATCTTTAGTCATCATCATCATCATCATCATCATCATCATCATCATCATCATCGTCATCATCATCATCATCGTCAACATTATCATCTGTCATCATCATCATCATCTGCCACCATCATCATCATCATCATCATCATCATCATCATCGTCATCGTCAACATTACCATCTATCATCTTTAGTCATCATCATCATCATCATCTGCCACCGCCACCATCAACATCATCATCATCATGTTTTGAAATTCTAACACCAATGTGCTAACACGAGAAGCTATGCGATAAAACTTTTTACTTTTTTTTGTTTCTCAATAAAAACGAGATTACATGTTGTTTTTCTTTTCCAAAAAACAACCAACAAGTTCCGAGATGAGAACTATCAGGCCAACCTCGGGGTTTGTCACACTCACCTATTGGGTCGAAAGACCAACGGATGAAAACGTTGACGACCGAAAAAAAGACATGTCAAATCCAACCAACGCCTTTCGATTCTTTTCCTTCCATATTTCTTTCCTCAGTAGAATCACGCTGCTACTGAAGTGTTGCTAGACTAGTAGTTGTAAGTCTGTCGTGTGATGTTCTCCAGTTATTACCTTCTTTCTTAATTAAAAGAAAGTTCCCACTTTTGCACCTTCTTCTTTTGTGTGTGTTCTTTTTGCGCACGCGAGCATTGTTCAGACACGTCATCTTAAGATAGACTTATATTTACAGTTTTCTTTTTTTTGTTAAAAACACACACACACACACACACACAGAGTGAGAGAGAGAGAGAGAGAGAGAGAGAGAGAGAGAGAGAGAGAGAGAGAGAGAGAGAGAGAGAGAGAGAGAGAGAGAGAGAGAGAGAGAGAGAGAGAGAGTCAACTTTTATTTACAGTTTTCTTTCTTTTTTTAAACAACACAAAAATATACAGACAGAGAGAGAGAGAGAGTCACCAGACAGGTGTTTTTTTTATATTTTAAACACAAAAATATTGCTACCACATTTTCACTCATTTGTGTGACTTTTTCGGCTACCTTCCAGTAAAGAGAACTCCGATTGGTATTTTGTTTTGTTTTTGGTTTTTTTGTTCTGTGTATGCGATCGTTTTTTACGCATCTTTGGGTTAGAGTTATTATACATGTAATGGAAGGAAGCATAATTATACCACTCTGTGTAGAACCTTTGCAACGGACGTGATTGCTACTATCTAAAGCAACCTGAATTCCCAGACTCTAATACAGCAACAAGAAGATCATTCGGATCGAAATTGTGTGTACGTGTGTGTGTGTGTGTGTGTGTGTGTGTGTGTGTGTGTGTGTGTGTGTGTGTGTGTGCGTGCGTGTGCGTGTGCGCGCGTGTGCGTGCGTGCGTGTGTGAGCGTTAAAAGTACTGAAAGCTTTGGCGAGTCTTGTATCCACCTCAAAAATCGTGTGACTTTCTTTCTTCTTTTTTTTAAAAACTGAAATACGAATGTATAATTTCATTGGGGTTTTTTGGTGCTACATTTATCCAAATCTTTATCGTTTTTCTTGGCTTATAATTATTCTAAAGTTGGGTTGAGTTTATTGCTGTTCTTGTGGTGCGCTCTTGTTAGAAAACATATTCAAAATAATATTTAAAAAAAACTAAAACCTGACAAAGCTCGGACGCAGAATGATCGCTATTCCCTCTTACACAGTGATAATGTTTTCAAAGTCCAAAAGGGGCAAGATATCTTATTTTCTTCGTTTACCTTTAAAATTTATATGAAACGTACTTTGACACAGACTACTGTCGAAGGAGGGTAGTAGGTCTAGCAAGCAATAACAGCACAAGAAGTCAGTTCAGTAGGCATCCTATCAATAAATGTCATAATCGGGGCTTATAGTCACAGACAAACATTCTAAGTGTTGTTGCAAATACAGACTCTCATAGTAGCGAGCGGCAAATTTGCACGAGCTACACTTTTGACTACGACAATCCTATCGATATAGCAACAATTCATAATTGGTGCTCATAGTCACACAGACACAATTCTAAATGGCACTGGCAACACACATTTTCAACGCAAAAAATGGTCACAAAAATTCGAAGATTAGTGGGTAAGCGAGACATAACAGACACAAGAAGTCAGTTTAGTTGGCATCCTATCTATATATATAACAACTATTCATAACTGGTGCTTATAGTCCGAGAGACAGAAATTCTAACAGCCGACACACATTTTCAACGCCAAAAAATGGTCACGAGAATTCGAAGAATAGAGAGTAAGCAAGCCATAACAGCACAAGAAGTCAGTTTAGTAGGCATCCTATCTATATAACAACAATTCATAACTGGTGCTTATAGTCCGACAGACAAAAATTCTAACAGGCGACAACACATTTTCAACGCAAAACAATGGCCACGAGAATTGGAAGAATAGAGGCTAAGCGAGCAATAAACAGTACACGAAGTCAGTCTATTCGGCATCCTATGGATATAACAATTCAAAATCGGTGCTTATAATTATTCACAGACACGTTTCTAAGTGGCACAAACCGGCGGACACAAATTTCCAAAAGAACGCAACGGGAAAAAACCCATGGTCACGAGAATAGCAAAGCAAGCGATATGGAAACATTTGACTCAACTAACTAAAACTATGGAGCCACTGTAGCGGTGCGGCCTAGTCCCTTGTTACCCAGTGCTAATCGATAATCTTATCATGTAGCGATATGACAATCTGCTTGTCAGGGAATAAAAACCTGATTACGCCCTTACCTTCAATCAAGGCTTTGCTGCTGCTGCTGCCAGCGGGAACAAGAAGAAAAAACTCTGGCACCTCTTCCAGACGTTTGCAGGCTGGCTGCTTTCTTTCAGGCATTGAACATTTGTCTTGGCAGAAGAAATCTCTCCAAACAAGAATTAGCTTCAAATCTCTCGATCGATTTCCAAATCTAGGTAACAGACTTCGCTCGTGCTATTAGTTTCTTGAACTGAACTGTTGGAAAGCAGCCCTAGGCGAGGGGTGGGGGGATTTGACTTGCCGGGTACAAGTATGACTTGCATGAGATCTTGGAACCACACAACACAGCACGTGCAAACATGAACCCCCCCCCCCCCCCCCCCCCCCCCCACCCACACACACACACACCCCCCTCCCTAGGGATGAACAGCTTATCAGATTCGTCAATCCAACCCCCTCCTTTTCCCCTTTACCTTCCCTCCTCTCCGTCAAGTTTCGCCTCAGCGCGTGACGAAGCGTTTCCACCCAATCACCAACCGTCTCTAACCCGAAATCCACGCGAAACGCCAGCCAGCGGAAAACTAAGCTCCGCCCACTGCCTATTTTTAAAACGAGGAAACTTTGCCCCGCCCCTTTTCTTTCCGACAAGAGGGTTGAAGCTCCGCCCACTTTCGGGGGGTGCCACAGCGAAACAAGGAACATAGCACGCGGGAGCTTAGCCAATGGGAGGGGCGGGTTCTAAGTTTTAGTGTCGCGCGTGATGGAAAGCTCGCGCGGCTTGTTGGGTAAACAGAAAGGAGAGAGGTGCCGGCTAGGAAAGGCCGTGTTTGAAAACACGGGCGTACACACACACGTGTGTTTGTCTTGCTGGGCTTTATCGGAACAGACGAGGGAACCCTTGCTGAGCTAGTGAGCGAGCGAGAGAGAGAGGCTGGCACAGAGAGAGAGAGAGAGAGAGAGAGAGAGAGAGAGATTTGCTGTTTTTTGCTCAAGTGGAGTTTCTGATGCTGACATTTTCAGTGTTGCTTGGTTCGCAATTTATCCACACGAAAACGTATTTTGTAGCGATTTTTTTCTTTAGGTTGTGTGTGTGTGTGTGTGGTGGGGGGGGGGGGGGGGGGGGGGGGGTATATTTGGCTTGTGTTATATTTACCATCATTTTAGTGGTTAGACTTTTCATTGTTTTTTCTTAGTATTGATTAACAATGTTGCTGGCTTAATGGTAATTGCTCGGCGAGTTGTGACTTTATGGAAAAGTAAACGGCTTGAAGAAAAGTAGCGAAATAAGGGAAAGTAAGTAGCTCTCTAAAATTAACTCCCTTCACCAAAGTTATTTACGGCACCAATTCGCCTAGCAAAGCATAAGCAACAGCCACATTGAGACAGACCCAGGCTCATCCTATACAAAAAAAAGGATGACCCAGCACTGCCTATATGACCATCACCAACACAATACACGCTAACACTTTAATATCAATAGTGAAGTCCCAATGCCCCACATGGCCGAAAGGCCGCAGAGGGCGTGAAACCTTATTTTGTCTACACAATAACAGTGGTGGAGAGAATTTGTGCACAAACAAATCAGCATTTATTCAAGAATGGCATAGCCTTCTAGTCTTGAATTATGCTACAGAGAGAGAGAGAGAGAGACTTGGAGACTATATATGCGTGCGTGCGTGCGTGTGTGTGTGTGTGTGTGTGTGTGTGTGTGTGTGTGTGTGTGTGTGTGTGTTGTTGTTGTTGTTGTTGTT
>CM065706.1:22956090-22961090 GCA_017654935.2 Phymorhynchus buccinoides | reverse complement strand
GAAACGATCACGTTACGAGATTAAACCACTTAGAGTGAGAACACTATTCACAAACACACACACACACACACACACACACGCACTTCTTCTACATCTCCCTCGTAAAAATGAAAAAGGAAAACTTGTGAACTGAACAAAGTAAGTAATAAATAATAAAGATAAGTGCAATAATTATGACACATTTCAAATCAACTGCATGCATGTTATACGATACTATATCCAATTAATTTTATACCATGAAATAACGTTAAAGCATTATATAACAACAAGAGTCCACAATCTCGTCATGCCCATTGAACCAATGAATCAGTGTTCCTAAGATATCCCCATATAATAATAATGAAAAAGAAAATTTGAACAAAAACAAAAATGTCATTAAATATCGTCTGTTAATGTTTATCTCCGTTCAACATCAGGATAGCGTGCAGGAATGCGAACCTGCCGACCGCATCGAGTGGTGTGAGGATGCAGGGCATGCCTGGGAACGGCTGGGTGTTCGTCTGCAGCCTCATCAAGTTCGTGATTCTCACGTTGCTCCGTACATGCACTGTGGTCTTCCATCTCCTGTGGGTCTGGCGTCATAAAAGCCTCTTTTGTGGCTCTCAGCATGTTGCGGTTTCTGCGGTAGGTGAAACCATCAGCGGTCTTCACAATGTAAGACCTGGGAGCTTGGGCTGCAGCAACGATAGTGGCAGGCTTCCAGTTCCTATCACGTGTCATCTGCATTCGGACGGATGCCCCGGGCTGAAGTGGTTGACGGCATGACGACAGCGCCGTTCTGTCGTAGTTCTTCTTTTGGCTGAGTTTGCGGTTGGTGCTCACGGCTCGCATTACTTCTGGATCTGGAAGACTTGGTCTCAAGTAGGCATCTGTGGCTGGCAGCGTTGTCCGGAGGCGCCTGTTCATCAAGAGCTGTGCCGGGGATGGACTATCTGGAAATGGTGCATTTCTGTACTGCATCATGGCAATGTAGGGGTCCTGGCGCTCAGCTGCTGCCTTCTTTAGGAGAGTCTTGATCGTCTGCACCGCTCTCTCAGCCATGCCGTTGGACTGAGCATGGTAAGGGCTTGATGTCAGGTGTTTGAAACCCCAATACTTGGCAAAGGAGGCAAACTCTGCACAGCTGAATTGGGGGCCGTTGTCACTTATTATCTCTCGAGGAATACCGTGGTGAGCGAATTGCGACTTCATCTGCACAATGACATCTGTGGCTCTCAGAGATGGCAGGAGGCTGACTTCAATAAACTTGCTGTAATAGTCAACCAAGAGGAGAAAATTCTTGCCATTGTAATGAAAAATATCCACTCCCAGTTTCTCCCAAGGCAGTGTTAGCATGTCATGAGGAATCATGGGCTCCTTCTGTTGCGAGTGCCGGAATTGGTTACATACTCCGCAAGTTGCCACCATGTCGACGATTTGGGAGGACATTCCTGGCCAGAAGAGTATTTCTCGGGCCGTCGCCAAACATTTGTCTCTTCCGAGGTGGCCCTTATGCAGTGTGTGTAGCATCTCCTTTTGTAGGGATGCTGGAACAATGAGCTGTTCGCCTTTAAAAAGCAGTCCATGGGCGTCACTGAGTTCCTCATGGAATCCGGAGTATGCCCTGATGCATGATGGGACATCTTTTTTCTTTTCGGGCCAGCCTGCTCGAATTTGTTTTTGTAGTTCCTGAAGTGCCTCGTCTTCTGCTGTAGCCTTTTGAAACATTTGTAGCTTCTGATCTGACATAGGCAGACTGTTGATCACCATGTGTGGTTTTTTGATGATGGACACCAAAGGTTTGTGGTCTGTCTCCACTATTACAGACTGTCCATAGACGTAATAGTGAAAGTGCTCCATGCCAAATACGACGGCTAACATTTCTTTTTCTATCTGGGCGTATCTTCGTTCACAGTCTGTGAGAGAGCGTGAGGCAAAGGTGACTGGTTTATTATCTTGAGTAAGCACCGCACCAAGTCCATCCGGAGAAGCATCAACTGACAGCTTTATTGGTTTCTTGGGGTCGAAGAACGCCAGCACAGGGGCCTCAGTGACCATTCGCTTAAGATCCTTCACTGCTTGTTCATGCTGATCAATCCATTGCCATTCCATGTCTTGCTTCAGTAGATTGCGAAGAGGCGTGGTGACGTCAGAGAGGTTGGGCAAGAATTTGCCCAGGTAATTGACCATTCCAAGAAAACGTTCTAGCTCCTTGCGATTAGAGGGACTTGGCATTGCTTGAATGGCCTCGATCTTCGAGTTGTCTGGTTTGATGCCATTTTCAGTGATGATATGGCCTACAAACTTCACTTCTTTGACACGAAGATTACATTTTGTAGGCTTCAGTTTGATCCCTTTCCTTCTTGCCGTGTCCAGAACTTGCTTGAGCCTTGTGTCATGTTCCTCTGTGGTTTTTCCAGCGATAAGCATTTCATCCATATAGGTCTCAACGCCTGGGATCTGCTCGAAAGTTTGATGAAAACGCTTCGCAAACACCTCTGCTGATGAGTTGAGACCAAATGGGAGCCTGAGGAATCTGAATCTTCCGAATGGCGTGTTGAAAGTGGTCAAGTCAGCACAATCCTTGGTAAGATGAATTTGCCAGAATGCTGAGTTCGCGTCTAACACACTGAAAACTTGATTTCCACTTTGCCTACTTGCTATCTCTTCGATTGTTGGCAGCTGGTAATGTTCCCTCTGGATAGCTTTGTTCAAATCTCTTGGGTCAAGACACAGGCGAAGTCCTCCTCCTTTCTTTTCCACGATCACTAAAGAGTTGACCCAAGCTGTTGGGTGGTCTACTTTTTCGATCACACTTTGATCTTGCATCCACTGCAGTTCCTTGTGAAGTTGTTCTCGTAACGCTGCTGGTACTTTTCTGGAAGCATGTACAACAGGGCGAACCGACTGGTCAACTCTGATCGTGTATTCTTCTTCCATGGAGCCAAGGCCCTCGAACACGTCTGCATAGGACGCGAGAGTTTCGTCTCCGATGATGTCAACAAGTTGAATGAGGCCCAGAGCTTCACAGCTGCCAAGGCCTAGGATTGGTTTCGACTTTGTGTCAACAATTTGGAACTCAATTGTACTCTTCTGTCCTTTAACGATGCATGATATAAGTACTTTCCCAATGACAGGTAGTTGTTCTCCACTGTAGGTAGTGAGGCGGGCGTTTGACTTTTGAAGAGGGCCTGTCTTTAACTTGTAAAAAAGATCACATGGCAGAATGTTGACTTGGGCTCCGGTGTCTAGAGTGAAGGTTATTTGATGGCCTTCAACTTCAAGGACGGATGTCCACTCTTTGCGATGACTGTTTGCTCTGCTGTTGACCTTTCCTAGGAATAAGTCATTATTGTGAGAAAAGTGCTGGTCCGTGTCTTGGATGCTACCGACTGGATTCGATTTGCAGACTGACTCAAAATGATTATTTTTAGAGCAGTTACGACACGTTTTTCCATAAGCTGGACACCGTCTAGGTTGATGCTGTTTTCCACAATAGTGACAGTTGCCTAAATTTGACTGTTGTCTCTCTTGCTTCTGTCTTTGCTTGGCTATGGCGTTGAGATTGCTTACTTCTTCTGACATCAACTTGAGTTGCGCTTCCGTTGCTTCTGCAGCTCTACAAGTATCCTCTGCCTTCTTCAGTGTGAGATCTGGTTCTCTGAGAAGTCTGGCTCTCACTTGATCGCTTCTGATCCCGCCAACTATTCTGTCTTTGATGAGAGATTCTCTCAGAGTTCCAAATTCACAAGGTTTTGATTTCAATTTTAAATCTGTGACGAATGTGTCAACATTTTCCCCTGCCTGCTGGTCTCGAGTGAAGAATATGTGTCGTTCAATTGTGACGTTCTTTCTGGGGATGCAGTATTTCTCAAATTTACTCAGGATGCATTTAGCAGCATGGAAGGACGAATCAGCATTGCAGTCTGTGGTGCAGTCTTCGGGTTCCCATTGAAAGGTGTTGAAGATATCAATCGCCTCAGGTCCTATGATATGCAGCAGTGTGTTGCTTTGAACTTTCTTCGATTTGCTGTCAAGTCCACTTGCTGTTGAATAAATTTCAAATGATTGTTTGAAGCGCCTGAAAGTTTCAGCCAAATTGCCAGTCAGTGAGAGTTGCTGTGGTGGGTGTAATTGATCCATGTCTCTGACACCATGTAGAAGTCTAAGCTGTTAGGAATAGAGCCATTCAAATGACGACGCGAATGCTTTGGTGTCCAGTCAAACTCTGATTTTATTCACTTCACATTTTGCATACGAAACGTCTCCCAAACTTGGGTGAACATACTTCAGCCAGGTACACGAAAACCATGAATCTTTAGTGACAAACACAACTCACATAATTACACATTCAGACAATAGGAAACGATCACGTTACGAGATTAAACCACTTAGAGTGAGAACACTATTCACAAACACACACACACACACACACGCACTTCTTCTACAGCACCTACATACGTACTAATAATAAATAATGTTCTCATGTCGAACAGGCTGTCTCCATTGACCTCAAGCTAACAAGAGTCCCTCGACATTCACGCTAACTTGACGACGATGGTGCGATCTCAAGAAGAAAATAAAAAGGTTTGAAAGTTTTGCACATTTGGAACCTTAATTATTTCACGACAGGTGTAAGAAACGAACGCCCAAAGTCTCTCTCTGTCTCTGTCTCTCTCTGTGTGTCTCTTTCTCTATCTCTCTCTCTCTCTCTCTCTCTCTCTCTCTCGCTCTCTCTCTCTCTCTCTCTCTCTCTCTCTGTCTCTCTCTCACTCCCTCTCTCTCTCTCACTCTCTCTCTCTCTCTCTCTATTTATCTCTCTCTATATATATATATATATATCTGTCTCTATCTATTTCTGCTCTCTCTCTCACTCTCTCTCTCACTCTCTCTCTCTCTCACTCTCTCTCACTCTCTCCTCCCCCTCTCTCTCTCTCTCTCTCTCTCTCTCCCCCTCTCTCTCTCTCTCTCTCTCTCTCTCTCTCTCTCTCTCTCTCTCTCTCTCTCAAACATAATTATTT
>CM065706.1:22941090-22943590 GCA_017654935.2 Phymorhynchus buccinoides | reverse complement strand
TTCGTTTTTTTTTATCTCATTGCATTTTGCGGCAGGGCTGAGTGTAAGAACAAACAAACAAAAGAAACAACTATTACCCTGAGTTAAAGTATATTAAAAAAATCCGTTCGTTCGTTCGCTCGCTCACTCTCTCATAATTTATTGCCCTGGTTTCCATGTCAATTCAATCAAAGATTTCGTTTCTTTCAATGACAATTGTCCCTTGATAACGTTTTGCTAGAACAAGCGCGGATACGCAATCGTTTGTGGCAGCGGTCTATTCTTACCACTCCAATCATTACATACACTGAGTCGCCTCCCCTGGCTTTTCAATAATTTTAATCTGTAAACCAGAATGTTATCTCTGCACCATTTCGTAACTTGTTATATCTTTTGGAAAACATTTAAAACTATGTATCCTACTTATACTCATCGAAAGAAGCACCGCATACTCGTCGTGTCTGTTGCAGTGTCTGTATTACGTATGTTTATTATTTTGTGCGCTTTAAAATGAAGATTCATGTGCTCTGTTCAGTACTACAATTCTTTCCATACCTAAGGACTGTAGATATGACAACTGAAATGTTAATTTATGCCTAAGTATTTTTTTCTCTTTTACAATAATTTTTATGTGCGACAATTTTGGACCGACCGACCGACCGAGTTGTATAAATAGGTTTGTGGCTTGTGCCACAAACAAAAATAATGTAATAGAGAAAACAGCCTGTAAGCTGAGCAATCAAATACAATATGCTTTCTACTTCTTCTTCTTTCTTCTGCGTTCCCAGGCCATATGGCCATAATGGGTAAGGTACGTATGTGTCCGGTTTTCAGTTTTTCACTGGTCTCCCCGCTGCATACAGCAGGGACACATTCCGATTTCGGAGGAGCTCAAAGAGAAAAAAAAAACCCATTTGGAATATGTTTGTTTTTCGTTTTTAACAGGCAGGAGAATGGGCCAATAAGTCAGAAAGATTGTACTAGTAGATGATAGAAAGCAAAGGAAAAGGCAGAGTCAAAGAGAGTGACAGATTAGAGGAGGAAGTTACAAGCACAGAACTTCAAGAACGTGTGGTGTGTGTGTGCCTGTGTGTGGGGGGGGAACGGTGTGTGTGTGTGTGGGGGGAGGGGGGGCTATTTTTACGAAAGACTCCCCCTGGTATCCCCAACGGGGAGAGACTCGTGGAGGGGAGGGGAGGGGGCAGGGTAGTGTCCAGCTCCCCGTATGGAGGCACGAGGCATCCACCCATCCACCCCCCCAAAAAAAAAAAACCCCACCAAAAACACATGCCTTTGAAATCGTGCGTAGAAAATGGAAAATGACACCAAATAATTCGGATTGCAACATTGCTTACTACTGTTTCGGATTAGGCCGGGTTCACATTAGACGCGTAAGTTCCGTACGGAAAATCCTAACCTAACTAAGTGGAAGAAAGAAGGATGAAGCAGACTTACAGTATACGCATATAGGGGAAATTCGGACACGTGCAGCAAATCTTTTTCCTTCTTTGTTTCACTTATTTATGGATTGCGCACGGGTTTCCGCATCGGAATGGTCCGCTTATGTGTGTACACGGCCGCATAAGGAATCATGTGGCGGAGTGTGACCTATGCGGTATTTATACAAGCCGCCGTCTAATTGGCTGATGAAAAACACAACATCACAAGAACAACACGACTGACTGGGTCACGGCTAAATTAGTGTAATAGGGTGGTTATCATGGTTACACGAATGAGAGGGGGGAGTAGAGGGGTGGGGAGGTACGTGGGACTGGGAAGGGAGTTGAGGGAGTCGCGTGGGGGGTGTGCTGGTGGTTGAAGGCAACGGATGGGCGTTGGGAAGTGGGGGATGGTGGGATAGTATTGGCGATAGAGGTAGGATGTAAGTATAAATGTAGAGGGAAGGAGCGAGTAGACGAGGGGCTGGCTTTGGCTGCTGTTGGTTATATAATAGAACTAACACAGAATCGAGCTGCATGCGGGTGCAGGCATCCGCGAAAATAATTAAACAACTATCAAATGTCCTTTTAGCGTCGAGGCGTAGTTCAGAGAGAGCATTGAAGAAAGACTGTGATCGTCAAATAATGTAGCGTTGATATACACTCTGAGGACTGAGAGGCGAAAACGAGAGAGACGAGAAAGAGAGGAAATGAGGTTTGCGAGCCAAGTTAATGGATGAGAGGAAGGAGAGAGTTGAAGATTGATTTTGAAATGATCTGAGGAAGATGAAGAGAGAGAGATGCAATAAGATATTTATGTTGTTGTATGGAGTTTCAGGAAATGATGTGGATCCAGACTTGAGAGAGAGAGAGGGAGGGCAGAGAGAGAGAGAGAGAGAGAGAGGGAGAGAGATAGCAAGACGGCAGGAGATAAAGAGATGAGAGACGTATGACGAATAGAGATATTGAGAGACGAGAGAGAGAGAGAGGAGAGAAAGAAAGAGAGACAGGGACAGACGAAATGAGACAGAGATAGAGAGAGAGGATGAGAGAGAGAGAGAGAGGATGAGAGGATATCTACA
>CM065706.1:22931090-22936090 GCA_017654935.2 Phymorhynchus buccinoides | reverse complement strand
AAATGAACAGAGATAGTTTCTGAAAAGATGCGTCTTCAGGCCACGGTTTTGAAAGAAGACTGCATACTGCAGGACGGTGCTGGCTGGCCTGACGTGCACGATGATGGCGGCCGTTGTCATCCATGAAAATGAAGTCAATGACTTGACCTTCTTTGATGAAGTCCGCGCCAATGCTGCCTGTGTAGGGATGGACTATGGGGTGGAGAATCTCGTGCCAATATCTCTGCTCATAAGGCGTTGTTTTCCGGCACAAAACAAGTCAGTTTTGCCTTGCATGGAAATTTCCCCTCCACGCCAAAAACCGACCCTCCATGCTAACTGATGATGTTCGGATGGAATGGTTCATTCAGACGTCATTGCACTCTCTAACGTCAAACTGTAACGTCATGGAACGAAACGGTCCTATTTGCAACGGTACGTTCAAATTATGATGCTTTTTCTGTACTCGACTGCTTTTATCATGCGATCCCTGGCGAGTGTTGTTGCTATGTTATTTTTTATAGACGGAAGAATTTCATGTGAATCATGACTCACAGAAATCGTCACAATCGTATCGTATTGGGGTCAAAATCGTATGCAGTGTGGCGCCGGCTTTAAAACACACAAAAATAAAATGTTAGTAGTACCTCCACCCTCTCCTGAAATATTTCAGAGAACCACGCACCCTTCCTCACAAACTTCTTTTTAGTCCCCGAGCTAGTCCCCAAGCCGAAGGTTCGGGGAACTATTGTTTCTGTCTGGTCCGTCCGGCGTCCGTCCGGCGTCCGTCCGGCGTCCGTCCGGCGTGCCTCCGTCCGGCTATTCGTCCGTGTTTCTCAAAAACTATTCAGTCTATCATCATCAAATTTGGTATACTAGTTTGCCAAGATGCAAGCTACCCACTGATGTATTTAGTTTTACATTAAGGTCAAGGTCGCGCCAGTTACGGGGTTCAAACCCCGAAACACATAATCGCTAATATCTCGCGAAGTTTTGCATGTATTTGAATGCATTTTTTTTCACAACATTTCTTGATGAATGGTCTATAACACAGTTGTCATGAATTGTTCTGTGCGCGCGTGTGCGCATGATCGCGCGCGCTCAAATCACGGGTCCGAACCCCAAGGCTATATATAAAAAAAACTATTCACTTACGTGCTGTTTTGATGCGTTTTTATGTAGTTACGTGCTGTTTTGATGCGCTTTTATGTATGTGTACAGCCGACACATTCCGATTTCGGAGTACCTCGGCGATGCTGCGAGGGGACTTTGCAGCCACTCGGCGTTGCACTTGTTCTGTTTGTTGCAGTTAGCATCGCGGGCATCTTGTATTCCTTAGCGCATCTTTTCTATTAGTCAAGTATTGTACATTTACAAAACCTATGCAAACTTTCTCTTTTACCATTTACTCCAATGCATCCACGCTTTCCTACTTAATAATGTATTAACGTTATTAATGTGTAGATGTTGAATCATGCACGCATACAAGCCTCAATACTCTCTCTCTCCTCTTCTCTCTCTCTCTTCTCTCTCTCTCTCTCTCTCTCTCTCTCTCTCTCTCTCTCTCTCTCTCTCTCTCTCTCTCTCTCTCTCTCTCTCTCTCCCTCTCTCTGGACAGATTGCCTAAAATCTATATCCTTCGGAAAAAAAGTCTTAAGTTTTCGTCCGTTTTCAAGTTTCAATTCATCTCTCTATCATCTCGTCTCTCTCTCTCTCCTCTGGTGATCAGTTTTTAACGCTCGCCACGATTCTATCTATTCTCTCTTACTCTTCCGTAAAAAATAGACATAAAACACAACAGACTGAAGCAACAACAAGCTAAGCTTATAGCGTGCTCAGTTAGAAAATGTACACAGCAATATTGGCGGAATTAAACGTGGAAAACAAATGTACGAAAAAGAACAAAAAAATAATGAAAATGAAATACTGGGTGGATGCAGAGTTGAATCAACACAGCTATACATTATTTTTTTATCATTAGGAAATTGATGCTCATACACAAACATGAACATAAATATATATTATCGCGACACAATCATAAAAAGAGAGGAGAGAGATGATGAGGAGAGAGAGAGAGAAATGAGCCTCCGTATAGAGAGAGAGAGAGTTCCGTTCTCGTCTGAGAGGATCAAGTCCCTCTCTGAGGTGGGGTGACGAAGAGTGAGAGAGACCCGATCCTCCAAATCTTTTGCCATTCACATGTCCCAGCCCTGTGCCGTTGATACACATGCATAAGTATACACATCGCACAAGCTTATATATTGCACATGTTTTTTATTTATTATATTACAATCTAAATTATCTTGTTAACTTATTGTTTGTACATGTCTCTCCCTCTCTCTCTCTCTGGCATTAACCCATATATGCCCACATTTTATTTTCAATTAAACGTGGAGTGTTTACATGGCATAGTATGTTGTGATTCACAAGACAAGACATGACCGTCCCATTTTTGGGGGGAATAATGGGCGCGAGAGGGTAGGGGTTTTCATGAAAACAAATCCCTAAAAAAACATTTTTAGACAATATAATTATCTCCATTTTTTGTTCTTTTTTGTCTGGTATAAAAATATGAATTGTGTAGAAACTGTGGGCCAATCATTTTCCTGTTTACCGACCCATCCAGACAATTGCAAATGGCGGCCGCCCATAGAAACTTCTTCTAGACCACCATGGTTTGACAGACCCAAATGCATTTGACATGCCTGGTACAAAAATGTTGATGATGTGCCACCCCCCCTGCCTATCTCAGTTAATTCTATTTTTCCGTTATTGCCTTTCTTACCATACATAAAGCTGTATTTTAGGAACATTTTCAGCTAATAACCTTTTTGGAATATACCCTAACCCTATCCCTAAACCTTGCCCTACCCCCCCCCCCCCCCCCCCCCCCCACCCCCCCCCCTAACCCTACCCCCCCCCCCTCCCCCCCCCTATAAGACGGGAAAAACGCAACGGAAAACCACAACTGTGACAAATCGCGGTGTACTGCAGTACATAGGGGGGGGTACGGTTAGGTTTAGGGCTAGGGTTAGGGATAGGGTTAGTATTCCAAAAAAGGTTATTAGCTAAAAATGTTCCTAAAATACAGCTTTATGTATGGTAAGAAAGGCAAAAAACGGAAAAATAGAATTAACCGAGAAATGCAGGGGGGGTGGCACATCTAAGAAAGGGCGAAAACGGAAAAATAGAATTAACCGAGAAATGCAGGGGGGGGGGTGGCACATCTTTACCTTTATGGAGTATTACCCCGAAAACCTAGCGTCCCAAAAATGGGACAGTGGGCATGTCAAGTGAAAACCCTAACATTATTATCACGCTGTCACTGTTTGTCCGAAAAGAATGCATGAATGCATGTTGAGTGTCTATAATATTGTTTGTTTATTTAACCTTTTGTCAACTCTATTGTTATGGACCAGAGGTCTAACAATTAAAACATTATGACTTTGACTTTGACTCTCTCTCTCTCTCTCTATCTCTCTCACGTCTCTCCCTCTCTCTCTCTCCCTCTCGCTCTCTCCCTCTCGCTCTCTCCTCCCTCTCTCTCTCCCTCTCTCTCTCTCCCTCTCTCTCTCCCTCTCTCTCTCTCTCACTCCCTCTCTCTCTCTCTCTCTCTCTCCCTCTCTCTCCCTCTCCCTCTCTCTCTCCCTCTCTCCCCCCCTCTCTCTCTCTCTCTCTACTCGCTCGTCTCTCTCTCCCTCTCTCCCTCCTCCCCCCCTCTCTCTCTCTCCTCTCTCTCTCCCTCTCTCCCTCTCTCCCCTCTCTCTCTCTCTCTCTCTCTATCTCTTCTCTCTCTCTCTCTCCCTCTCTCTCTCTCCTTCTCGTCTCACTCTCTCCCTCTCTCTCCTCCTCTCTCTCTCTCTCTCTCTCTCTCTCTCTCTGAATCTCTCTCTCTCTCTCTCTCTCTCCTCTCTCTCTCTCTCTCTCTCTCTCTCTCTCAGACCCCCCTCTGGGTTATCTCGCCTCTCTCTCTCTCATCTGCAGGGGGTCTTTGCTGCTATCTAATGATGGGGAAAACCCGCATTTGTGTCAACCTCGAATGTAGTACTTTAGGCCTGTGCTTCGGTGTTGCCACTTAACACGTTTTCTGTCTTATCTCAATATTATATTATACTTTAACCCCGTTTGGTCGCTTTCTTATTTTATCTCGCATCGTCGTTGCAGCGGTGTTTATCCGTCTCTGTTCTTATCTACGTTTTTGTTTGAAACGCTCCACCCATTCCCCTGGGGCGGTATTCACGTTGAGATAGCATGAGACTTAGCATGATGCTAACTTAGAAGCTCTTCCAATGTCCTATAGGATTTAATAGGACTTTTGGAAGAGCTTCTAAGTTAGCATCATGCTAAGTCTCATGCTATCTCGACATGAATACCGTCCCTGGTCTTGGTGCAAACTCGTGGGGCACGAATTCTCCTCGTGGGGATACCAGGGGGGGGGGGGGGGGGTCTTTTTCGTAAAAAATAGTTCCCCCACCTTCTGGACGTTCTGTGCTTGTAACTTCCTCTCAATCTGCCACTTTCTTTGACTCTGCCTTTTCCCTTTGCTTTCTGTCATTTACTATCTTTCTGACTTATTTGGTTCATTCTCCTGTCTTTTGTTTTCACAAAAACAATCTTCCAAATAATTGTTCTCCTTTGAGCTCCTCCGAAATCGGAATGTGTCGGCTGAAACGCTCCACCCATTCCCCTGGTCTTGGTGCACGAATTCTCCTCGTGGGGATACCAGGGGGGGGGGGGGGGGGTCTTTCGTAAAAATAGTTCCCTCACCTTCTTGAAGTTCTGTGCTTGCAACTTCCTCTAATCTGCCACTCTCTTTGACTCTGCCTTTTCCCTTTGCTTTCTATCATCTACTATCTTTCTGACTTATTGGCCCATTCTCCTGCCTTTAAAAAAACAAATCGTCCAAATAATTGTTCTCCTTTGAGCTCCTCCGAAATCGGAATGTGTCGGCTGTACGCAGTGGGGGGAGACCAGTGAAAACTGAAAACCGGACACATATGTACCTTACCCAATATGGCCAT
>CM065706.1:22884237-22886737 GCA_017654935.2 Phymorhynchus buccinoides | reverse complement strand
GTCTGTTCCAGACCGGAGGACGTTAAACGGATTTTCATTTTCATCATTCTCACCTTATGCCCCAGCCACACTGCATACGATTTGACCCCGATACGATACGATTGGATTGTGACGATGTCTAGTGAGTCATGACTCCCGTGAAATTAATATACTTCCGTCGAAAAATAAATCTTACCTTTTTTTTTTATGCTCACGAATCAAATGAAATGTTCGATACAAAAATAATTTTTTTTTTTTTTTTTATCAGATTCCTGCACGGGAGACTACGAATATCTGATTCAGCACCACGAAAGGGACATTAAGTCGCTGGGCTAGTTTCTTACAACAGGTTTGCAAAGTCAAAAACAATTTTTTTTTTTCCATTTTGAGGTATGGGTATTTTTGGATTTTCTAGCATCTTATCTTCCGTATCGATAAAGGATCATCTGTAATGGTCTCTAAATGGTCTCTAAATGGTCTTATAAGTGTTTTAAATGCTATGTTTTTGTCTTTTTAAAGTAATTTTACTGCTAGATTTTTTTTAATATTTTTTTTTATAGTATAATTAGTATGTACCTGAATAATTTGTGTCTTTATTTTCCCCCAATATTTCTGTGATGCCTTTGTAAAGCGCGATGAGCCCACTATGGGGTATCGCGCTATATAAATAGTCGTTATTATTATTATTATTATTATTATTATTGTTGTTGTTGTTATTATTATTATGATTATTATTATTATTATGATTATTATTATTATGATTATTATTGATTATTATTATTATGATTATTATGATTATTATTATTATTATTATTATTATTATTATTATTATTAAATCGAGTAAGTCAATGCATTTTCTACAGCTAGGTTAGACAAAGACACAAGGATAGTTCTTGTATCATTAGAAAGAGAATTGTCTGACGTCTTCAAATGTATAATTTTCTCAGAATGGTCAGTTTGACACTTAATGTCCCTTTCGTAGTGCTGAGTCACATATTAAAGTGAACCGAACTAGTAGGATTTCATCAGATTCAATTAGACAGTAGAATTTTACGTCAATCATGCCTCACGAATGTCAAAATCGGATTGCACTGAATCGAATCGTATGCAGTGTTTCAGACCCTTTTCTTCTTCTTCTTCTTCTTCTTCTTCTTCTTCTTCTCCTTCTTCTTCTTCTTCTTCTTCTCCTTCTCCTTCTCCTTCTTCTCCTTCTTCTTCTTCTTCTTCTTCTTCTTCTTCTCCTTCTCCTTCTTCTTCTCTTCTTCTTCTTCTTCTTCTTCTTCTTCTTCTTCTTTTTCTTCTTCTTCTTCTTCTTCTTCTTCTTCTTCTTCTTCTTCTTCTTCTTCTTTTTTTTCTTCTTCTTCTTCTTCTTCTTCTTCTTCTTCTTCTTCTTCTTCTTCTTCTTCTTCTTCTTCTTCTTCTTCTTCTTCTTCTTCTTCTTCTTCTTCTTCTTCTTCTTCTTCTTCTTCTTTCTTCTTCTTCTTCTTCTTCTTCTTCTGCGTTCCCAGGCCACATGGCCATAATGGGTAAGGAACGTACGTGTCGGGTTTTCAGTTTTCACTGGTCTCCCCGCTGCGTACAGCCGACACATTCCGATTTCGGAGGAGCTCAAAGGAGAAACATTATTTGGACGATTTGTTTTTTTAAAGGCAGGAGAATGGGCTAATACGTCAGAAAGATAGATGATAGAAAGCAAAGGGAAAAGGCAGAGTCAAAGAGAGTGGCAGATTAGAGGAAGTTGCAAGCACAGAACTTCAAGAAGGTGAGGGAACTATTTTTTTACGAAAGACCCCCCCCCCCCCCCCCCCCCCCCCCCCCCCCCCCCCCCCCCCCCCAGTATCCCCACGGGGAGTCAGACCTTTTAGTTTTAAACATGTAACACGTGTTCACAGTTTTGCGTGCGTAGAAACTTTGCACTCAGTATTATCTACGAAAGGTTACATGTCAGACCCCCCCCCCCCCCACCCCCCAGACCCCTCAATCTTCTTCTTTTCCCCCTTCCTCCTCCCCCTCCCCCCCCCCCCCCCTACCCTTTCCCTACCGTCAGTAACCCCCACCACCACCATCCACCTTTTTTTTCTAAATAAAACCAGAAAGAACACAAACAAAGACAAGAGGCAAAGCCTTCACGGCTCACTCGAATAGGGCACATGTGGGACAACAACAAGCAAAGATTGAGCGGGGGGGGGGGGGGGGGGGGGGGGGGTCTGGGGGGGGGGGGGGGGGGGGTGGGGGGGGGGGGGGGGGGGCTGTGGGGGGTTGGGGGGGGTGGGGGGGGGGGGGGGGGGGGGGGTACAAGATGGGGGGGGGGGGGGGGGGGGGGTGCCAATACAAATAAAATTTTAAGAACAAATGAAAGTATCGTTAATGGATACAACTATAAAAAAAATAAAAAAAAAAGTGCACGTGCCGAGAATCGAACCTGGAACCATTAGCATGACAGACAGACACTCTACCAATGAGTTATCGAGGCTTTCAGTGTTGACGAGTTTCTTAACTAATGTTGCCTGTTGAATACTCT
>CM065706.1:22871346-22876346 GCA_017654935.2 Phymorhynchus buccinoides | reverse complement strand
ATGTTTACTTCTCTATTTCTAGGGGGGGGACTGCTTCTGCGCTTGATGCTATTACTAGTAGACCCCACTGTTGTATTAATAACAAGATTGTTTCAGCAGCAAGGTATACTTGTGGCGGTGCCATAGCCGATGAGGTTTAACCGAGGCGTGGTCACCGCTACAGCTATCTGTATTAATATATTTTAAAAAATCGGGACTTTACTGGTTTCGTACTGCCTCCGGGCATTGCCTCCAGTATTGTTCCCACCATATTTGTATTTACAAATGTCCCATATGTGTCTGGTTCAGACCAAGAGGACGTAAAACACCATTTTCGCGCAATAACAAGATTTTACAAAAGTTCTGCTGCTGCTGTTCCTTCCATTACTACTACCTTTTTTTTTTTAAACTGCTACTGTTTTTTTGCTTTTGCTTATATGAAAATACTTGAAATACAATTATTATGATTACTTTCCTCTAAAAAAAAAAATTGGTAAAGAAAAAAAAAAGATTTTAGAAAAATAAATACACACTGTTGTTGTTTTTTTATGAGAGGAACTGAGATCCGTAGAACATGCTGGCCATACAAATCTTCCTTCAAATATTCCAAAATAGCTTCTCTTTTTTCTTCTTCTTCTTTTTTTGCTTTCAAAGGCACTTTTTTATGAATGATATGTTTTAAGACCTTTGTTACTTACAACGTTGGACCAATGTTAAATGCTAAAGGCAAATCTGGACTATGAACTTTTCTAGGCTGAGGAAGCCAGGCGGACGCTTGGCGAAAGCTACGAGTGAGTAGAAACTGTTTGGGTTGAGAGAATAAGTTTACATTTTCATTACATTAACCCTATCACCGCCAGCCATATTTCAGCCAAAAATGTCCATTAAATTTACCTGGGTGGAGAACAAAATCCATCTGCAGTATTGTGGATTCTTCTGTGGCATATATAAAATAAGGTCTATCCTTACTTCCCCAAAACTAAGACAATAGGGTCTTTGGATAATAGACCCCAATTTGATGCCTTTTAGTGACATAGGTGTTAAATCACTGTGGTGCTAAAATGCGACTTTGGCGGTGAAAGGGTTAAATCTGGACTAGAGAACAATTTATAACATTAAAAAAGAGCAGTGTTGTTGTGGCCAACTAAAGCAATGGAACACGTGCAAACTTAAAGGTGTCAATATTTCTTAGTGAACGAATTGAAAAGTCGTCACTTGGTAGAATCCCCCCCCCCCCTCCCCCCCCCCCCCCCCCCCCCAAACAAAAACAAAAAATGCTACAAGCGTGTGTTACACGTGTTAATTAACCAAAAAACAATAAAATACCGTAAAATCAAAGATAACTCATGCACATTTTGAACATACCACTTTGAACCACGCCTCAGTAATAATATTAGAAAAGGAAGATCACTTATAACATCTGTGTGGTCACGGGGGGGGGAGGGAATAACCGCTCTGATACTTAAAACTTTTGAATACAATAACTATATCATTTACTACATGCGTTTTGAAATAGACAAAACTTTGTTCAGTCGATAGCGGCGAATATTCCCCATAAAAAAAAATAGTGTTATGCTTGGTCTCAGGATTAAAATTTAAAAAATCAAGTCACTATATGCCTGCTTTTTGTCTGGGCTACAATATATAAATTGGACAGAGGTGCTTTTTGCTTCAGTAATATTTTGGTGGGTCTTAAATTAAACTTAAAAAAAAAACCTGTAGCCTATTTGGAAAAGAAAATAGAATCAAGTCACTCCCCCTGTCTGCATTCGTCTCTCACTTAAAAACAAACACCCGACACAGTTACTTCTAAACAACTACCCATGCCCCCCCCCCCCCTCCTCCCTCCCCCCCACCCTCCCCTCGTCCCAAGACAGACATTATTATATAAAAAGCCATATTATTGCGATTGAAAAGACATCTCAGAATAAGATGTTCGCATCCTCTTTGGAAAGTTTTTTTGTTTAAAAAAAAAATTAAACACCAACACAGTTTTGACCATGTGTCATTAAAAGAGAATATGCGCGCGCGCGCACGCACGCACACACACACACAAACCCACACACGTACACACACACACACACACACATACATACATACACACACACACACACACACACACATTTACACACACACACACGCGCGCGCGCACGCGCACACACACACACACACACACACACATTTACACACACACACACACACACACACACACACACACACACACACACACACACACACACACACACGCACACACACACGCACGCACGCACGCACGCACGCAGGCGAATTTATTTTCTAACCTTTTTGTGTGTCTAAAACGGTGAGTTGAAATAAAATCCAAAGTTTAAAAAAAATTAAAAAAAATTAATGCATACAAACTGAGAAATGCAGCGAATACAAAACACACACACACATCTACTAGAAATAAAATGAAATTACACAAGACAAACACATTGATCATAATTATATTTTCATTACACAAAAACAACTCATCACACTACATATGTAGCAAATAATTCCCTTAAAGCACCATCATTATTATTGTTCGTTGTTTTGGGTTTGGGTCATATTTACATCACATTCAGTACATCACATCACATAATAATAATAATATATTCAAAACATTGCTTGCTTATCAATCATCATCATCATCATCATCATCGGTATGATTATGTCAAGGCCTTCACTGGTGAACACAGCATCTTGCAACCGCAATCTATGCCAATGAATAAGTATTCAGAATATTGTTTACATCTATTATGATTGATCACAAACACAACGAAACAGCAAACGAAAAATGCCATGGTATGAACATCTTTGGCAACACTTCGTCGCGGATACAAGGCACCAAAAGTCATGGAGATGTTTAAGCATACACACGCGCGCGCACGCACAGAGAGAGAGAGAGAGAGAGAGAGAGAGAGAGAGAGAGAGAGAGAGAGAGAGAGAGAGAGAGAGAGAGAGAGAGAGAGAGAGAGAGAGAGAGAGAGAGAGAGAGAGAGAGACAGAGAGAGAGAGAGACAGAGACAGAGACAGAGAGAGAGAGAGAGAGAGAGAGAGAGATAGAGAGAGAGAGCGAGAGAGAGAGAGAGAGAGAGAGAGAGACAGAGATAGAGAGACAGAGAGAGAGACAGAGAGAGAGAGAGAGAGAGAGACAGAGACAGAGAGAGAGACAGAGACAGAGAGAGAGAGAGAGACAACAACTTGCAACTGTAAAGAAGAGGGGGGAGGGGGGGGTTGGGAGGAGGGGGGTACTGAAGTTTTGTGTGTGTGTGTGTTGGGGGTGGGGGTGGGGTTGGGGTTCAAGTAGACTTTGGACGGGATGAAAAAAGGAATTGGGGAATGGGGGACAGGTTTAATGACTGAGGGGGGAAATGGGGCAGGGGCAGGTCAAGTATCTCCAGCACACCGATTTTAAACTCACGCCTTTAAAACATACAATACTGTACACCATAAGCCAACCACTCAAGTCGCGTGAAAACAGCAATGTTCTCATTTTTTTTCCCCCCCCCCCCCCCCCCCCCCCCCCCCCCCCCCCCCTTTCGTGATTCTTGATACCAACAAAACATTTGACTTGTACCACTTTACCGTGTAAAATCTTCTTTCTAAAACAAATTGATTATAGGGATGATTAAAAAACAGCAAAAAGTCATTTGTTTTTTAAAATGACATTAATTTGTGCAAAACTTCAATTGATTCAATGTTCAGTGTTTAACAACTCATGTGAACTAACGAACCGTAGCCCATATTCGTTCGTAAACAATAAATATTTATCATCATCAGTGAGTAAAAAATGAACACATATGATATTGCGGTAGAAAAACAAAAGAATTCTTTGAAGTGCTTCATGCAAAAATTTAAATCCCAACCCAAAGACATAAACCTATGCGCGTGCACGCACGCACACGCACGCACACGCACACACGCACACGCACACGCACACACACACGCATACGCACACGCACACACACACACACACAGTCACATACACACACATACACACACACACACACACACACACACACACACACACACACACACACACACACACACACACACACACACACAGAGTCACACACACACACACACACAGAGTCACACACACATACATACACACCTACACACATACGCGCGCGCTTGCATACGCTCGCAAGTACGCACGCATGTGCAGTAACGCACACGTACGCAGCACGCTAGTATGCTGCCTCCAGCTTACAAAAGAAACGCACAAGGACATAGAATCAGAAGGGTTTACATCACTCACCATCATGAATGATGATAGCTTACACACTCAAAGTCAGCTCTGATCATAATCATTTTCACGTATATCAAATCATCAAAGCGTTGGTCATTAATTTCGCGTTGGTCTACGACCACCATCCACCTACCCACCCACCACACAAGCATTTTGATTACAATGCTCAATTTAATAATATAAAAAAGTTAACTGTAAAAAAACGTCCAACTGTAAACTTTTAAAAACTCTTTGTTAAAATAAAACACGAAAGTCTTCAAAACTCTTATCTAACGTGACATTGACACGTTAGTCAATGCGTTCATGTTATTATATAACAATTATGTATCAATGCAATACATACTAATTCCAGTCATCCCTTTTAATTAAGTAGTAGTAGCCAAGCGGTGGGACCACACAACACAAAGCTTGTTCGGGGGGAGGTGGGGGGGGGGGGGGTGGGGGGGGGGTTGGTCTTGGGATCTTGATCCACGTCAAGACAGATACTAATAAATTACTGGAATAAGCAACGAATTTCTTCCCCCCATATTTCACGTGTTATTTCAAATATCGAGTATCATCATCACTGTCGTTATCAGCACGAAACGAATCCCTTTGTTGTTCATAATACAACGAAGAATAATATATAATTATGATCCCCCCCCCCCCCCAAAACATAAACGATACGCAAGCACGTGCCAAAAAAAATATATAGGGGAAGACGGGGTAAAAAGCCCATGGGCGGGTAAGAAGCCCATGCCAATTATCTCATGAAATAAAGAACATT
>CM065706.1:22853846-22866346 GCA_017654935.2 Phymorhynchus buccinoides | reverse complement strand
ATCTGCCATAATGTAAAAGATATGGCCAAAACAAAGTAATTTGCGATGTTCATGTTCAAAGGTCAAGGTTAAGGTTAATAAGGTAAAAGTCATCCCTGCATATACTGGACAGACCAGCTTGATGTGGCATACCATCATATCAAATTTTAAGCAATTCTGCGCAGCAGTTCATGTGATATTGCGACAGACAAAAACTCAAGGTCAAAGGTCAAGGCCATTGAGGTCGCCGAGGTCAACAATAGTTAGCATTCCAGCTGACCCCCCCTGGTTTCACAGACAGAATCAACACTGCTATTACTGCTACCGCTGCTACTACTACTACTCTAGACCTGCCTACCTCAAACAATGAGCAGTTGAGTAGTTTGACCAGGGACAGTTTTCTTGGTTTGACCTCCAAAATGGTGTAGTGTCCTATGGTCAAACCATTAGTCTAGGCAGGTTTGCTACTCCATTAAGCTACCCATATTACTTTGGGACTATAAGGCGAATAACGAAATTGAACAAAGGGGGGAAACTCTCTTTCTAATTAACTCCTCTCCACCGAAGTTGATTACGATGCCGATCATCTAGCAATGCGTGGATCAGAACCAAAGTGAGACAAACAAAGCATCATTCTCCAAAAAGAAGGCGATACCTTTTCTTCTTTTTTTCCTGGAGTAAGAGACTCATAGTACGACTGGTAATATAATAGTAAGAAAATAGAGTAACAAAATCTGAATTTTGTGTAAAATTTGCGGGGATGTGCCATATAATAAAGACCGCCTATGGCCGGGTTCACATTAGACGCGTAAGTTCCGCACGAAAAACCCTAAAATTAATAAGTGGAAGAAAGAAGGATACAAGTTTACACATAATATAGGGGAAATTCGGACACGTGCTCAAATCTTTTCCCTTCGTTGTTTCACTTATTTATGGATTGCGTACGGGTTTCCGCATGGAATATCCGCTTAGGTGTGTGCACGGCCTTAGACTCTGCTGCAAAAATATACCGTATACTTACCCCGTGCAGTTTGAAGTAGAGGCCACAGGCGTTGCAGACTGGTTCCCCCTCGGCGTTCCGGCGCCACAGCGTGGTGACCGTTGTCTGGCAGTTGGCGCAGGACATGCCCATGCGGCGCGAGGCGTTGGGCTGCAATGGCCAATCCTGTGGGTTAACAGCTCCCTGGTTAGTGTGTGTGTGTGTGTGGGTGTGTGTGTGTGTGTGTGTGTGTGTGTGTGTGTGTGTGTGTGTGTGTGTGTGTGTGTGTGTGAGAGAGAGAGAGAGAGAGAGAGAGAGAGAGAGAGAGAGAGAGAGAGAGAGAGAGAGAGAGAGAGAGAGAGAGAGAGAGAGAGAGAGAGAGAGAGAGAGAGAGAGGTTGGGCTGCAATGGACAATCCTGTGGGTTAACAGCTCCGTGGTTAGTGTGTGTGTGAGTGTATATATGTGAGTGTGTGTGTGTGTGTGTGTGTGTGTGTGTGTGTGTGTGTGTGTGTGTGTGTGTGTGTGTGTGTGTGTGTGTGTGTGTGTGTGCGTGCGTGCGTGTGCGTGTGTGTGTGTGTGTGTGTGTGTGTGTGTGTGCGTGAGGGTTGAATGAATAATAACATTGTACCCTGAACTGTTCTGGTTTTGCGTTTCATTTTTACATTATTTCTATGAATAGATTAAACTTCCTGGACGTATTTTGAATACGACTTCGTGCGTGTTCGTGGTGAAAGTAGAATGTTGCCATGATATGCCCATGGGGACATTCCACGTTAGGACGAAAGGAACATTCCACGTTAGGTCGAACAGGAATTTTCCACGTCTATTTTTTTTTAGGAAAGACCCCCCCCCCCCCCCCGGTACCCCCATGGGGGAAGACCACTTACAATTCTTCTCTGATGGGGTTTGGCCAGGGGTCGGTTGATCCCGTTCATCTTGCTGTACAGACCGCAGGCGTTGCACAGGTAGTGACCGGTGCCGTCCCTCCGCCACAGAGGCGTGGAGATGGACCCGCAGTTGACGCACTCCCGGCCCTCCATGTCCGCCCAGTACTCCTGACCATCTGTTAGGGGGAAAAAACACACAAAAACGATATGCTATGTATATGTTACCGTACATATGTGAAATCAGTAATTTCATGAAATTCCTAAAACTTTTTAGTAATTCTTGAAATTACTGTGACCCCCAGTAATTACTATATATGTTACCGTAAGTATGTGAAATCAGTAATTTCATGAAATTCCTAAAATGTTCAGTAATTTCATGAAATTACCGTGACCCCAGTAATTACATGAAATTATTAAAAATTATAGTAATTTCACGTAATTACTGAAATCCGGCACCAGGTACGTCACGAAATTACTAAACGCCACTTCCTTGGCTAAAAAAAATAAATAAAAATAATAATAACGACGTAAAAGAACAACAACACACACACACACACACACACACACACACACACACACACACACACACACACACACACACACACACACACACACACACACACACACACACACACGCATAACAACAACAAGCTTTTGATTTTTTTTTTATTCGCAGTGCTCTGGGTGCAGAGTGGCACAGAGGTTACGCGTTCGCCTTGTGTCAAGTAAACCCGAGTTCGAACCTGGGTACTGGGGACTTTGTCCTCTCACTTTGCACTAGGCCTTACGGTCTGAACGTGGAGTCTTTCGGATGAGACGATAAACCGAGGTCCCGTGTGCCCATGCACTTAGCACACGTTAATCCCAGTGGCAACGAAAAAGTTGTCATTTGGTCCAAATTTAACCCACACACACACCTTCCCTTTCCTTCCTCATCACTCACAAAAATCGCATGCAAAAAAAACAAATTGGGTGGCGCGCCTCTGGCTGCGACGCGCTCTCCAGGTGGGAGCAACCCGAATTTCACGGAAACGCCTCTGTGACTATAAAGTACCTAATACCTAATTTGCCGAAGAGAAGCCTCTTCCATTGTTCGGGTACTTTCACGCTAAAAAGTTTTTTATTTTTAGAAAGACCGACTTTTGAAGCACACAGAGCACCATAATTATAGTCAACGTCGTATCATTGCAAGTGAGAAGCTATTAAAGGCATAACAACCGATCCCAGGGATCGGGTCTAAACTGCTAGGCTAGTCGCTGCGAAGTTCTGCATCGCAGTGGCTCTGGTAACAGGGGAAAAAAACCCCGGTTGAACCGTCTCTGTCGCGAGCAGCGATTGAAATGATGACGCGCGCCTCGCGTGAAAGCTTTATATAATTATGCCGGCTGTGCGTTTAAGCTTTTTGATAGAACTTCTTCTTCTTCATTCCCAGGCCATGTGGCATATAAATGGGTAAGGTACGTACGTGTGTCCGGTTTTCAGTTTTCACTTGTCTCCCCCGCTGCGTACAGCCGACACATTCCCATTTCGGAGGAGCTCAAAGGGGAAAATATTCCGAAGATTTTTCTTCTTCTTTTTTGGGGGGAAGGCAGGAGAATGGGTCAAAAAGTCAGAAAGATAGTAGACGATAGAAAGCTAACGGGAAAGGCAGAGTCAAAGAGAGTGGCAGATCAGACAAGCACAGAACTTCCAGAAGGTGGGGGAACTATTTGTACGATATCCCCACGGGGAAATGATAGAATAAAGCCAGAGCTTTGTGTCTGATGGAAGTATGTGTGTGGTAAGAATCATTGGAGCACAGAGAGAGAGAGAGAGAGAGAGAGAGAGAGAGAGAGAGAGAGAGAGAATCATAGAGAGAGAGAGAGAGGGATCTCTCTCTCTCTCTCTCTCTCTCTCTCTCTCTCTCTCTCTCTCTCTCTCTCTCTCTCTCTCTCTCTCTCTCTCTCTCTCTATTTGAGCATTCTGTTGTTGTTGTTTTCTGTTTCGACACCGACCTTTTGCGAAATGACTGTAATGGCTAAATCACAATAAACCATTCATTCATTCATTCATTCATTCATTCATTCATTCGTTCAGTCTCTCTCTCTCTCTCTCTCTCTCTCTCTCTCTCTCTCTCTCTCTCTCTCTCTCTCTCTCTCTCTCTCTCTCTCTCTCTCTCTCTCTCTCTTTGAGCATTCTGTTGTTGTTTTCTGTTTCGATACCGACCTTTTGCGAAATGACTGTAATGGCTAAATCACAATAAACCATTCATTAATTCATTCATTCATTAATTCATTCAGTCAGTCAGTCAGTCAGTCAGTTCAGTCAGTCTTCAGTCAGTCAGTCAGTCAGTCAGTCAGTCAGTCAGTCAGTCAGTCAGTCTCTCCATGTCTCTCTCTCTCTCTCTCTCTCTCTCTCTCTCTCTCTCTCTCTCTCTCTCTCTCTCTCTCTCTCTCTCTCTCTCTCTCTCTCTCTCTCTCTCTCTCTCTCTCTCTCTCTCTCGCAGCTACCTTCGAACGGCTCAAAATAGAACGAATCCTCTACAACCCCAGGAAGAGGAGGAGGAGCAGGAAGATGAGGAGAAGACAAAAATGGAGGATGAGGATGAGGCGGAAGCAGAAGAGTGCGCATGTCCACAGTAGGGCGGAAGTGGGGACCAGACGAGGGGAGAGAACCCCTAGATCCCGGATGCAAGTGTTCCTCATACTGTTGCTGTTGTTGCTGCAGACCTAGCAACTGGGAAGGGATGAGGGAAGGAGGGGAGGGGAGGAGGGGGGCAGGGGGGGGAGGGGGCGGAGGAGGGTAAAAGATCCAGAGGGCGGGGAAGAGGAAGTAGGGGAGGGGGTGATGGGTTGCTGGGGGGAGGGGGAGGGCACACTCCAATGCCGAATGCAAAATCCATGGAATCCATTTTGTTTTCGGGATCTAGTGTATCATTATTAAAGTTGTTTATTAGACTTTAAGTCAACGAACAATTATGTAGAAGTCTTCGTTCTCAACATATTCCCGATTATGGTAATAATTCGGCGATGATGATGTCAACGACAAGGATTTCAACAAGGAGCTGTGGTTAGTCTAGATGTATGTACAAGTGTTTGCTGTCACACATTGTTTTGTTTATTTGGACCAAATTATTGTTTCCTTTTTATGCGGGGACTCGCATAATTTACACCTCTTTCCTATATTATACAACATTAATTTCCTTTTTTTTTTTCCTTTTTCTTAAAACTTTTTTTATAGGTATTTTTTTTCTCTACACTTCTGTTGTTTCAAAAGCCACAAATACTAGTCTAGACTAATGTAATAGTTTATCTTTCCAAATTACTTTTTCTTCTCTTCTGCAAGTTTAATTTTCACTTACCTTTTTTTTCTTCTATTCCAATATATCACTATTTTTTTCTCTCTCCCTAATTTCACCTTTGTTGAGTAGCATAAGCCTACTTCCTTAAATTATTTTTGTAACCCCCTCCCCCAAAAAAAATAAAAAAATAAAAAATTATGCTACAAAACTTGTTGAACTACACCTAGTTACGGATTTGAGATAGACTAGTAGTAGTAAAGAAGACTCTTTCGAGCATTTAAGAAACTTGGAGACAAAAAATCTATGACTTTTTTTCTTCTTACACTCCACGATACGAATTATCCTTTCAGTTTGATATACAGACCTATAACAAGCAATCAAAAGTCAATGATGCTGAGACTAATCACCATATACACTTGTTGGGTTGTTTTTATCATCCAATAATAGTATTAATAGGCAAAGCCACTATCACGAATCCATACAAATCAGAAGATTTCTAATCATCACCTCACTGCTCTCAAGAATTGGAACTGCTAGTAAACAAAACAAAAAACACGCCCACTTCTACAAAGTCAAGTGACGGCTGAAACCAAAATGAAACGCCTTTTTAACCGGTGTCATGAGAAATAAGTAGCTCCCATGAAATAAGTACCCTTCGCATGCGAACTATAACCATTCTAACCCTAACCCTATCCCTATCCCTAACCACGGAAAGAACCAAGAAATCGAGCAGGAGCGTGTAAATCTACATCTTTGCCAAGAAATCGATGTACAAAGCCATGACACTTAGTTTCGTAAAATTCACAATGGCGGACGATATCAAAAATACAAAAATAAATAATAATAATAAACATTAGACTTCTCAGTATTTAATGATGAATCCTCTGTTTCTTCCTGCATGCCACAAGACGCCTCTGAATATATTTAGGGGCGAATCTTTCCCAAACAGCAAACAATTCGAATGAGGAATGGGTAATTATTTCATGAGGTAGAATATTATCTTCACACCGGTATTTAGCTAGATGAAGGCAACAGTTTGTTCCACGCAAAAGCGAAACAATCCGCTTTAAAGTTTATTGACGTCATAATTAACGTACAAACGACTAAGCGGTGAATGGGGGGTGGGGGGGTGGAGGCAGAGAGGGGAAGGAGGGACGAAAGAACTGGAAGAAGTGTTAAAAACACTTCCGGAGAGAACAAAGTTTGTTTCTTTCTTTAGTTGTATACTGGGTTTTTTGTTTTTAGTGTGTGCGTGTGCGTGTGCGTGTGTGTGTGTGCGTGTGCGTGTGTGTGTGTGTGTGTGTGTGTGTGTTGTCGCATGAAAAAAGGTAGCTCGTAAAAATAAGTAGCTCGCTACTATGAGAGTCTGTATTTGCGACAACCACAAATTTCACTTTTTCTGTACTTTAACCATTTACCTAACCCTAACCCTAACCCTAACCCTATCCCTAACCCTAGAAAAAAGTGAAATTTGTGGTTCATGCTCAATGTCGCAAATACACACTGTCATAGGTAGCGAGCTACTTATTTTGACGAGCTACCTTTTTTCATGCGACAGTTGTGACTGTGTGTGCGCGCGTGCGTGCATGCGTGCGTGCGTGCTTGCGCGCGCACGTGTGTGTGTGTGTGTGTGTGTGTGTGTGTGTGTGTGTGTGTGTGTGCTGTTGTTGTGTTTTCCTTCCATATAAACGCCGACAGTTTCCGCTACACTGTAGCAACAAAAATGGAACAGCACACGAAAACAGCAACATTGTAGATACGTGACGTCATTTCTTACACGTCACTAACAGTATAATGAGGGCGTGGTGGAGAACGCAAACCTTTTCATCATGACCCACCACTTTCACTCCAACGGTGCAACGTATTCAACACTCCCCTCCCCCTACACCCCTCCCTCCCGCCTAATCTCCCAGCCGCCAACAGTGAACAATCATAACGAAATAAAATAACTAAGCAACAAAAGTTAAGGAGCAATTTATTTCGGCCTAGATCATCTAGGGGAAGACGGGGTAAAAAGCGCATGGGCGGGTAAGAAGCCCACCCCAATTATCTCATGAAATAAAGAAAATTTCAGTCAAATTTACCCATGAGACGAATGCTAGACATTAACGCTCGTCTCATGGGCAAAATGAGACTGAAATTTGCTTCATTTTAATGAGATAATTGGGGTGGGCTTCTTACCCGCCCATGCGCTTTTTACCCCGTCTTCCCCTATATTATTTTAAAGATGTGCCAAAAACTTTTTTCCCTCTTTCTTTTTAATAATAAATTTTTTTCTCAAATTCCATTACACGTACTTAAAAAAGTTAGTCTTGAAGAAATAAATGCTCAACAAACAATGGTATTCGTGAAGAATAGAACAGGTGTTTTTTGCTTTAAAACTTTTCTTCAACAATATAACAAGAATAAATTAAATTATGATTATATAGTAGTGTATTTAATTTCTTGGAAGAGTTGTAGCTTAGTAGACCCCCACCCCCCCCCCCCCCCCCCTCGTGTTTACAACTCTCGATCTTGGACAGTCTGGTTCTTTTCAATTTCATGACAATTTTAACCCTAGGCTGATCCCAACCTTATCCCATGAATGGCAGAATGTTGCTTCTAGATGAAAAAGTTCCAATGCGAAAATTCAACAGGGGTATCTACAGTACAACTTAGCTTTTATTTTTTATTTTTTTATTTTACTATTATTTAGAGTTGAGAACCGGTTCAAAAATCCGAACCGGTTTTAAACCGATTTTCCCTCCTCGAACCGGTTTTACTGAACCGGTGTTTTTTAACCAGTACTCGCATCACTAGTTTCACTTATGCAAACACATATTTATTTGTCAGAATATTCACACACACGCACGCACGCGCACACATGCACAATAAAGAAACTTATGAGACAGACACACACACACACACACACACACACACACACACACACACACACACACACACACACACACACTCAACTTAGCACTCAGTCAAAGTCAAAGCCATACACCACCACAAACTAGAAACAGCTACTCTTGGTTTTCAAACACCCAATCTGCGCTGAGAATCAGTGTTGTTCTTCGAAAAGAAAGCGTTATTCTAAGAAAAACGTACTTTTAGCTTGCAGTTTAAAACCGGTTCACAGCAACTCGAACCGGTTTTTCTAACCGCGAAAGTTTAGCACCGGTTTTTCGGTTCAAACCGGGTTTTTTCCCCACCTCTACTATTATTTATCGACCTCTCTCTGGTTTAAGCGTTTTATTGTCTTTACATAACAAGCACACAAAGCAACAAAACTGAAGCAACAACAAGCTAGGCTTATGGCGTGCTCAGTATAAGAAAAAGTGCATATCAGACAATGTTGACGGATTTAAAATAATAATTATATGCTTCAATCAAAATAAACAAGACACAAAACCGAGTGTCAAGATAAAGAAAATCGGAGTAGATCATAATAGAATCAAAGCCAAAAAAAAATTGCAAATCAAATCTCAAAGTAGAAAATAATTTGCAAATCAAAGTTGATAATCTCATAACAATACGCTAATGCCTTACTTTTGTTTCAAATCAAATTTGATAATCTCATAACAATACGCTAATGCCTTACTTTTGTTTCAAATCAAAGTTGATAATCTCATAACAATACGCTAATGCCTTACTTTTGTTTAGCAAAAGACTTAACAGACAAAAACATAAAAAGACAAAAAGACACACCAGTAGATATATACACTCACACACAGAGAGAGAGAGAGAGAGAGAGAGAGAGAGAGAGAGAGAGAGAGAGAGAGAGAGAGAGAGAGAGAGAGAGAGAGAGAGAGAGAGAGAGAGAGAGAGAGAGAGAGAGAGAGAGAGAGAGAGAGAGAGAGAGAGAGAGAGAGACGTCCACCATAATTAAGGATCTTATCCCTGTGTCAATAATAAATGGTGTAAGCAATCACATTAGGCACGACCTGTCTCTCTCTCTCTTGGTAGAGTTGCACTTTGTTGGTCCTTTCTAGACCGGGTTGAAAACATAACGGGTAAAGTGAAAGGCACAGCAGTCGACATTTCATTGATCCTTTTGTAGACTAGATATTTTCGTGAACGCAGCTCAGCCTTTCGTTATTGGCTACTACAAAGAACACCTTTTGCAAGAGTGAATGCCCTGGGTGGGTGGGGGGAAGATGGTTGAGTACTGACCAAACAAGGTACTAACTTTCGCCAATAACCCTATGTGAGGCCACGTAATGGCTGCCTTTTGCAAGAGTGAATGCCCTTGGTGGGTGGGGGAAGATGGTTGAGTACTGACCAAACAAGGGTATAACTCTCGCCAATAACCCTATGTAAGGCCACGTAATGGCTGCCTTTTGCAAGAGTGAATGCCCTAGGCGGTGGGGGAAGATGGTTGAGTACTGACCAAACAAGGGAATAACTCTCGCCAATAACCCTATTTGAGGCCACTTAATGGCTGCCTTTTGCAAGAGCGAATGCCCTTTTGGATACTGATCAACAAGGGCTTAATTCTTGCCGTCAAGGGCGGTAATAACCCTAGATGCAGTGGCCAGTAAGATACCTTGTCAGCTCGTAGAAAGATACGTACATGCTGTATACCCATTCCTCTTTTACAAGCTAACCCTGGCGAGCTGATAGCTTGTCAACATTGAGATAATTATTGTATTCTACCCTAGTAGGCTTACAGAGACCAAAAAAAAACCAATCTATCTTGAGGTCAGATAGAACAACAATTCTCTCTTCCTGACTGAAGAGTTGATAATAAAAAAAATTAAAAAAAGTTATCCAAAAAGCTCCCCAGCTAGAGTGTATGCAATCAATAGCGTTGTCTAAGGAAATTGATAGGTTGTCGATTATTTTGCCACAAACAGCTGACAAAAACCACACAAGGAGAGGATAATGGTAATCTTTGGCTCTTGACGAAGGCAAGATTGGCCTGACGACAAGGAAAGGGTATATAAACTGAAGCGAGAGGCTAGGAGGTCCAACTCATACTTTGGGAGAAAACTAACACCACTGTTCTTGTTTTAATAACACCAGGAGTATAAGCTACTGAAAGTTCGTTCGTTTGTGCAGGCCCACATTAAGTGAGAGCTGTGGGCATTCATTGAATCGTAACTTTGTGGTCGAGTCATCTGGCTACCAAACTTTCTGGACGACGTACGTTGGATTACCAACCCTGCTTCCAATAAACAAACAATTTCTTCCAGCAGACATATATGGAAAATGTTCGATGGATTCGTACAGGGAAATATATTTATAACAAACATTTGACATTTTTTTAAAAGCTTCCCAGCTAGTATGCAATCAATAGCGTTGTCTAAGGAAATTGATAGGTAGTCGATTATTTTTTGCCAGAAATAGCTGACAAAAAAACAAACAAGGAGAGGATAATGGTCATCTCTGGCTCTTGACGAAGGCAAGATTCGCCTGACAACAAGTAGGCCTACATGGTATATAAACCGAGCCCAGAACTTATCTCTGTTGTCACTTGGAAGGGTAAGACTGAAGCGAGAGGCTTAGGAGGTCCGACTCATACTTTGGGAGAAAAATAACACCACTGTTCTTGCGTTAATAACACCAGGAGTATAAGTTACAGAATGTCCGTTTGTCTGTGCAGGCCCACATTTATGTGAGAGCTGTGGGCCTTCATTGAATCGTAACTTTGTGGTCGTGTCATCTGGCTACCAAACTTTCTGAACTACGTACGTTGGATTACCAACCCTACTTCTAATAAACAAACAATTTCTTCCAGCAGACATAATTATATGGAAAGTGTTCGATGGATTCCTTCTCTCTCTCTCTGCCTCTTAACGAAGGCAAGATTGGCCTGACGACAAGAAGAGAGTATATAAACTGAGCCCAGAACTTCTCTCTGTTACAATAATGTCTGTATTGCTAAAAATTCATTCGGGACTTCCCTAGTGTTGCACTGCCTCCAGGCATTGCCTCCAGGATCGTTCCCACCATCTTTATGTCTACTAATGTCCCATATGCGTCTGTTTCAGACCGGAGGACGTTAAACAGATGTTTATTCTGCTCTCTGTGGTTATTTTGAAGGGTAAGACTGAAGCGAGAGGCTAGGAGGTCCAACTCATACTTGGGAGAAAAATAATACCACTGTTCTTGTTTTAAAAACACCAGGAGTACAAGTTACAGAATGTTCTTTCGCTTGTGCAGGTCCACGTTATGTGGAGAGTGGGCATTCATTGAATCGTAACTTTGTGGTCGAGTCATCTGGCTATTGAACATTCTGGACGACGTACGTTGGATTACCAACCCTACTTCTTTTTTTTCTTTTTTTTTTTTTTTCTTTTTTCTCTCTCTCTTTTACTTTGAACATACGGAAAAACACATTATACAGTTTGCTCTCTCTCTCTCTCTCTCTCTCTCTCTCTCTCTCTCTCTCTCTCTCTCTCTCTCTCTCTCTCTCTCTCTCTCTCTCTCTCTCTCTCTCTCTCTCTCTCTCTCTCTCTCTCTCTCTCTCTCTCTCTCTCCTCTCTCTCTCTCTCTCTCTCTCTCTCTCTCTCTCTCTCTCTCTCTCTCTCTCTCTCTCTCTCTCTCTCTCTCTCTCTCTCTCTCTCTCTCTCTTTTACTTTGAACATACGGAAAAACCACATTATACAGTTTGATATCTCTCTCTCATTTACCCTTTACTTACAATAACACCAACCCTACTTCTAATAAGCAAACAATTTCTTCCAGCAGACATATATGGAAAGTGTTCGATGGATTCTTACAGGGAAATTTGTTTCTCCCCCCCAAAAAAAATTGACTTAAAATAAATCATTTTTGTGATACTTTGTGTGATACATTAACCAGATCTGCTGAAAAAGTTGGTGGGTTGGCAGGGGCGGACCAAATGATTCTTAAGGGGGGGGGGGGGTCCGTGGGAGTCCATGGAGCTGCATTGGTCCTGGGTTAAGATGTAATGGCCTTGGGGGGTGGGGGTGGCAGGGGGCGAAGACCCCAGAAAAAGTTGCAATTTAGTTATTATTAAAGCAACAATTGAGTACTCTGCTTACTTTTTACCCTTTTATAAGGTGCATCCTTGAAGCTAAGGAGGGGGGGTGGGTGGGTCCAAAAACCTTGAAACCCCCCTCAGATCCGCCCTGGTGTTTTTACCAACCGTGATCGTAGAGAGCGGATTGGTAATGTTTTCACTCGTGTCTGAGGTGGTGTTTGTATGTTTGTATGTATCCTCTCTAGCGTTTGAACGGATGGACTTAGGGTGCTCACATTTTGCATGCGGGTAGGTAGTAGGAAGATCTAGGCCAAGGTCGATAATGAAGGTTATGGGTCAAAGGTCAAGGTCACTGGAGCCGAATAACGCTGCCGCGCGGTTGGTGATTTAGCGTCTTAAAGACCCCCCACGTCACGTGTCACATTCCCTCTTATGCTAG
>CM065706.1:22841346-22846346 GCA_017654935.2 Phymorhynchus buccinoides | reverse complement strand
CTGTATTTTCCCCCAATAATCATGAAAGGCACGGAAACATTTTCGAAGAAGACAAATAACAAACAATTCCCGCAAAGTTGATTTCCCTGGGGGAACAATGTGCATTTTCATGCAACAAAAGCGAAGGTCTTAGAGAAATTGACTTGTTTCTTGTTCCTTAATAGGATACATATATAGTACATAGCATCACTTTTTTTTTGTACAAACAGTCATAAAAGCACAAGTTCTCTCTCTTTGTCTCTGTGTCTCTCTATCTCTGCCTCCTGTCTTTTTGTTTGTGGCTCAAGCCACAAACCTATAACTCACTTTGTCGGTCGGTCTGTCGGTCCAAAATTGTCGCACATTTTGACAACATTGTCGCACTTCAAATCGAGGCTACACTTCTGGCCGCTCTTTAAAATGATGTATTTTAAAAGCGTACAAAATAATAAACATACGTAATACAGACACTACAACAGACACGACGAGTATGCGGTGCTTCTTTCGATGAGTATAAGTAGGATACATAGTTTTAAATGTTTTCCAAAAGATATAAAAAGTTACGAAATGGTGCAGAGATAACATTCTGGCTTACAGATTAAAATTATTGAAAAGCCAGGGGAGGTAACTCATGATTGGAGTGGTAAAAATAGACCGCGTGCCACAAACTATTGCGATTTCGCGCTTGTTTTGTCTACTAGCTGTTCCCATACCCTTTTCTTGTACGTACAGGGTAAACGTACACGAGTTTTACATGTTTTGGGGTAGATCCCCATAAGGAAGGGACAGTTGGTTGCGACCACGCCACAAACACATACATTGGCCTTGTCCATGTAATTTTCGATTTTCGGGACAAGGGGGGTGTAAAAATGGAAGGACGAGCAGTATGTATTTAAAGTTTACAATTTTTTGGTCTTTATCGGTACATACTTGTCATACTTATTCGGAACACGTCGACACACGCACTCACATTCATAAACAGCACACCAAACGGAACGAATGAGTCAATACACCACCACACATTAGGTCAGACAGAAACCCTGACATTTTTGTATCAAAAATAACACTAAACGTTCGCCACAAAATAATGTCCATTGTAATAGTTCACACACATAAAAATGTAATAGAGATAGGGAGAGAGAGAGAGAGGGGGGGGGGGGGGGGGAGAGAGAGAGAATATGTTGAATTTAAAAAACAAAACAAAAAAAACACAAAAACACACATACAACAAATAACAACAGAGTTTCATGAAAACCCTTTCACCGCCAATGTCGCATTTATGCACCACAATGGTTTAACACCCATGTCACAAAAAGACATCAAATCAGGGCCTGTTATCTGAAGACCCTGTTTTCATGATTTTGGGAGGTAAGGATAGGCCTAATGTTATACATGTCACAGAGGAATTCCCAGTACTGCCGATGGATTGGTCAATTTAATGGACATTTTTGGCTGAAATAATGGCTGGCGGTGAAAGGGTTAAAAACCACTTAGGCTTATAGAAGACACCATGCCGTCGTCACGCAGTTATTGTTATGCATGTTTTTGCGGTTTTCCCAAAGAACGCATACAAGGAATATACCCTACAGACAAACGAACCGGGCGGAAATGCATAACGAAGAAAAGTAGCAGATTGATGACTTGTATGTTTTTTGCACTGAGCGCTAAAACTTGTACAACAGAACAAAGAAAGGTACTATAACGGCTATGATACCAGGGCTCCCAGGGACCCCCACTTGGGGGTCTACGAAGCACTAAAATTCTAAAGGACCCTCTAAAAAAAAGAATGTGCAGGAAGTCCCAGGGATGCACTAGAAAACAAAAATCTGTTTAGCATTCGCAATGCCACTGGAACCCTCTATCCCGCATCTAGGACCCTCTATACTGTAAGTGAAGGAGTCCCTGGGACCCTTTGTTTTGCGGGACGATTGGGAGCCCCGGATGCAGACAGCATAATATTGCTAAAAACACACGACGGTCAAATTTTAAAAAAAACACCGAAACAGAACAGAAAAAGAAAGGTACTAATTAGCTAAGATGCAGACAGTATTAGTTAAAAAAATAAAAAATAAAAACAAAACAAAAAAACCCACGACGATCAAATCAAAAACGAAACGGCAGAACCTCTTCTTAATTAATTACTAAATTAGCAAAGCAACCAAAAGAACCTGACCACCATGCCGAAGTCACGCATTTATTATTATACGTCCTTTTGCGTGTCCCCTAATATAAGAACAATTTAGCAAACAAACAAACAAACAAACATTCAAAGACTAACAAACCCTGGACAAACCGCAGGGAGACGCAAAGAACAATGACTCTGGGGAAGAGCGTTTTATAATATTATAACAACACACACACACACGCGCGCGCGCGCGTGCGCGCGCGCGCACACGCACACGCACACGCACACACACGCACACGCACACGCACACGCACACGCACACGCACACGCACACACACACACACACACACGCACGCACGCACGCACGCACGCACGCACGCACGCGCACGCACGCACACGCACACGCACACGCACACACACACACACACACACACACACACACACACACACACACTCATTGACTCAGTGGTAACAAAAAAGTTGTCATATGGTCACAATTTACCCCCCACCCCCACCCCCCTTTCCTGCCTCATCAGTCACAAAAATTGCTTGCAAAAAAACAAAAAAATAAATTAGGTGGCGCGCCTCTGGCTGCCACGCGCTCTCCAGGTGAGAGCAACCCGAATTTCACAGAGACGCCTCTGTGACTATAAAGTACCTAATAAAGTACCTAATAATAATAATAATTATACACACGCACACACACGCGCACACACACACACACACACACACACACACACACACACACACACACTCAGAGAGAGAGACAGAGAGAGAGAGAGAGAGACTCACCGGGTCCGATGTGCCTCATGGCTGAGTTCTGCTGCAGCGCCATGTTGCTGAAGCTGTTCCAGGCAGAGAGGTCCGCGGCTCGCATGTACGGCGACATCCCCCCTGCACCGGCCGCGGCGGGGGAGGAGGGGTAGGCCCCCAAACCCACCCCTACCCCCATCCCTACACCTACCCCCATCCCCATCCCCATCCCCATCCCGACCCCTGCTCCTCGGGAGAAGGAGGAGGAGGACGAGGAGGAAGGAACAGCGAATCCCACCGCCCCGCCCTCGACCATCGAAAGACTCGTCGGTGGGCTTTGGTTGGTGGAAGATCCTCCCCCTCCTCCTCCTCCTACGAGCCCGTAGCGGGAGATAGGGGAAGGGGACTGGGGGTGTGGTGGGGTAGGGGAGACGCCCATCCCGTGAGCCGCCGCCGCCATCAGATCCGCGCTGGTCCAGCCCGCATTCCCGGCCAAGGAGGAGGAGGAGGAGGTAGGTTGCGCTCCAGTGGAGGTGAAAGCTGAGGGGTACTGGATGCCGGGGAGTCGCGAGCCGGGCATGAGAATGGCGGAGTTCTGGTGCAGGTAACCCGCAGCGGCTCCCGTGAGGGTAGTAGCAGCAGCGGCAGAGTCGTGGACGGAGGAGAACCCGGCTCCTCCTCCTCCTCCTCCTCCTCCTCCTCCTCCTCCTCCTCCTCCACCGGTGGGGGTAGCGGAGGAAGAATGGGTCAGCCCCATTGGGTAGGGGGAAGACGGGGAGTGGCCGGTCTGGTGGTGGTGGTGGTGATACATGCTGCTGGTGGTGGAACGGGGTGGAGGAGGAGGGGAGTAGACGGAATCGTTGGGAGAGGGTTGCACACTCCCGCCTGAAGAACTGGGCGTCAGGTACGAGGAATTCTCCACCACCGGCGAACCGTCCTTAACTCTAGTAGCAGTGCCGAGGGCGGAAGATCCTCCTCCCACTAAGACACGCTCCGAACAGGACTCCTCTCTCTGGAACCTTCTCTCTCGTTTGATCACCACGCCGTTGACCACCACAAGCTCGCTCTCCGTGGTGCCGCCGCTCTGAAAGCTTAGCCCCCCAGGGACTACCGGCTTGTTCTCTAAGTGGCTGAAATAGTTGGACACGTCCTCGGAAGAAGGCAAAGCCGCCTGGGCCCGGGCCCGAGCCTCAGCCTGGGCAGACAGGGGATTCTGTCGTTGCAGCGAAGACGTCGTGGGGGAGCTTTGCCCCGCGCTGGGTCGACCAGGGATAGTTCTTCCACAATAACCAGAAGCGTTCTGTGCCGTATCTTGTGGCAGACCCGACCCCAACCCCGCCTTAAACAAGGCGGCTCTTCTGTCGGTGGGGCTGGCGATTTCCGAAGATTCCCCTGCGGAGTAGAAATTCCCTGCAGGATCCGAACACGGCGAACAGTCTTCAGGGGTGGTTGCAGTGAGCTGAGAACGGTTGATTTCTCCGCTGCTCCGAGACGAAGGGGAGTAGAACATAGGACGGGGCTGAGGGTCAGGGAAGCGTTGACGGCGGGGTGGTAGTTCCTCTACCGCGGAATGATGACCCACGAGGGCACTAGAAGCGGGGATCGGGGGGCTTTTGGGAGAAGAGAAACCGTCTCCGCTCTCCTCTCCTGGAGAAGACAACCGACCGGCAGGCGTCCAGTTGTGCGGGACTTGGCGGGACTGAGGCGTCTCTTGCGGGTTAGTGTCCGAAACTGGCGTGTCGCTCCGGAGTGAAGGAGGCGTCAGTTGCTCAGGAGACGTGCAAGACGAGGAAAGGTTGGGAAATTCCCTGTAGCCAGGGATGCTGGATTCTGCCGCGGGAGAGAAATTCCGGGTGCCGGAATCAGAACCGGATCCAGATTCCACTGAATTATTTTTAGCAGCAGCAACAGCAGCAGAAGAAGTATTGGACCACGGTTGGGGCAAAAATTGAGGATTATCCATAAAGAGTTTTAACCCCGCTTAAAAGAACACACCAAAAAGGGTTTTTAGAACGAGAGCAAAGCACACCGGAGAACACGAGAGAAGGTTAGGTTGGATGGGGGGTCATTCTTCTGAAGGGAGACTCTTAGTTCAGAGTGAATGGATAATGTGGAGCATGGGTGTTGTCACACCGCTGTCGTT
>CM065706.1:22828846-22833846 GCA_017654935.2 Phymorhynchus buccinoides | reverse complement strand
ATCTACAGTCCTTAGGTATGGAAAGAATTGTATACTGAACAGAGCACATGAATCTTCATTTTAAAGCGTACAAAATAATAAACATACGTAATGCAGACACTACAACAGACACGACGAGTATGCGGTGATTCTTTCGATGAGTATAAGTAGGATACATAGTTTTAAATGTTTTCCAAAAGATATAAAAAGTTACGAAATGGTGCAGAGATAACATTCTGGTTTACAGATTAAAATTATTGAAAAGCCAGGGGAGGCGACTCAGTGTATGTAATGATTGGAGTGGTAAAAACAGACCGCTGGGCTGCAGTCTTGTGGAGTGAAAGTGTTTGATCAAAAATGGTGTGTGTGAAGAGCATAATGTAAATGCGCAACATTTCTCTTTCAAATTATATTTAAGAATTCTGCCGCTCGGCGATGCCCTTGTTTGTAGTTGAAATAGTCGCGTGCCACAAACGATTGCGAATCCGCGCTTGTTTGATTATCTCTTCACCAGGAAGATGAGTTTAAAACTGACATGAGACAAAAAGGTACAGCTAAAAAGTTTAAAAGAAAAGCAGGGGTGAGCACAAGTTCAACATTATTTCTTGACAAGGAAAAGAGAAAGAAAAAAAGAAAAATAGGAGACTGAGTATGCTGTTCAAAAAACAAAAACTCAAAAAAAATTGAAAACGACTCAACTAACAAAGCAAAGGCTGCATACGATAAGCGCGCATTTTTCTATTGTCGATAAACGCGCATCGACTTTTTCCGGCTCATATGAGCGCATGCATGTAGTCCGAAATGAGCGCATCCCCTCTGTCGTAATTGAGCGCATCGCTTCTGTCCTAAATGAGCGCATTCAGTTTTTATCATCGAGGTTTGCTAACACATAATTATACAGACATACACAGATTGTCACGTATGTAACTAATTTCACGAATGTTTATTCTAAAATTTGTTTAATATAAAACAAAACTAAAATAAATTCCATCGAAGTTGTTTTTGAGACGGGTGGACTAGGACTAAACGTATCCCTATCCCTATCCCTATCCCTAACCCTAACCCTATCCCTAACCCTTTTCTTAACCCTAACCCTAACCCTATCCCTAAACATATCCCTAACTACCCCTAACCCTATCCCTAACCTATCTGAAAAACAAGGAATACCTGGGTACGCCGAATTGCAATGATACAAATCGGAGTTGGCAATCAGCGGCCTACATGCGCTCTTATCGGCAGAAGGGATGCGCTCTTATGAGCATGCAAATGTGCGCTTATGAGCGCGCTCTTATGAGCGATGCGCGCTTATTGCCAACTCCGAAATCAAAGTAGTAGGAAAAATAAATCAGATGGCAAAGCCACACATGCGCAACCCCTGTTCATGGTCATAAAAATTCAGATTCAAACTGGGAGAGCGCCTGCGAGCCCTTGCTTGATTAACCCTTTCACCGCCAGCCATTTGTGAGCTAAACATGTCCATTAAACTTACTTGGCTACAGAAAATATTTCTTCTGCAATATTGTGGGATTTCTTTGTGACACATTTAGAATAGGGTCAATCCTTACTGCCTAACTTTAGGAACACAATATCATGAAATAATAGACCCTGATTTCAAGGGTTTTAATGACATCGGTGCTAAATCATTGTGGTGCAAAAATGCGACATTGGCGGTGAAAGGGTTAAGAACCTGCCCACCCTACAGATATTGGAGCACGAGAAAAGGAAAGTGCACAATGTAAGAGTAGTATTTGGCACATGCCTACATCTAACTAGAATAAAAAATGTATTTATAAATCTACGGGTACTTGCAAATGTTCAAATCCACATACACAAACAAGTGTCCTCATAAACAGGTTGGTACTTAAAAACTAGATCAGGAACGATTAGAAATCGATACAACAATAACTGAGTAAAGTTAAAGCAAAAACACCCAACCCGAAGAACTATTCTAGTATAGCAGCACATGTAGTTTATTAGATATCAGTGTTGTTATACACACATATGGAAATAGTTTAACAAAGTAAAAGCGAGCTAAATTAATGAATTAACGCCGAGATAATATATGCACGTAATGTCCTGTATGTCGTTTTGTTTTTAAATAAATAAATATTAATAATAATTTTTTTAAAAAAAATAATAAATACATAAAAAATGAAATTAAATAAATAAATAAAAACGAACGTACCGTGTAGGTTTTTAACCACAGACGTATGTTATCGAGACTGCATTTCCAAACTACCGATGTCAAGATTGCATTATTAACTATCTTGATTATTTCTTTATTTTAAATCGCGACTCTCCTGGTATTGCAATACCTCCAGGATCGTCCCACTATCTTTATAGTTATTAATGTCCCATACGTGCCTGTTCCAGGCCGGAGGACGTTAAACGAACTTTCATCATCCAAATACGCGTCATCATAATGAATCGATATTATCCAAAACAAAATGATACTCATGATGTAGAGGGAGAGAGAGGGTGGGGGGGGGGGGGGGAGAGAAGAAGAAAAGGAACAACAAAGAAAAAGAAGTAAATATTGCTCAAATAATCACCTTTTCTTTTCTTTTCAATCATGTCTCCGTTTTTGATACGATTGATGACAGACTGTGCACTATGTACATTGAAAATAAACACACACACACACACACACACACACACACACACACACACACACACACACACACACACACACGCACGCGCACGCACACGCACACGCACACGCACACGCACACGCACACACACACACACACACACAACACACAACACACACACACACACACACACACATACACACACACATACACACACACACACACACACACACATACATACACACACACACACACACACACACACACACACAACACACACACACACACACACACACACACACACACACACACACACACACACACACACACACACACACACACACACACACACACACACACACCACACACACACACACCACACACACACACACACACACACACGCACGCACGCACGCACGCACACGCACACACAATTTAATATGAAATATTTTAGGTAATTATTATAACTCCACAAAATGAAACACCCGCCAACTACCAAAACTACATCCTTCTTTTCTTTTTAATCTGTCTCTTTCAATAATAAAAAAAAAAATCAATCATCAATTATCTTTGAAGCCTATGATGATGACTCGCGAGTGCATTTTATTTTATTTTAATGACGACCATTCTGAATAATTATACATCAATCATCATTCATCTTTCAAGCACGTGATGACCCACAGATGCATGTTGCCAACAACAAATACAAATCCGACCAATCAGTATAATTATTTTACATCAATATTAACGGATTACACGTTTTTCTCTCGAACAATCGAAATACTTGTATGATTAATCATCTCTCAAGTCCATAATAGTAATTATTGTCAACTGATTACCTCGTTTGCTTGGATTCTGTAAGAGTACTCTTTGCCGTCCACAATCAAAATATTTCATCAAGAAAGTTCTGTAAGAAAATCTATCAAATCCATAGATTTTCGCAAAAATAGTTCCACCACCTTCTGGGAATTCTGTGCTTTTGACTTCCTCTAATCTGTCACTCTCTTCGACTCTGCCTTTTCCATTTTCTCACTGTCATCTACTGTCTTTCTACCGGTCCATTCTCCTGTCGTTTTTCAAGACACTCTTACAAACAATGTCTCCAGTCGAAGACGGGTAATTATTATTGCTGGCAGCATGACGCATCTGCGCTTCACAGTTGACTGGAAACTGTCGGAGCCGATCGACGAAGAACGAAAGGAAATCCATAGATTAATTTATTCTTTTCTCACAAAAAAACAAACGCAAAGTGAAAAATGAACACCGATCTTTCCTTAGCCAATGCACGTGGGGGGTGTTATAATTTTTTTAAAAAGTAACATCATATTTTCACTCCACTGGCGAAGCAGGATTTTCTTCTTCAGATGTTTTTGTTTTACAAACGCTTTCTTTTATAAATAAACAAATAAATAAATAAATAAATATATGCATAAATCTATAAATAAAGATGCTAAGTCCACGACTGACAATGATCCATTATCAAACGGTTTTGCGAACATTTCATTTTATAAATAAATAAATAAATAAATAAATATGCTAATTACACGACTGACAATGATCCATTCTCAAACGGTTAAGTTGGCAAACAGTTCCGGTTTTTGAATGGAGTCCACCATCAGTCGTTGCACCAAACACTCCTAACAAAGCAAGTTTTCTTCCTGAGCTTTAGTTTGGTTTTACGAACATTAAGTTCATTTTATAAATAAAGAAAGAAAGAAATACATAAATAAACAAATCAATAAATAAATAAATAAATAAATAAATATGCTAACTCCGCGACTGACAATGATCCATTCTCAAACGGTTAATTTGGCAAACAGTTCCGTTTTTTGAATGGAGTCCACCACTAGAGGTTGCACCAAACACTCCTAGCAAAGCAGGTTTTCTTCTTCAGCTTTTGTTTGGTTTTGCGAACATTAAGTTCATTTTATAAATAAATAAATAAATAAACAAATAAATAGATATGCTAATTCAATGACAGACAGTGATCCATTCTCAAACGGTTGAGTTGGCAAACAGTTCCGGTTTTCGAATAGAGTTCACCACCAGAGGTTGCACCAAACACTCATCCTAGCAAAGCAGGTTTTCTTCTTGAGCTTTAATTTGGTTTTACGAACATTTCATTTTATAAATACATAAATAAATAAACAAATAAACAAATATGCTAACTCCACGACTGACAAAATGATCCATTCTCAAACGGTTAAGTTGGCAAACAGTTCCGGGTTTTTGAATGGAGTCCAGCATCAGTCGTTGCACCAAATACAACACTATCTTGTCTTCCGGGTCGTCGTAGAAAAAACATTTTTTGAAAAACCCCACAACAACAAAAACAGAGAGAACGTGCGATTAAGAGAGAGAGAGAGAGAGAGAGAGAGAGAGAGAGAGAGAGAGAGGAGAGAGAGAGAGAGAGAGAGAGAGAGAGAGAGA
>CM065706.1:22791346-22793846 GCA_017654935.2 Phymorhynchus buccinoides | reverse complement strand
GCGAAAACAATGTATCGTCTCTCTCTCTCCTTCTCCCCCTCCCCCCTCCCCCTCCCTCCCCCCCCCTATTCCTCTGACTCTCTCTCTCTCCTCTCACCACACACACACACCACACACACAGACGATAGAGAGAGAGAAAAAATACATGCATCACCCAGCAATAGCATGGATATCCATAGAATTCCCCCCTCCCTATCCACCCCCACCCCCCACTCCCATGCATACCAGTGGCCTGTCGACAAATATGGTAAATATATAAACTAGAAGTATGACTTACAAACAGATCATTTAATTATTGAATCAGAGCTAAATATGATTGCCATCGTGCAAAAAAGATATCCCGAGACATAGTAAAACAAGAAATGCATTTTTCGATATCATATCTCTTTTTCATATATGGAATAAAATGTTGAAAATGAGGGCGCTTTCCTTCACATCTGCATTTATAAATGAAACGTTTTGCTATTAGTAGAATTAGATCAAAAGTACTATCAGATCTGAAATTTTCTCCACATCCAAATAAAAAAATGTTTTCTGTTAGTACAATATTTACATGGTTACATTTAACATTTAACATTGCTTGAAAACCTGTCCAAAATAATTGTACATGTGTACAACTCCAGAAATGTGTTGAATAGTTTCTTTTTCATTTTCACAAAACGAGCATCTATCAGAATTATTAATGTTCATCTTTTGCAAAATTATATTTGTACCTAAAATTATGTGCGTTAGACGCAATTGAAACCACTTCAATGTTATATCTTTTACAGTTCTATCTTTTTGAATACATTCTTCCAATGCACTTCAGTTCCAAGTTTTTCCCTCCACTTACCACAACATTTCGGTTCATTTGCATCTTGTAACAGAATATCATAATAAAACCGAGCTCCTTTGGGAGCTGAGCAAATCATTTTTTTCTAACATGTTTGAACAGTATTCAGTTTTATGTGTAAACAGAATTCTAAGCTTTCTAGCATACAATCTGACAGCACTTTTAAGTCCAAGGTAAGAAACAAAATTACAAAACAAATCATATTTCTCAGTGAAAGACGCAAAAGACAAAAAGTTACCATTCTCTTCCAGTAAATCCCCCACAAATAACACATTTTTTTTTATCCAATTTTGGTAGTACACACTTTTACTACCTATTTTGATGTTTGGGTTACAAAACAAAGGTTCAAAACAAAATTAATCTAGTGTCTTAACCTGCAATGACTCTCCAAATTCTTTGTATGCTTTAAAAACATCTTTCCAAAAAGCATTTACATGTTGTGCGTTTAACAAATCGCATCCTATCTTTTCAATAAATTTAATTTTTGGACACTGGAGGCATAGTAATTATTTCCATTTATGTTTACTTGAGTACAGTTTGCGTATCCATGCATTCAGGTGTGTTTCAACGCATTCAGGTATGCCCATGCCTCCAAATGAGATGTTTTTGACATATATTTTCCTATTGATTTTATCTTTCTTCTTATTCCACACAAAAGTAAACACCATTTTTTGAATTTCATTACTTATATAGTCTGGAGGGTTTGGTAATAAAATCCACAGGTGTGTAATTTTAGACAGGATGAGGGACTTCAGGACTGCTACTCTACTGGACAGATAACTTAATATCAACATATTTAATCTACAATGGAAATTAAAAAAAATGAAATCACATTATTGCTCTAGTTGTTAATTTCGACACTAACAATTTTAAAAAAGGAAAAAAAGGAAAAAATGTGAAAAAGGGCGAGACGGGACTCCTTGAAAGGGCAAAATTTCACTCCACTCCTCGCCTAAGGAGAGCTCACGTGAGGGGGCCTCAGCGAACTATCCTTCAAAGAAAGGGCGAGATGGGAAAGGGCCAATCGGGACCTAGACCCGAATTATTATTTCTCTCTCTCTTGGCCAAAGGCACTTTAGGACAAGATAGTGACTTTGAGGAAAATGTTTGGTATTTTTGTATTTGGGTTGGTATTTGGTATTATTTCTAGTCACAGAGACTTATCTCTGTGAAATTCGGGCTGCTCTCCGGTCCGGAGAGCGCGTCGCCGCAAGTGCAGCGCCTACCCAAATGTTTTTTGGGGGGGGGTGTGGGTTTTTGGGGGGCACAGGGTGAGGAGGGTATGTGGGGCACACTTGGAAAACCTAGCAAGGCAGCGGGATTTATCCCTGCTCTTACCGACTTTCAACTGCCGTGGGATTTCTATAAAGCGCATGGGTCAGACTAACTTTAAGTCCCCATCCGAAGGACTGGACGTTCAGTTCGATTTTCCTGTCAAACTAGAAAGAAAGGGCGAGGCCGGGATTCGAACCCGGGTCACTCATGCTGCAGAACTAAGCGCCATTCCAGTAGGCTTTTCTCTTCGTATAGTTTATGTTGTGTTTCAATAAATAAAAGAACAATTATTATGCTAAACTCTCTAGGCAAATTATGTTATTTATTTCGATCATTGATTTACGATATATGTCTTTCTCTACTATCGAATCAAAATCACCACTTTACAGTCTT
>CM065706.1:22783846-22786346 GCA_017654935.2 Phymorhynchus buccinoides | reverse complement strand
ATAAAAATCATTTAACTCTTTCGCCGCCAACCATTTTTCAAAAAAGAAAATGTCCATTACTGGGTAAACTTTTACCTGTGTAGAGAGAAAAAAATTTGTCTGTAAAATATTGGGGATTCCTCTGTGACATATTTAAAGTAAGGCCTATCCGTACCTCCCAAAATTAACAGATCATGGTCTTTTGGATAACAGGCCCTGATTTGATGCCTTTTAGTGACATGGGTGTTAAAAATCATTGTGGTGCAAAAAATGCGACATTGGCGGTGAAAGGGTTTAGCGGGTTAAACCAAATCAAATGTCTCGTACAAAAAATACAGATATTGTATTATCAAAATCGTGGTAAGCCCAGGGACTACAAATAATATAGTGACCATAACTACCGTATTTTAAAAACAAAACGGACTATATAGAGACGGCTACTTTTTCCCTCCAGACTCAGAGCCCTGTGCGCTTTATTGACGTGACTAGTAAAAATAGTTTTCCAAAAATATGATAACAAAAAGAATTTTGTGTAACAGTTTGTGGGGGGTGCCTTGTAATCAGATGCGCCTTGTAGTCCGTAAATATAGGATTTCATCAGATTCATTAAGACAGTAGATGAGATTTGAGTCCTGTGATGAGATGGGATGTTGGCGGGAAGGGTGGAGCGGGGTTGTCACATGAAACGCGGTGCGGTCGCGCAAGCGCTGTAAGTTGCATGCAGATTGTTAAAGTGAGTCGGGAAGGGCGTGTGAAGTTGCGAAAGCAAACTTTTAAAGCATGTAATTACAATTTAGTTTTGTTCTTTTATAAATTGTTTGGTTTTCTCCCTGTAGTGTATACATTTGACGTGTCCGCAAGAAAATTATCCTTGTTTTTATGAGGACAAAATAAAAGTTGAGTTGAGTTGAGTTGAATTATGACTCGCAGACATCATCGCAATCGTGTCGTATTAGGGGTCAAATCGTATGCAGTGTGGCTGAACCCAATGTTACCCTCACAACTGCACTGCTTCTAGACTAAATTTCGAAGGGGTTTTATCCAGAAGGTATTATCAAAAACCCTGAATATACATTCAGGCTGTTTTGGTATTATCAGCTTTCTTTATTCTGTTTGTGATATCGCTTTATGGCATATAAGCCTACCTTTCAATTATTCTACCTATTCTTGTTGTGTGTGTGTGGTGTGTGTGTGTGTGTGTGAGTGTAGTTGTCGTGTGGTTGCGTTGGTGTGTTTGTGTGTGTGTGTGTGATTGTGTGGATGTGTGTTGTGTGTGTGGATGTGTGTGTGGTGTGTGTGTGTTGGTGTGTATGTGTGTGCGTGCGTGTTGCGTATGGCGGCGCCGGTGCGTTTTTGTGTGTGCGCGCGTGTGTGCGCGCGGTGAGTGTGTGTGTGCGTGCGCGTGAATGTATGTGTGTGTGTGTGTGTGTTGTGTGTTGCGTGTGCGTGTGCGCGTGTGGCGTGCGCATGTGGTGTGTACGTGTATGCGTGTGTGTGTACGTGTGAGTGCGTGTGCGCGTGTGTGCGTGCGCCGCGCGTGTGTGCAATATATATATATATATAGGATCACATATATAAAATATTGTGTGATGTGGTGTGCGTGTGTGTTGTTTGTATGTGTGTGTGTGTGTGTGTGTGTGAGTGTGTGTGTGTGTGTCGAGGTTGCGTGTATTGTGTGCAGACCGACAGAATGTGAGAGTGACAGACAGACAATGAGAGCGCGAGAGATCAAGACAGACATATATAGGTTTATTATAACTACTCATATCTGTTTATATAATTGTTGTGTAATAGTCTAGTTTTCGTTCCAATGACAGATTGGGTGAATGTTGTGCCCACGGTGAAACGGAAAACGAGAAAAGTCCCCAAATTAATCCTTGTGTAATAAAGTTTTGCAGTCTTCAGTCTTGAGTGTCTCTCTCTCGTCCTCTCTCGTCTCCTCTCTCTTCATCCTCTCCTCGATCGTCTCAGCCGTCCATCCTTCTCCTCTCTAGCTCTCCTCCTCTCTCTCTACCACCCCATCTCAGCCTCCCCATTCGTCTCTCGATCCTTTCGTCTTCATCCCAGAGCAATCCGGCTCCCGCCATCCGTCTCACCGCTGTCCACGCTTCTCCCCCTCACCCGACGTCTCCTCATCTGCTCTCTCAGTCACTCTCTCAGAGTCGTCTCTCTTCTTCGTCTCTCACTCCTTCTCCTCCTCCCGTCCATCTCATCTCTTCTCCTCTCTTACCCGTACCACACCCTCCTCTACATCATCCTCTCCCCTCTCTCTTGTATCCGCTCTCTCTCTCGCTCTCCTCTCTCGTGACTCTCTCCTCTCACTCCTCTCTCTTATCTTCTCTCCATCATCATCACTTTCTCTCGGCCTCTCTCTCCTTCTCAGCCTCTTCTCTCTTCTCTCTCTCTCTCCTCTCACACACTCTCTCTCCCCTCAGCTCTCTCCTCCTCTCCTCCGTATCTCATCTCTCTCTCTCTACTTTCCTAGCTCAACTCTCTCTCCTACCACAGCTCCTCTCTCATC
>CM065706.1:22748846-22756346 GCA_017654935.2 Phymorhynchus buccinoides | reverse complement strand
AGAGAGAGGGAGGAGGAGGCGATGAGAGAGGAGTGAGAGAGAGAGGAGAGAGAGAGGGAGTGAGAGAGAGGGAGAGAGGGAGAAAGAGGGAGAGAGAGGAGGGAGATAGAGAGAGAGGAGACTTGCGGGGTGATGATCTCACGAGAGACTTGAGACCAGAAAGAGAGGAGAGAAAAGACCGAGAGGACAGAAGAGAGCCCGAGAGACAAAGACACCACAGGGGAAAAAAGAGAGCAAAGAGAAAAAGAGAGACGAGAGTGAGAGAGAGAGACTGACAGACAGACCGATGGGAGAGAAGACGAGGAGAGCACAGAGGAGACGAAGAGAAGGGGAGGGGACAGAGAGAGAGAGAGAGAGGACAGACCAGATGAGATGAGACAGACGAGAAGATGCAATGGGAGAATGAGAGAGGATTTTTTGAGGGTGACCGAGAGTAAGGAGAGACTGGAGAGCTGAGCAAGACAGAGGAGAGAGGAGGGTATGAGGATAGATTAGGAGACGGGATAGGAGGATCGAGGATAGAACCCGGATAGAAAGAGTAAAGGGGGTTTATGGAGATAGAATTAGAAATAGAACAAGAGGGAGAAACAAGTGAGAGAGGGAGGCGGGGATATCGATGCTGGGGAGGGAGGAGAAGGATGGAGACAGAAGGAGGAAAGTGAGGGTGGCAGACAGAGAGAGGTAAAGGCTGGAGAATGAGAGAGACGACCGCAGGAGGGTGAGGGACAAGGGGTGCATGGGAGGGTGAAATGAATTGAATGGAGAGGGAGGGGGAGGGTGGAATGTTGAGAGGGTGTGAGGGCAAGGGTTGTGGTGAGGGGAGGGACAGGAGGGTGGACAGTTGATTGTGAATGTTTGACAGTGTTTGTGAGTAAGGGTGTTTTAGGAAGTGTGAATGAGATTGAATCGAGTTGGGAGGGAGGGTGACATGAAAGAAGAAAGAAAGAGATTGAATGGAGGGTTTGTTTGTGAAGTGAAAGGAAGTGAATGAAAGAAAGAGAGATAGAGAGAAAGGAGATGATGAGAGAGAGACCACATAGAGAGAGATAAATATAGAAAGAGAGAGAAAGAGAGGAAGAGAGAGAGAGAGGGACAGGGAGAGGGTGAGAGAGAGAGAGTGGGACCAGAGGGGAGAGAGAGAGAGAGGAGAGAAGAGGGAGAGAAGACGAGGAATGAGGAAGAGGAAGTCGTGAGATTTAGACATGTTGAGGAAGAAGCTGAAAGAGAGCGAGAGAGAGGAGAGAGAGAGGATGGAAAGTAAGAGAGGAAGGAGGAGAAAGCGAGAGGAGAAAGAGAGAGAGAGAGGGGGGGGGATGGAAGAGAGAGAGAGTGGCGGGGGGCCGTTGATTGTGAGGTGGGAAAGAGGACAGAGAGGGAATAAGGAATAAGTGAGGAATAAGAGAGGAGAGTATCCGTTGCGGCGAAGAGGGAGAGAGAGGGAAGGTAAATGGATACTTGGGGTGTGCGTAGGGAGGCGAGGGGAAGGAAAGAAAGAAAGGAGAGAGGTGACGAGGGATCTCGGTGAGAGGAGTGGGGGGAGGGTGGACTAGAAGACGGAAGGAGGATCAGGAAGAGGAGAAGGAAGATTAAGACAGAGTTGAGCTGAGATGACAGCGGGAGTGAGGAGGGGGAGAGAGGATGAGAGAGAGCGAGAGAGAGAGGAGAGAACGAAACGTGAGGACGGAAAGCGAGGGAGAGTGAGCCGGAGGGAGGAGAGAAGGGAATGAGGAGAGAGGAGGTGGAAGGAGAGAGAGGCATGACCGGGATGGAACGTGTGAGGGAAGGGAGATCATGCGAGGAGTGATTGAGGAGAGATTGGGTTGAGACGATGAGAGAGGATGAGAGGGAGTAATGACCGCATGAAGAGACGACTGAACGACGAGAGAGCGGTGAGGCAGAGAGAGAGAGAGGAGAACCCCGCAGTGAGAGGAATGAGAGACAGAGAGAACGCTGACGGAGTGGAAAGGAAAGAAGGGGAAAGAGTAGAGAGAAGGCCTGGAGAGAGAAGGGAGAATGATAGAGAGAGAGACAGGGAGAGAATGAGACGAGAGGAGAGAGAGAGAGAGAGAGAGACGGACAGAGAGAGAGAGGAGAGAGAGATAAGAGGGAGAGAAAGAAATGGGCAACCGAGAGAAGAGGGGGGGGGGGGGGGGATGGGGCGGGGGGGGGAGTAGGGATGGGGGGGGGGGGGGGTGGGGGGGGGGGGGGAAGGGGGTGAGGAGATGAGAGGGGGGGATGGGAGATTTTCTGGAGAGAGACATGAGGGGAATAAGGGGAAAGAAAGAGAGAGAGGAAATAAGGGAGGGAGAGAGGGTGGCGAGGGTGAGGGAGAAGATGAGAGAGACAAGACAGAGGCAGCGGAGGTGTGGATTCTAAAGGGATAGAAAGAAGAGAAAGAAAAAAAGACAAGGGGGAAGAGAGAGAGTTAGAGAGTTAGAGATAGAGAGAGAGATTGAGAGAGCGAGAGCGAGAGAGAGAGGAGAGAGAGACAGGAGAGAGAGAGAGAGAGAGAGAGTGAGAGAGAGACAGGAGAGACAGAGAGAGAGACAGACAGAAGAGGAGGAGGAGAGACAGAGAGGAGAGGGACAGAGGAGGAGCGAGAGAGCTCTCTCTACTCGATCTCGTATCGTTTCACTCGACGCTCGCATCGATCTCGCTCTCTCTCCTCTCTCTCGACTCTGCGATCCTGTCTCTCGAGCCGGTATCAGCTCGCGTCGATATCGATATCGCGCGTATATAGTCGTGTAGATACAGTGTATAGACGCTCTACAACCATCCTCTATCTCTTCTCTCGAGTTATCTCTATCTCTCTCTCCTCTCTGCTCTCTATATCTATCTCTCTCTCTCTCTTAGCGCGCGTAATGTTGTTCATCAGAGCGATCGTAATCTCTATCTCTCTCTCTCTCTCTAGCTCTCCCTCTCTCGTTCTATCTCTCTCGCTCTCTCTCTCTCTCTCTCTCTCTCTCTCTCTCGTTCTCTACTCTCTCTCTCTCTCTCTCTTCTCTCTCTCTCTATCTCTCTCGGTCTCTCTATCCTCTCTCTCTAGCGTTCTCTCTTCTCGATCTCTCTCTCTCTCTATAGCTATCTATATATCTCTCTCTCTATCTCTCTCTTTCTCTCTCTCTTTTCTCTCTCTCTTTTCTTTTTTTCTTTCTCTCTCCTTCTCTCTCTCTCTCTTCTCTCGCTCTCTCTCCGCTTCTCTCTCGTTCTCTCTCTCTCTCTCTCGCATCGTTCTTCTCTCGTTCTCGGTTTCGCGCTCTCTCTCTCTCGCTCTCTCTCTCGCTCTCGCTCTCGGTCTCTCTCTCGCTCGCTCTTTCTCGCTCGCTCTCTCTAACTCTTCTCTCTCTCTCTCTCGTTCTCGTCCGTCTCCTCGCTCTCTCTCTCCTCGCTTCTCGCTCCTCTTCTCTCGCTCCGTTCTCGTTCGCTCACTCTCGTCTCTGCGCTCGTTCTCTCTGTGCGCGTCTCCGTTCTCGCGTCCTCTCTCTCTTTCTCTCGCGCTCTATCTCCGCTCGCTCTCTCTATCGTTCGCATCTCTATCTCTCTCGCTCGTTTCTCTCGCTCTCCCTCTCTCTCGCGCGCTCCTCTCTCTCTCTGCTCTCGCGTTCGCCACTCTCTCGCTGCGCGCTCTCGCGCGCGCGCTCTCGCTCTCTACTCTCTCTCTCTCGCTCTCTCGGGCTCGCGCTCGCGCTCTCGTTTCTATCTCCCTCTCTCTCTCTGCTCTCTCTCTCGTTCGCGCTCTCTATCGCTCTCGTTCTCTCGCTCGCGATCTCTCTCTCTCTCTCTCTCGCGTCTCGTTCCCTCTCTCTCTCGCTCTCTGCGCGCTCTCGCGCGCTCTTTCTCTTCTCTCCCGCCCCCCCTCCTCGGTCTGCGTATCCCTCTCTGGGCTCTCTCTCTAGCTCTCTCTCCGCTCCTAGCGCCTGCCGCTCGCTCGCGCGCGTCTTTCGCGTCGCTGCCGCTCGAGCGTCGTCGCTTTCGCCTCGTGTCACGCTAGCGCTATCGCTCGCTGCTTCGTGTGCGTGGGCTCTGCATCGCGCGTCTTCGTCGCGCGCGCGCTCGCGCTGCGCTCTTCGCACGCGCTCCTGCGTCCGCTGTCGGTCCCCTCTCTATCGCTCCCTCTCTCTCTCTCTCTCTCTTTCTCTCTCTCTCTAGACGCCGCCTCTGTGCACTCCATATATACTTTGCTCTATTGCCCGCTTTCAGAGGCCTTGCCTAGCCATTCATGGTTTCTGTCTCTCAGGACTCGCCCCAGGGGGGCTCTCTCTCGTCGCTCTCTCTCTCTCTACTCAAGTAAACGACTCAAGTAAAATACTCGCGGTCTCCCGCTCGCGCTAAAATCTCTCTCGCTCTCTCGCCCTCTCGAAAAAACTTACTCAATTTAAACTACTCAATTGATTAAACTACTCTCTACTCAATTTAAACTACTCAATTTAAACTACTCAATTGAAACTACTCAATTTAAACTACTCAATTTAAACTACTCAATTTAAACTACTCAATTTAAACTACTCAATTTAAACTACTCAATTTAAACTACTCAATTTAAACTACTCAATTTAAACTACTCAATTTAAACTACTCAATTTAAACTACTACTGTTTGCTTTAATTCCCATTTCTGTCTATCTTTTTCAATTATTCTATGTGCCAATTTTTGCTTCTCATTTTCTTGCACTTGACTTGATCGTGTTTATGTCAATTGCTCTTTTCCTGATGCATGGTATGAATGTGTGAGTAAGAGGGCAAGGAGCAAAGAAGCTATTGTCGCTTATCATTTTGTCCTCAATAAAAACATTCGTATCGTATTCGTATTCGTATTCGTATTATCTCTCTCTCTCTCTCTCTCTCTCTCTCTCTCTCTCTCTCTCTCTCTCTCTCTCTCTCTCTCTCTCTCTCTCTCTCTCTACTCTCCTCTCTAAAAATCTTAATCCTTGTGAACTAGCTCGCTCCTCTATTCAATGCTCGAATGTTCAGTTCTCACTCTCTTCTCTCTCTCTCGCGCTCTATCTCTCTCCACTCTCTTCGCTCTCTCTCTCCGTTTCCAATTATATTATGATAAAACGTGTCTGTGTCGCCCGAAACTATAATACATAAAATGCAAACAACAACACAATTCTAAGGAAACGTCATGACTCCGACTCCCTGCAAACATGCCTGTCTACCAATTTAGATTTCCAATTAATTCCATTCTGTATAAGTAGTGAAGCTTGCATTTTAACCCTTCCACCGCCAATGGCGCATTTATGCACCAAAATGGTTTAACACACATATCACTAAAAGGCATCAAATCAGGACATCGACTCAGGGCCTGTTATCCAAAGAACCCTTATCTTCTGAATTTTAGGAGGTAAGGATACGGGACTAATGTTATACATGTCACAGAGAAACTCCCTTTTAATTCCTAGAGCCGGTGCCCATTCGGCCCCTAGGCTGCAACGCAAATTCGGCCGAGGGTGTTGCAGTTGTATTTTCGGTCCAAGGCTGCAATGCAATATTGGCCCAAGGTTGCAATGCAATTTCGGCCCAAGGCTGCATCGTACATTCGGCACGAAGGCATAGACCGTATATTCGGCCCAATTCCGTCCGTTCCCCAAATACTATGACTAATACTAATACATACTACAATACCAATACAAAAGACTCCACTCCCCCCCTCACCCTACTGCCCCTCCACTCCCCCCTCCCCACCACACCCTTTGCCTCTCCCCCTCCCCCCCAGGTACTTGACTTGAACAGGAAACACCGGGGGACTTGAAACCTTTCAACTCTCAGGGGCAAAAACACAAGGGAGGCTAGATGGCATTCAAAACAGCGGGAGCTTCCGGAAACACCAATACTATAATAATCCTCCATTCGCCCATAGCCATCTTCTCATAGTACCCTACATTAATCTCTTGAATATCTGTCGTCTGTCTATTTCTCTCTCTCTCTCGCTCTCTTTCTTCTCTCTCTCTCTCTCCTCTCTTCTCTCTCTCTCTCCTCTCTCTTCTCTCTCTATCTTTCTCTCTCTCACTATCTCTCTCTCTCTTTCTCTGTCTCTGTCTCCCTTTCTCTCTCTGTCTGTCTCTGTCTCTCTGACTGTCGTCTTTGTCTCTGTCTTGTCTCTGTCTCTGTCTCTGTCTCTGTCTCTCTCTCTCAATCTCTCTCTCTCTCTCTCTCTCTCTCTCTCTCTCTCATCCTACTCTCGATCTCATCTCTCCTCCTCTCTCTCTCTCTCTCAAGGACAGATTAAGAAGGAATAGGGCCTGGCCTAAAATCTTAATCCTGTGAATAAGTCTGTTCAGTCTTCTTCAGTCTTCAGTCTTCAGTCTCTCTCTCTCTCTCTCTCTCTCTGTCTCGTATCTCCTCTCACTCTCTCTTTCTCTCCTCTCGCTCTCTCTTCTCTTCTCTCTCTCTCTCTCTCTCCCCCCACCCCCCCCCCCCCCCACCCCCCCCCCCCGTCTCTCTCTTCTCACTCTCTCTCTCTCTCTCCTCTCTCTCTCTCTCTCTCTCTCCCCCCCCCCCCCGTCTCTCTCTCTCTGTATTCCCTTGCCTCTCTTCTTTCTCTCTGCCCCCCTCTCTCTCTCTTCTATCTGTCTCTTCTCTCTCACCTCTCTCTCTCCCTCTTCTCTCTCTCTCTCTCTCTCTCTCTCTCTCCTCTCTCTCTCCGTCTCTCTCTCTCTCTCTATCTCGTCTATTCCCTTGCCTCTCTCTCTCTCCCTCCTCTTTCTCATTTCTCTCTGCCCGATTCCTCTCCTTCTCCCTCTACTCTCTCTTTCTCTCCCTCTATCCCTTGCCTGTCTCTCTCTCACTCTCTCTCTCTCTATCTCTCCCCCCCGTCTCTCTCTCTCTCTCTCTCTCTCTCTCTCTCTCTCTCTCTCTTCCTCTCTCTCTCTCTCTTACCCGTCTCTTATCTCTCTCTCTCTCTCTCTCTCTCTCTCTCTCTCTCTCTCTCTCTCTCTCTCTCTCTCCTCCTCTGTCTCTCTCTGTATTCCCTTGCCTCTCTCTCTTCTCTCTGCCCCCTTTCCTCTCTCTCTTCTCTCTCTCTCTCTCTCTCTCTCTCTCTCTCTCTCTCTCCCCCCCCACCACCCCCCCAATCTCTCTCTCTCTGTATTCCTTGCCTCTTCTCTCTTTACTTCTTGCCCCCTCCCCCTCCCTCCATCTCTCTCTATCTTCTATATGTATTATATATGTATTTTGTCCAGAGGGTTGCATGGTATTGTGAAAATAATAAAAAAGCACAAGCAAATTCAATCAATCTCTCCAGTCTCTTTGTTTCTGTCTCTCCCAGCCTCGTCCTCTGTTTCCCGCGGTCTCTGTCTCTCTTGCTTGCCTCTGTTCGTATTGCTTAATTAAATGGCTTATCTCCTTTTGCCATTCGATTGATTTCAGCTAATGGATATATGCTAGTCCGTCGTTTCCGATAATGACATCCAAATAGCAGAGAAGGCGACTACTAATCCGGAGGGATGGGCTTCTTCTTCTTCTTCTTCTTCTTCTTTTTCTTCTTCTTCTTCTTCTTCTT
>CM065706.1:22718846-22726346 GCA_017654935.2 Phymorhynchus buccinoides | reverse complement strand
TGTGGTGCTAAAATGCGACTTTGGCGGTGAAAGGGTTAAAGACCCACTGACCCTGCAAGATTAACTCCCTTAGGGTTTTTTCTGGGCAGGTGTGACCCACATACAAGTTCCCTCATACACGATCGAGGCTGCTCTTTAAAAAACCCCAATGATGTCTCGTTTTGATGTACGGGGGAATTTGCATGGGAGTCAGACCTGGTCAAAATAAGATTTCTTACCAGCGAGAGAGGGAAACACGTGAAACTCGTGATTTACACTCATGGATCTGGCGGGTCTTTAAAGATCCACCAGATCACGTGTCAAAATCAATGGTTTCACGTGTTTTCCCTCTTAAAACTGGAAATAAATCTTGTTTTGACTTAAGTCTGACTCCCATAGGGGAAGACGGGGTAAAAAGCGTATGGGCGGGTAAGAAGCCCACCCCAATTATCTCATGAAATAAAGAAAATTTCAGTCAAATTTGCCCATGAGACGAATGCCAGACATTAACGCTCGTCTCATGGGCAAAATGAGACTGAAATTTGCTTCATTTCATGAGATAATTGGGGTGGGCTTCTTACCCGCCCATGCGCTTTTTACCCCGTCTTCCCCTATCAATGGCCCAAAATTCAAACCAAAACATCAGTTTAAAGAGCAGCCTCAATTTCAAGTTGGGGAAATTTGGATGTGGGCCACAGCTACCCAGTAAAAAAACCCAAGGGACTTGATCGTGGCGCGTCAGTGGGTCTTTAATGGCAGAAAGGGTCGAGAGTGGGTGTGGGAGACGGGGATGTGGGGGGTGGGGGTTGACAGTGTCTGTTTACACCGCCGTAGTGTTGGATTTATGACTCGCAGCTGGGCGCTTTAGTTAGGGCGTGTAGATCAAATTAAGCTGAACTCGGGGGTATTGTAGGGCAGAGGGTGGTGGTGGGGGTGGTGGATAGATTTGAGGAGGATAATATGAGTGAGAGTAGATGTAAATTGGAGAGGAGGAGGGGAGTGGGTAGAGGGTGGATTGTAAGCCCATTAGAAAACAATTGATACGGGTATTACTGTTTGTTTACAAAAACAAATAAAACATTTTTGCAACACAACCATAGTACGTCGATGAACGCAACCCTTATCTTAAGTGTTTCATATACAAATGTAAATATATGTATATGCTGATCGTGCTTGCTCAATGTATTGAATATAATGATGCTGCTCTTTGATAGTTGTTATGCTTTGAACTATGTGGCCCGGATAAGGTTTCATACTAAGATGTTAACACTTTTAAACATACACTATAAACATACTGTTTAAACCGACCTAAAGCCCCCACCCTCCCCCTTTTATGTCATCTCTCCTATAAAATCTTTTATTTTGTATCGCTAGTCCCCAGATGCGCGAAAGCATGGTAGGGACTATAAACTCCCAGAAGAAGAAGACTGTTTGTTTGTTTGTTTGTTTGTTTGTTTGTTTGTTTGTGTAAACAAACGTTTTATCGACTCACACACTAATTTGCATCGACATAAATTAAGACAAGAATACATACCGGCTCTATGTATGTATGTATGTATGTATGTATGTATGTGTGTGTGTGTGTGTGTGTGTGTATGTATGTATGTATGTATGTATGTATGTATGTATGTATGTGTGTGTGTGTGTATGTATGTATGTATGTATGTATGTATGTATGTATGTATGTATGTATGTATGTATGTATGTATGTATGTATGTATGTATGTATGTATGTATGTATGTATGTATTTATGTAAGTATGTATATGTATGTATGTATGTATGTATGTATGTATGTATGTATGTATGCATGCATGCATGCATGCATGCATGCATGTATGTATGTATGTATGTATGTATGTATGTATGTATGTATGTATGTATCGTTTCCAACTATGACATCCAGATAGGGAGGGGAGCACCCAGCTGCTATTCCGGCGGGCTGGATAAACGCTTTGTTTGATAGTCGAGAAGCCTTGCCCAGGGTACATCCCCCACTTTCTCGGCCAAAGCGATTTGAGGACAGATGGCGTTGGGGAAGGTCCTTACCCCAAAGGCCAACCCATCTCTTTGGGTGCAGCACTAAGTGAGAGTCCAAAGAATGAATTAATATTTTACTTAATGTCTTTTCACATCAATAGTGATTTTAGACAACAGGAAAATTACATGTTGAGAGTCATAGTCTAAAATAATTTGTTGAGAGTCATAGTCTAAAACATGTTGAGAGTCACGCGTCATAGTCTTCCACGTTGAGAGTCGTAGTCTAAAATATGTTGAGTCATAGTCTTCCACGTTGAGAGTCGTAGTCTAAAATATGTTGAGTCATAGTCTTCCACGTTGAGAGTCGTAGTCTTCCACGTTGAGAGTCATAGTCTTCCACGTTGAGAGTCATAGTCTTCCACACGTGTTGAGAGTCATAGTCTTCCACACGTGTTGAGAGTCATAGTCTTCCACGTTGAGAGTCATAGTCTTCCACGTTGAGTCATAGTCTTCCACGTTGAGAGTCATAGTCTTCCACGTTGAGAGTCATAGTCTTCCACGTTGAGAGTCATAGTCTTCCACACGTGTTGAGAGTCACAGCCTTCCACGTTGAGAGTCATAGTCTTCCACACGTGTTGAGAGTCACAGCCTTCCACGTTGAGAGTCATAGTCTTACAGGTTGAGAGTCATAGCCTTCCACGTTGAGAGTCATAGTCTTCCACGTTGAGAGTCATAGTCTTCCACGTTGAGAGTCATAGTCTTCCACACGTGTTGAGAGTCACAGCCTTCCACGTTGAGAGTCATAGTCTTCCACACGTGTTGAGAGTCATAGCCTTCCACGTTGAGAGTCATAGTCTTACAGGTTGAGAGTCATAGCCTTCCACGTTGAGAGTCATAGTCTTCCACGTTGAGAGTCGTAGTCTAAAATATGTTGAGTCATAGTCTTCCACGTTGAGAGTCGTAGTCTAAAATATGTTGAGTCATAGTCTTCCACGTTGAGAGTCATTGTCTTCCACGTTGAGAGTCATAGTCTTCCACGTTGAGAGTCATAGTCTTCCACACGTGTTGAGAGTCATAGTCTTCCACACGTGTTGAGAGTCATAGTCTTCCACGTTGAGAGTCATTGTCTTCCACGTTGAGAGTCATAGTCTTCCACACGTGTTGAGAGTCACAGCCTTCCACGTTGAGAGTCATAGTCTTCCACACGTGTTGAGAGTCACAGCCTTCCACGTTGAGAGTCATAGTCTTACAGGTTGAGAGTCATAGCCTTCCACGTTGAGAGTCATAGTCTTCCACGTTGAGAGTCATAGTCTTCCACGTTGAGAGTCATAGTCTTCCACACGTGTTGAGAGTCACAGCCTTCCACGTTGAGAGTCATAGTCTTCCACACGTGTTGAGAGTCACAGCCTTCCACGTTGAGAGTCATAGTCTTACAGGTTGAGAGTCATAGCCTTCCACGTTGAGAGTCATAGTCTTCCACGTTGAGAGTCGTAGTCTAAAATATGTTGAGTCATAGTCTTCCACGTTGAGAGTCGTAGTCTAAAATATGTTGAGTCATAGTCTTCCACGTTGAGAGTCGTAGTCTTCCACGTTGAGAGTCATAGTCTTCCACGTTGAGAGTCATAGTCTTCCACACGTGTTGAGAGTCATAGTCTTCCACACGTGTTGAGAGTCATAGTCTTCCACGTTGAGAGTCATAGTCTTCCACGTTGAGTCATAGTCTTCCACGTTGAGAGTCATAGTCTTCCACGTTGAGAGTCATAGTCTTCCACGTTGAGAGTCATAGTCTTCCACACGTGTTGAGAGTCACAGCCTTCCACGTTGAGAGTCATAGTCTTCCACACGTGTTGAGAGTCACAGCCTTCCACGTTGAGAGTCATAGTCTTACAGGTTGAGAGTCATAGCCTTCCACGTTGAGAGTCATAGTCTTCCACGTTGAGAGTCATAGTCTTCCACGTTGAGAGTCATAGTCTTCCACACGTGTTGAGAGTCACAGCCTTCCACGTTGAGAGTCATAGTCTTCCACACGTGTTGAGAGTCACAGCCTTCCACGTTGAGAGTCATAGTCTTACAGGTTGAGAGTCATAGCCTTCCACGTTGAGAGTCATAGTCTTCCACGTTGAGAGTCATAGTCTTCCAGGTTGAGAGTCATAGCCTTCCACGTTGAGAGTCATAGTCTTCCACGTTGAGAGTCACAGTCTTCCACGTTGAGAGTCACAGTCTAAAATATGTTGAGAGTCACGTGTCAAACTCTCTGATAAGTGCTCTTTAACTTAATGGCCCATTCTCCTGCCTTTTTTCAACATCTTCCCCTCGAAATAATTTGTTCTACTTTGAGAGCTCCTCCGAAATCAGAACGTGTCGGCTGTACGCAGCGAGAAGACCAGTGGAAACTGAAAACCGGACACATACGTACCTTACCCATTATGGCCATCATGCCTAACCCGAACCCTAACCCTACCACCCCCCACCCCACCTCCACCTCCCATCCATCCCCATCCAAAAGATTCTGAAAGAGACTTACCTTATCCAGTCCTCTTCACAAAGGAGATAAAGAAGAAGATTTCAGCCGTCTATGAATTGTTTTCTTCTTCTTCTTCTTCTTTTGCCCATTCGTTAACCCTTTCACCGCCAACGTCGCATTTTTGCACCACAATGATTTAAACACCCATGTCATTAACCCTTTCACCGCCAGCCATATTTCAGCCAAAAGTGTCTATTAATTTATCTGGGTAGAGAACAAAATCCATCTGCAGTATTGGGGATTCTTCTTCTGTGACACGCATAAAATAAGGTCTATCCTTACTTCTCAAAACTAAGACAATAGGATCTTTGGATAGCAGACCCCAATTTGATGCCTTTTGGTGACATAGGTGTTAAAGCACTGTGGTGCTAAAATGCGACTTTGGCGGTGAAAGGGGTAAAACCCTTGAACTCAGGGTCTGTTATTCAATGATTTTGTGTTCCTAAATATGGGCAGCAAGGATTGGCCCTATTCTAAATGTGTCACAGAGAAATCCAACAATTGCAGACGAAATCTTTTCTGTAGCCAAGTAAGCTTAATGGAAATGTTTGGCTCAAAGATGGCTGGCGGTGAAAGGGTTAAGAACAGATCAATCATGAAGACCAGCGTCAGAAATAATCGCAACACCAAAAGACAACTTTTTGACATCACAAAAGATATTTCGGATATCTGAAGAAGAAAGAAAGCGCAAATATCAAACACAGTCCTTTGTCATTAGTTTCTCGTTTGAATGTTATAGGGGCATCCTGACGGTTGAGTTTTTTTGCAAGAAACACGTCGAGATCACCAGAAAGACAGCATTTTCAAGGATCGGAACCACTCACTTTGCTCTGGTTTCCTAGAAATCAAACCGGCAAAAACGGCGATTCCTCCTTGGCGGAGATGCGGGAGAGAGGAACCATTTTGGATGGGATGGGTGGAGGTCACTCATTGTGGCTGAAGCTTTTTCTTCTTTGTAGTGCAGTTTTTGTAAGAATGAGTTATTTCTTTTGTTGTGAGCGAAACTCCTTTAGGTAAACTGCATAAAAATTTTAAAAGAAATAAAAAGACTTCTGTTGTGGACATTTTGTGCAAACGATTTGGTCTAAACCCAGGCGGGCCATTAGAAAAGGGAAGGCACATGCCTTCTCTTTCACTGAAAGAGTTTGACTTCCAGCACCTCCGCCAAGGAAGAATCGCCGATTAGACGGTTTGATTTATAGGAACCCAGAGGAAAAAGTGAGATTTCCGATTTCTGTAAAGGGTATTTTCCTGGTGATCTCGACGTGTTTCTTGTTGCAAAAACTCATCTGTCAGGGTGCTCCTTTAATGTGTCGCTTGCTTTTCTTATTCTCGTTACTTGTCTTTCCCTTTATTTCCTGTCCTTTTCTTTCCATATTGCTTTGATTATTTTCTTATCCTGATTTTGACAGCCAGCCTTTATTATATTCCAGAGTTTATGATATATTACATAGACCGCTACACACAAACTGAATGAGCTGAACACTCGCAACAAATAGATAGAAATGAGATTATTTCATGAGGGAGATGGGGGATGAGGAGAGAGAGAGGGAGAGGGAGAGAGAAAGAGAGAGAGAGAGAGAGAGGGGGGGGGGGAGGGAGGGAGAGAGAGAGAGAGAGGGAGGGAGGGAGGGAGGGAGAGAGAGAGGGAGAGAGGGATGGAGAGAAAGAGAGAGAGAGAGAGAGAGAGAGAGGAGAGAGAGAGAGAGGGGAGAGAGAGGGGGGAGAGAGAGAGAGAGAGAGAGAGAGGGAGGGAGACAGAGAGAGAGAGAGAGAGAGAGAGAGAGAGAGAGAGAGAAAGAAAGAGAGAGAGACAGACAGCCAGAAACAAAGACAGAGAGATATACAGACAAGAGACGCTATTTTCAAAGCTCTCAAGCTTTATCTGGTTGTTTGCAAATACACAGCCAAAACACTATGATGACATGACTCAGCAATCTCTGCCCCAAAATGCTTCTTTTACCGTTTTCGCCCAGAAATTTATAAAACACTCTTCACAGATGAAAAGACGATTATACTTGCTTCCATCTCATCAGCTTTGGGAAAACAAAACACATACCCCCCCCCCCCCCCCCCCACACACACACACACCACACACATACACACACCAAAAAAAACAAAATCAAAAAAATAGAAGAAACAACAAGGAAAATGAAAAAATAAATACACGAAATTAACCCTTTCACTGCCAATGTCGCATTTTTGCTCCATAATGATTTATCACCCATGTCATTCAAGCTCTTGAAGTCAGGGTCTATTATTCAATGATATTGTGTTCCTAAATTTAGACAGTTAAGGATTGACCCTAAATGTGTCACAGAGAAAATCCCACAATATTGCAGACGAAATCTTTTCTGTAGCCAAGTAAGTTTAATGGAGCATTTTGTCTCAAAGATGTCTGGCTGTGAAAGGGTTAAAAAAACAAAGCTCCTTATTATTTTTAAATATATATCCAACAACAAACAATAAAAGGAAACACGTCTTCATAATTTAAAACACGCCAAATACACCAAATATATTAATAGGGAAAAACAAACATTCTTACAAATCACAATATTTGATATTTTGATGTCAATTCCTTTAGTTTCTCAGCATAAAATGCACACGAACGCACTCGGGTAGATTAGAGTCTGACTGCCTGCAAAAATAAGCTGCGTTTTTGTTCGCAAATCATAATACCTCAGATAAAACAAGACAGAGAGCCTTGATGTCTGTATTACTCTATTTCATTTCCATAATTTTCACGAAGCTAGTTATACGGATTAGCCCTGCTGAATTTCCAAAAGAGCCAGAATATCATCAGGACTGAAGCTGATATGAAGCAAGTGGAAAGGAGGGTGGAGTGGATGGATAAAACAAAACCAAAAACAGACCATTCATAGGGCAAGTCATATAAATGTGATCTTAGTGAGTTCAATCTTGATGACAATGAAGCAGACGAAAGAAATATTAAATTTATATTAAAAAAGTGTGGAATATGGATTGTTTATGTGGATTGTTTATGAATAGGTCTTTCTT
>CM065706.1:22701346-22703846 GCA_017654935.2 Phymorhynchus buccinoides | reverse complement strand
GAACAGAACCAGAAATGATTTTTTTTTAAAGCGCAATGTTCTCTAGCCACCAGAAGCAAACTGAACTTTTCAACATCCAGTACCAAGTTCTTCCTTGTCACTATGAGCTGACCCCCCGTGGGGATACCGGGGGGTGGTCTTTTGTATAAATAGTTGCCCCACCTTCTGGAAGTTCTGTGCTCGTAACTTCCTCTAATCTGTCACTCTCTTTGACTCTGCCTTTTCCCTTGGCTTACTGTCATCTAACTATCTTTCTGCCTTACCGACCGGTTCATTCGCCTGCCTTTTTCACGAAACACTTTCAAAAAACATTTCCTCCTCCAGCCGAAGTCGGACTTGCTGGGCCTAACTGTTTCTTATAGTTAGGCGCATAACGGCAGCACGACGCATCTGCGCTCAAAATTGACAGGAAACTGTCTGAGCGATCGAAGAAAAAGAAGAAGAAGAAGAAGAAGATTAGATGCTGAAGTCGTTCATGATAACACCAGCATTTCCTGATTCCAAAGGGTCGAACCTCCGCATCGACTCACTCCAGTACTGCGACCTGATTGTGACAGATGACTGTGAGACATGATTCTCGTGTGAAATACTTCCGTCGTCGTCTTCTTCTTCTTCTTCTTCTGCTTCTTCTTCTTCTTCTTCTTCTTCTTCTTCTTCTTCTTCTGCTTCTTCTTCTTCTTCTTCTTCTTCTTCTTTCTTTCTTCTTCTTCTTCTTCTGCGTTCCCAGGCCATATGGACATAATGGACAAGGTACGTATGTGTCTGGTTTTCAGTTCCGTCTAAATATCAATCTACTACTTTCTTTCGTTCACCGCATCACTTCACGTAGACCGCTAATATACGAATGACATTCTTCTTCTTCTTCTTCTTCTTCTTCATTCCCAGGCCATATGGCCATAATGGGTAAGGTACGTACGTGTCGGGTTTTCAGTTTTCACTGGTCTCCCCGCTGCGTACAGCCGACACATTCCTATTTCGGAGGAGCTCAAAGGAGAAACATTATTTGGAATATTTGTTTTGAAAAAAAAGGCAGGAGAATGGGCCAATAAGTCAGAAAGATAGTAGATGATAGAAAGCAAAGGGAAAAGGCAGAGTCAAAGAGAGTGGCAGATTAGAGGAAGTTACAAGCACAGAACTTCCAGAAGGTGGGGGAACTATTTTTACGAAAGACCACCACCTGCCCACCCCGGTATCCCCACGGGTGAATGCGAATGACATAAAATGTCTGATACAAAAATACAGATATTTCATCAGATTCGTGTAGGCTACAGGGGGGGAGGGAGGGGGGGGGGGGGGGGGTAACAACGTGTAGTGAACAGCACTAGTAGTAGGATTTCGTCAGATTCATTTCAGACAGTAGAATGTCACGAGAATCATGCCTCACAAATATCGTCACAATCGCATCGCATCAGGATCGAAGCGTGTGCAGTGTAGCGTGGGGGGAGGGGGGGGGGGGGGGGGCTCTTTACTCTATTCATGCTCAAACCCAGCAACAACAACAACAAAAACACACACCAAAAACACACCCATCAGAAAACACCCATCAGAGTACTACTACAGGAGATCTCTTCGGCACGACTCGGCTTATCTCGGCAGACTTCGGCTTATCTCGGAAATCGCGCGTGTCGGTCACGATTTTCCCCGATCAGTGCTGTACAGGTGTTGTAGGGCCGGACCAAGTGATTCGTAAGGGGGGGTGGGGGGGGGGGGTTCCGCCGGGGATCCAGGGAGCCGCATCGGTTCCGGGTTAGGGGGGCAGTGTCTATTTGGGGTCCCAGAGGGCGAAGGCCCCGGAAAAATTTGCAAATGAGGGATTATTATGGCAAAAATCGATCCATTTTCTTACTTTTCACCCTTGCATGCGGTACATGCTTGGGGTAGAGGGGGGTTTCCGGAAACCAGGCACACCCCCCCCCCTCCCTAGATCCGGCCCTGTGTTGTAAGGAAAATAGGGGGAAGGAAAGGAACTGAATGGATCAGAAACGAAAGGAGACATTTTGATAAAGTCAAGATGGCGGAGTAGAGGCGTTGGGCGGGAATGGGTGTAGCTTTGGTAAATTGATCAGACGAATCGAAGTGGCTGGGCACCAGCGTTTACACTGCAACGGGAGAAGATAATCGTTTATCTCAGGGGCAGATAATCGGGGGTTTTGTCTCCCCAAGGGGACGTGAAATGCATAGATATCGGAGGGTGGGAGTTGTCAGTTAGAGTGAAGTGGATCATTAGTGGACATTGTTGAAGAAGGAAGGAAGGTGGACTGTTGATGCTTTGTGCCAAACAAAAGACAATGGGACGACTGTGCAGTTTATGCATGAAGAGAAGAGAAAGAAGGCAGAGAGAGAGAGAGAGAGAGAGAGAGAGAGAGAGAGAGAGAGAGAGAGAGAGAGAGAGAGAGAGAGAGAGAGAGAGAGAGAGAGAGACAGACAGACAGACAGAGACAGAGACCGAGAGAGACTGGTTTCTCTCTCTCTCTCTCTCTCTCTCTCTCTCTCTCTCTCT
>CM065706.1:22691346-22698846 GCA_017654935.2 Phymorhynchus buccinoides | reverse complement strand
TGTTTTATGTTGGGTGTGTGTGTGTGTGGGTGTTAGTAGGTGGGTTGGTTGGTTATTTTGTTTTTGGTTCTGGTTTAACCCTTTCACCGCCAGCCATATTTCAGGTAAGAATTCTCATTAAATTTACCTGGGTAGAGAACAAAATCCATCTGCAGTATTGGGGATTCTTCTGTGACATATATAACATAAGGTCTATCCTTACTTCCCCAAACTAAGACAATAGGGTCTTTGGATAATAGACCCCAATTTGTTGCCTTTTAGTGACATGGGTGTTAAATCACTGTGCTGCTAAAATGCGACTTTGGCGGTGAAAGGGCTAATAGAGAGTTTGTTATTGTTGTTGTTTTGTGTTGGGTGTGTGTGTATGGGGGGGGGGGGGCTGGTTATTTTGTTTTTGGTACTGGTTTAAGAGAGATTTGTTGCTGTTGTTGTTTTATGTTGGGTGTGTGGGGGGGGGGGGGGTATTTTGTGTTTTGGTTCTGGTTTAAGAGAGAGTTGTTGTTGTTGTTGTTGTTGTTGTTTTATGTTGGGTGTGTGGGGGGGAGGTTGGTTATTTTGTTTTTAGTTCTGGTTTAAGAGAGTGTTGTTGTTGTGTGTTGGGTGTGTGTGTGTGGGGGGGGGGGGGTATTTTGTTTTGGGTTCTGGTTTAAGAGAGAGTTGTTGTTTTAGGTTGGTAGGCTGGTTGGTTGTTGGGTTTTTTGTTTGTTTTTGGTTTAATCTGATTTTCTTATGCGGAAGTAACACAAGGATGACAAAAAAGCAAATGAATCAATACAAATCTTCTGTTTAGATTTATTATTAAAAAAGCTATGTACAAGGGAACGGCCCTAATTCTAGAATTCATTCATCTATTCATATTGTATTGCTTAAGAACTCGGGACATTCCTGGTATTGCAGTACCTCCTCCAGGATCGTCCCACCATCTTCATATCTATATTAATGTCACACATGTGCCTGTTCCAGGCCTGGAGGACGTTAATCGGAATTTCACGTCTAGCATTTTGTTCAGTAGAAGGGCGCACACACTGTGCCTTGATGTTTAAATGATGCTGGTGTTTTGAAAATATTTGGGAGATTAATTAAAGATACTATAAAGATGAGAAAAACATCTACAGGAAAACGAAAACTGTTTTAATGAATATGGGTCATGCATTTAGATTTCTTTTTTTTCTTTTTTTAGGAAACCATAACCCCTTGACTGCCAGAGAATATTAAAGAAATAAAATAATTGTACAAATCATGACATCAAAAAGACAACTGATAGAGCCAATCTGGCAAAATTGTCTGGGGATATAACTCTCTTGATTGTGTAAGAGCAAAAACCAGAATATCAGAGTTATTCCTCTTCGTATGATGACACCATGGGTGATGCGTTATATGGCAGTCAAGGGGTTAACATTATAGAATGAACAGTGCATTGATGATTTGTGTCGATTGTTTTGAAAATGTTTCTGAGACCCCCCAAATAAGAGATGTGATGCAAAATTAAAATGTGGAGATCTGGTAAAGGAAACATTGAAAGAATGCCACGAAAAGTGTAATGTAGTAAGCGTGTGGTAGAATGTGACTTAAGCGTGTGTGTGTGAGCATATGTGTGTGTGTGTGTGTGTGTGTGTGTGTGTGTGTGTGTGTGTGTGTGTGTGGGTGGGTGGGTGGGTGTGTGTGTGTATGTGTGTGTGTGTGTGTGTGTGTGTGTGTGTGTGTGTGTGTGTGTCTGTGTCTGTGTCTATGTGTGTGTGTGTGTGTGTGTGTGTGTGTGTGTGTGTGTGTGTGTGTGTGTGTGTGTGTGTGTGTGTGTGTGTGAGCGTGTGTGTGTGTGTGTGTGTGTGTGTGTGTGTGTGTCTGTGTCTCTGTGTGTGTGTGTGTGTCTGTGTCTGTGTGTGTGTGTGTGTGTGTGTGTATGTGTGTGTGTGTGTGTGTGTGTGTGTGTGTGTGTGTGTGTGTGTGCGCGCGTGCGTGCGTGTGTGCGTGCGTGCGTGCGTGCGTGTGCGTGTGCGTGCGTGTGCGTGTATGTGTGCGTGTGTGTGTGTGTGTGTGTGTGTACGTGTGCGTGCGTGTGGGTGTGTGTGTTGGTGTGTGTGTGTGTGTGTGTGTGTGTGTGTGTGTGTGTGTGTGTGTGTGTGTGTGTGTGTGTGTGTGTGTGTGTGTGTGTGTGTGTGTGTCTGTTTACCGTCCATAAGGGTCTCCGACCGATTGGACGCTAATCTCATCACACACAAAACTCTGTCTGTGAGTGTGTGTTTTTGGGGGGATGCAAAAATGTATGATGTGAAGGGGTACCTTTGTTGTGTATACTTTACTTTTGTGACTGGTCACGCCTGAAGAAGGTGTATTAAATCAAACATGTGTGTTTCAAAAGGCAACAAGGTGTGGGTCTGTCTGAGAGAGATGTCACACAGAGAGAGAGAGAGAGAGAGAGAGAGAGAGAGAGAGAGAGAGAGAGAGAGAGAGAGAGAGAGAGAGAGAGAGAGAGAGAGAGAGGGATATGAGAGAGAGAGAGAGAGAGAGAGAGAGAGAGAGAGAGAGAGAGAGAGAGAGAGAGAGAGGGGGGGGGACAGAGAGAGACACACACAGAGAGAGACACGGAGAGAGAGAGACAGGATATGTCTGAGAGAGAGAGAGAGAGAGAGAGGAGAGAGAGAGAGAGAGAGAGAGAGAGAGAGAGAGAGAGAGAGAGAGAGAAAGAGATAGAGAGAAAGAAAGAGACAGAGACGGACGGACAGACAGAGAGACAGAGGCAGCGTGACAGACAGACAGACAGACAGACAGACAGACGCGACAAGGAGGCTTGTAGACGCAGAATAGAAAACAAAAGAATAGGCTAACGCAAACAATCAGACAACCACTGAACAAGCCTGGTTTCTGTACTTCTTCAAGGGGGGGGGGGAGAGACTGAGATGCACGCACCCACCACACAATGCAACACAAAGAATCTTTAACAAGGAGGCAACTCTTGGTTGCTGCAACCATATATCCATAGCACCAGAGAACTGTAAGATCCATTTGAGATTTTTTTTGAGAGCACAGGCCCTCCAAAGAACAGAGTATAAGTTGGAAATACAAGGAAGGCCTTCTATTCATTTCGGTTTCTCTCCAATAACAATTCGCTTCCCTAGTGGGGTTCCACAAAAAAGCCTAAATGTCACAAAAGAGTGGTTACGTCGCAGCCTACCAACCTTCACACAATTCCCAATTCACAAAGTTAACTGATCCAGGCCTTCTGCCCATGTCAGAGAGGAGTGGGTTGCAAAAGGAAAAACAACAATGACAACGAATCATCAGCAAAGAACTCCATTATAAGCGAACATACACACAAAAGGCAACAATGACAAGCCTACCAACCTTGCAAAAGAATGAAGTCAACTTTCTCACTTCCCACCTGGAAGGTGAAAAGGTGGAAGGTGGGAAGTGTTAAGTACTATGGTAGCAGAGGCAGTGAGTGACTTCGCAATGATCCCCACCTGTAGTGTAGGTGAAAGGGTGGGCGTTATGAGGGGGGAAAAAACCCACCGGCTTCAGTCAACCGCGGAGTGCGAACTCTTTGTTTATTCAGGGATTTTTGGTTCCACCAAGTTCTGTAAGCTTTAATTCTTTGCTTCCACCCCTCTCTAATCTCTACAGGTTAAACTCGGAACAATAAATCACCTTTCTGTTTCTCACTTGGCTTTGCAAAGGCCATGCTGGCTGCTTACATCCAACTTAAGTTGTACGGCTATCCACACTTTTGACGACGTTACGTAAAGCATGAATCTGGTGAAATACTACTAGTTTCGTTTCACTATATTCATGCATTTGGTATTTGGTATAATTATTCTAGTCACAGAGACTTATCTCTGTGAAATTCAGGCTGCTCTCGCCCCGGAGAGCGCGTCGCCGCAAGTGCAGCGCCTACCTAATTAAAATAATAACATAAAAATATTGCGGGGGGGAGGGGGCACAGGGAGAGGAGGGTGTGTGGACACACTTGGAAAACCTAGCTATCAATTTGGCCATACCAGGCAGCGGGATTTCTCCCTGCTCCTTATTACCGACTTTCAACTGCCGTGGGATTTTTACGTGCGGTAAAGCGCACGTGTCAGACTAGCTTTTTTAAGTCCCCCATCCGAAGGACTGGACGTTCGGTTCGATTTCCTGTCAAAACTAGAAAGAAAGGGCAAGGCCGGGATTCGAACCCGGGTCACTCACGCTGCAGTCACGCATTACATTTGGCAGGCGAACGTCTTAACCACTCTGCCACCTTTCTCCCTAGGTAGAGCTAAATACACAAACCTGAGGAAATATCTGATACGTCGGATATACAGATGTTACGTCAGATTTCTCTATGGGGTGAACAAAACATGTAGAATTTCGTTAGATTCGTGTAAGCAGTAGTATTTCATCAGATTTATGCCCCACATTATGCGTCTTGGCGTAAGGCTGTGTCAGACCAATTGACATAGGCTAGAACACCAAGGCTACATCAAAATGTCGTTTTGCTCTGCGTCAGCTATGCGGGGATTTTAGCCATGACAAGCTCCTAGCATAACATCATCAGTCTCCCATATCCTCAGAAGTCGGAGTGTGGCTGGCCACGTATGTGGCGGGGTAATCAAAAACGGCCACACACGTAATGTTCTCATCCCTAGCTGGTGCATTTGTACCATAGTGTTCAAGTGCTTCCCGCTGTAGGGATGATCCCTGGAGTCTTTTAGCTAAGGTACAGCAACAACAACAACAACAACTGTCTTCATGTAGAGCCAAATACACAAATCTGATACTGATTGTCTGTCTAACCCTGACCCCTCTCCCCCACCTCCTCCCTGCCTCCTCTCTCTCTCTCTCCTCTCTCTCTCTCTCTCTCTCTCTCTCTCTCTCTCTCTCTCTCTTCTCTCTCTCTCTCTCTCTCTCTCACGAGTCATTAAATAATGGTTCTTTTATTCTATATCATTGTTATGAAACATGGTGTGTCAATTTGTTAAAATAAACAAAAATTATATGGTTTCATCAATGTTTGTAAAGCGCTGGGAGCTTGCTTTTAGCATGATTTTTATCGCGCTATATAAATGAACTTATTATTATTATTATTATTATTATTATTATTACTATTATTATTATTATTATTATTATTATTATTATTATTATTATTATTATTATTATCACTAATAATAATAATTATACCATATTTCACCAGATTCCTGAACGGGAGGTCTACAATTATTATTATTATTATTATTAATATTAATATTAATATTAATATTAATATTATTATTATTATTATTATTATTATTAATAATAATTATACCAATATTTCACCAGATTCCTGTACGGGAGGTCTACAAAGATGAATTTAATTAGATTCATGTAGACAGTAGTATTTCATCAGCTTTATGCCCCACAGACATCACAGTTGGGTGGCCGTAAGATCGAAGTTGAATACGTGAAGCACGGCCTTTGAAGCCTGTAAGCCACAACAACAACCACGCCTTCAGCCATGAAAGGCTCTCAGGCAGCGTCCAATATAGCCTAAGCGCGAAAGGTTTATGCGCCCCCACTGTCTGGAACTCCTTGCCTGTTCACCTCCGTCACAATTCAGCACTTCCCGCTTTCAAAACCCAAATGAAAACTCACTTGTTTCAAAGAGCTTTCTCTCTGTACCTTTTCACATTAATTAGATGATGATCGAATGAATGTGTATGTTAGCCCAATTGCGTGTGAATCAGTGAATGTGAGCGCCTTGAGTTTAATTCTAAAGAAAGGCGCTATATAAATACTATGTATTATTATTATTATTATTATTATTATGAGTGTTAGTCTACATAACTTTTACCTTACACAGTTCTGGGAAATTCACAACTTGGTTCTACCGACTGAATTAGACAGTTTCAGATAACCATTACGTCTTCAGCTAGTGACGTTGAAATGGTAGTGCTATCTATATTCTTTCTATGTTGGTTTGATTTAAACAATGCTGTTTGGGGGGTTTTCTGATGTGAACATGATCAATTAATCATCTTCAGGATTGCGAAATTGAACAAAGAGTGAATACTCTCTTTCTAACTAACTCCCCTCCACCAAAGTTGATTACGATACCAATCACCTAGCAGTGCGTGGGTCAGAACCAAAGTGAGACAAGCAAAGCATCATTCTCAAAAAAGAATGTGCCAAGTTCGCCTTTATGACCCTCCACCCACACAGTACACATCAGCAATGGTGGAGAGGACGACATACAAACAAATCAACATCTATCCAAGAGTGGCATAGCCTTCTAACCTTCAATATGTTACACATAAACAACACACAACACAGAACAAACTGGTAAGCATTTCAGGATTACCTGTGAATCAGGAATTTCACTTCTTTTTCTAAGTTAACCAGAAACAAACAGGGGAAAAAACACCCAAGGAATGTGAACGACTAGGAGCCAAAATCATTCTCTGTATGATAAAGTCTATTCTTTTCGTAAATCCAAATTGCTGTTGTTGTTGCCTGTCTGTCGTTTCCGACAATGACTGCCTGAGATAGCAGAGGGGAAGGGGGGGGGGGGGCAGCTGCTAGTCCGGCTGGGCTGGGCAACAATTTGTTTACAGCGGAGAAGTCTTGCCCAGGGTACATCCCCACTCTCTCGGCCGGAGAGATTTGAGGACGAGAGTTGGCGTTGGGGAAGGTCCCTCAAAGGCCAACCAATCCCATTGGCTGCAGCACCAGAGCCAGTGCAAATGCGCCCCTAGTTTGAGAATCAAAGTCTTCCAAGAAAGACTACGTTGTACCAAAATATTCCAATACTGTAAATTTTTAAAAACATTCATATATAATGCAGCTCTCATTTATTATTGGCCCGTTCTACCGGCTAATGTCAACCAGTGTTGAAAGCCATATGATTAAAATGCTAGTAAATCCAATTTAAATTCAAAAACATGTAGGGCAAACAGCAGCATTTCAGGTTAATGATTTGAAGCTTGAAAAGGTGATGCCTGGTCGAGTGGCACGAACAATTCGGGACTTTCCTGGTGTTGCACTGCCTCCGGGCATTGCCTGCAGGATCGTTCCCACCATCTTTATATCTACTAATGTCCCATATGTGTCTGTTCCAGACCGGAGGACGTTAAGCAGAATTTCATTCATTCGAGTGGTACGGAAGATTGCAAACCGCATAAAATATGAATGCAAAGCAAGAATACTTGCAACATCAGAAACGTTGCCAAAATATTTGAATCGCCCGAATTTAGAAGACAAAAAGAAGAAGAACAAAATTAATATGAAAAGCCATTTTAAATAATAGTCATAATATAGGGAACTCGACTTTATAGACCAATACAGCATAATTATGTCCTATGTTTTATCTGATTGGCTAGAACCTAAATCTCTCAAATCTCTGAAGTAATGGAATCTATGAATGTGATAACCTTTCCCTGGTCTTTTTCAAAACCCTATCCCCCACTTCTATCCTAACCCAGCACCCTCAACCCTTTTTCTCTTTTTCACCCCCCTCCCCTACACCTATTCCCCACCCCCGATTTTGTT
>CM065706.1:22668846-22686346 GCA_017654935.2 Phymorhynchus buccinoides | reverse complement strand
GAAGATAGAGAGAGAGAGAGATGTGCGTCCTAAACTGCTCCATTTCCCATTCCTTCCCCTGTTTTCTACAGCACCTGTACCCCAGCACTGATCGGGGAAAATCGTGACCGACACGCGCGCTTCCGAGATAAGCCGAATCTTGCCGAGATAAGCCGAGTCGTGCTGAGATAAGCCGAGCCATGCCGAAGATTATGACTCCTGGTGTTTTTTTGCTAAAGCTTCTATTCTGTCTGAAAGGGATGTTTTAGTGGTGGGTTTGGTGCGCATTTTGGCTGGGCAGAATGTAAGTGAAATATCAGGAAATGTGGGTGTTATCACAGAGCATTCAGCATCCAGTGACACGGAAGAACATGGCACTGACAAGCTCAGGAGGAGTTTGATATTGATGAGTCCGTTTTGCTGCTTCTGCTGCTGCTGCTGCTGGTGGCTCGATATAGATAACATTTTCATAGTTTGGTTTATTTGTTTTTTTTTTTTTTTTTTTTTTTTTTTTTTTTTTTTTTTTTTTTTTTTTTTTTTTTTTTTTTTTTTTTTTTTTTTTTTTTTTTTTTTTTTTTTTTTTTTTTTTTTTTTTTTTTTTTTTTTTTTTTTTTTTTTTTTATATTTCCTGGTTCTGTTTTCGTTGTTTTCTAGGGGGTTTTTTTCTGGGAAGAATAAGAAGAAGAAGAAGAAGAGACAGACAGAGCAGAGAGAGGAGAGAGAGAGAGAAGAGAGTAGAGAGGAGAGAGAGAGAGAGAGGAGAGACGAGAGAGAGAGAGAAAGAGAGAGAGAGAGAGAGAGAGAGAGAGAGACAGACAGACAGACACAGACAGCGAGACACAGAGAGAGAGAAATGTGGGTGTAAACGGCAGTAAAATGTCAGCTGTTTCTGCCAGAATAGTCTGGGTTTGGAATGAGATGGTGGCTGGTTTTGTTCAAACTATCCTCCAAAACCGCACCACCAAGATTCCCCCGAAAATCCAGCCATTACACATCTCCGAAACTAGGCCCCACCCACCCCCACATTCCGCCCCACCCGCCCCCTTTCCCTCCTCCAACCTCCCTTTCCTGATCATCCTTTCTCCCCCCCTTTCCTATCCCTCCAACTCCCGCCCAACCCACCCCCTGTGTTCGTCCTCCTCCCCCCCGTGTTCCTCTCCCCTCCAAATGCCACCTCCCTTCCCTGATCTTCCCTTCCTCCCTCTGCCTTTCCCCCCCCCCCCCCCACCCTCCCCCCCCCCCCCCCCCCCACCCCCCCCCCCACCCCCCCCCACTCTCCTGCTCATTTCTCTATTTCTCTATTCAGACAAACCCCAACGCACACAACTGACCCCAATAACCTTCTTCCCAAACCGATTCGCGCGAACATAAACGATCCCCGGATTGTTCGACATTTGTGAGGCATGATTTCGCGTGAAATTCTACTGTCTAAATGAATCTGGATTGAAATCCTAACTAGTCATGTTCATTCTTGTCATCAGACTATCGTTCTGCCTTACCGGTCCATTCTTCTGCCTTTTTTTTTTTTTTTTTTTAAGAAACCCTTTCAAAAAAAGATTCCTTGCAACCGAAGTCGGACTTGCTGGGCCCTGAATATTTCTTGGTTAGGGTAGGCGCATAGGCGCGAAGGCAGCATGACGCATATGCGCTCATAATTGACAGAAAACTGTCTGAGCGATCGAATAAGAATAAGAATATTCACTGTTTTTGTAGTCCCTCTGTACACGAATCCTGATGAAATATCTGTATTTTTTGTTATCAGACGTTTTAATTTTGATTCGCGTGCATGACGGGGGATCTACCGTCAGTTGTGGGTGTACGAGTGGCACAGTGGTATCGCGTTCGCCTTCGTGTCAAGTAAACCCGATGTTTCGAACCTGGGTACAGGTGATTTTTTTCTTTTTTCCTCTCATTCTATACACTAGGCCTTAACGGTCTGAACGTGGAGGGTCTTTCGGATGATACGAAAACCGAGGTCCCGTGTGTGCCCATGCACTTAGCCATACGTTAAAAAACCCAGGTGGCAACGAAAAGTTGTCATTGGGGTCAAAATTTAACACCCCCCCCAGAACCCCCCCCCACCCCCCCCCCCACCCCCCCCCCCCCCCCTCCCTCATCGATCAGTGACAAAAAATCGCATGCGAAAAAAAAAACCCCACAAAACATTTGGTGGCCACGCGCCTCTGGGCTGCGGCGCGCTCTCCAGGTGGGAGCAACCCATTTTTTCACAGAGACGCCTCTGTGACTATTAAATACCTAATACCTAATACCTAAAATACTAATAAAAGTTAAGCATAGTGAAGCGAAAATAGCAGAGTTATTTTTAGACGGAAGTATTTCGCATGAATCATGCCTCGCACACATCGTCACAATCGCATCGCATCGTATGCAGTATAGCTGGCTCTTTAGCCCTACCCATTGTTTATATTTTTACGTGATTTTTTGTTCATATTGATTTCATGTCCATGGATATTTACCGTGGGGTTGTGTTGTTGGTGGGTTTTTTTTTGGGGGGGTGTTTCTTTGGGGGGGGGGGGGGGGTAGCATCTCAATTCTTCCATTTCGACAGTAGACTTTCACGTGAATTGTGCCTCACAAGCAGAGGCTCAAACAAGCGCGGATTCGCAATCGTTTTGTGGCACGCTTTTCTTTCTCTTTTTACAATATGTGCGACAATTTTTGCGACCGACCGACAGACAGACAGACCGACAAAGTGAGTCATAGGTTTGTGGCTTGTGCCACAAACAAAACAAGGTCATACGTCAAGGTCAAGGTCACGACGAAACCAAATGGTTTTTGCACGGATCTCTTCCTATTATGGTGCGCAACACATCAGCACACAAAATGTGACGCACGATTCGGTCAAGCGGTTCGGAGAGATATCGCTTTGGGACAGACAGAAACAAAAACACCATACCAAAAAAAACAACAAAAAAAAAATACAAAAACCAGCCCATAGCAAAGTCCGATCACCTATGGTGACGAAAAAAGACTCAAGCTGGGTATGGGCGAGGAGGAACGAACGTGAATTCAAAAAATTAGCCAGCTGACAGACAAACCTTGCAATTCATCATAAAACATTGGATGATGGGGGCCCGGGTTGAACAATGTGGGCAATTTGACTTATTGACAACAAAACCCAAGATGGCCGCCCGCGATATGAAGGACGGGAAACGAAAGCACCAAAGAACTGTGTGGGGGTTTTCCCAGTAGCCACATTGGATCGGTTATCTCCCCTAGCATAGTTTTGCACTTTTTCGATGCCTTCTCTGTTCTTTTTGTTTTTGGTTCGTTTTAGTTTTCTTGTTTGTGGGTGGGTGGGTTTTTTTTAATTTTTAAATGGAGAATGGAATTTGAAATAGACTACATTTGCATAGCGTTAAAACGTTTATAAAGAGAGAGAGAGAGAGAGATAGAGAGAGATAGAGAGAGATGAGAGAGAGAGATGAAGAGAGAGGAAGAGAGAGAGAGAGAGAGATAGAGAGAGAGAAGAGAGAGAGAGAGAGAAAGAGAGAAGAGAGAGAGGAGGAGAGGATGAGAGAGAGAGAGAGAGACAAGAGAGAGAGAGAGAGAGAGAGATAAGCAGAGAGAGAGAGAGACAGAGACAGAGAAGACGGAGGACAGTGAGATTAGACAGACGAGAGACAGAGAAAAGAGACAGACAAACGCAGAGAGAGAGAGAGAGATAGGGAGACGGAGAGGCTACCAGACTTGAACAGTAATCTCAAACTGCATTCATCTTTGATTATATGAGAGAGCTAGCTGTTTTCGTTTATAATGGCGTATGAAACCTGTGTCGACTTGTTAAGTAACGTTCAGACAAAGTCAGATGCGCAGCATAAACTGACAGATGGCAGTCACACACATTCACACAGTGTATGCGCGCGCGCAAGCAAGCAAATCTAAATTCGTGAATATAAGCAAATTATATTCACCTGATCATGTTTTGCGCGCGCATGGTACGCATGCACATACACCACGCAAGTGGGGGGTTTTCCCCAAAGGAGCCAGAATGGTCAAATACTAGACCGTGGGCCCTGAGATAGAAGAAGAAGAAGCACACACACAATTACACAATCTTACGCGCCGCGCGCGGTACGCGCGTCGCGCGCGCAAGCGCACGGCACACGCACACGCACACGCACACGCACACCACGACGCAACGCAACACACCGCACACACACACACAACACACACACAACGCGCGCGCTACGCACGCAACACAAACGACACACGACACAACGCGCGCGCACATTACGCACACACACACACACATACACACATAAACATACACACACACATACACACACACGCAACAACACCACACTATCACATACGCGAACACACACACTTCACACGCACACACACACACACACACAGACACAAACACATACACCCGCGCAGGCATACACTCACTCGCAAACAAACACAAAGCGCGCGACACACGCAACGCACGCCCACGCACGACAGCACTCGCACACACACACGCTCTCTCGCAACCGCACACACGCACTCACTCAACAACGCACTCACGCACGCCACACGCACGCACGCGCACGCACACACGCACACGCACACGCACACGCACACGCACACGCCACCACACACCACCACACACACACGCGCTCGCGCGCGTATACGCAAATAAAAATAGACATACTGTATAGATGATTATATTACTCAAACTACATCTGCCCAATGTAAAAATAAATTGACATCAACTTGCTTGGCAAAGGCGATTTCAGGACAATGGGGGGGGGGGGCGGGGGGACTTTATTCTACTCACTAGGGTCTACTGTGGGAGGTGACATGGAATGTCCGACAAGTCAGGCCAAAACCCCAAAGGTTGCAGCAAATTGAACCAGAACAAACACTTCCTAGTTGAGAATCATAGCAGTTCACAAAAAGAGCTTCTTAAAGTGGACACTGACGGATGAGATTTTGCAAGAAACACGCCCGAGATCACCAGAAAGACAGCCATTTTAAGGGATCAGAACACTCACGTTGCTCTGGTTTCTTAGGGAATTAAACCGTCAAAACGGCGATTCTCCTTATTGGCGGAGAGCCGGGAGAGAGAAGCCCTTTTGTATCGGGGTGGGTGGAGCCACTCATTGTGGTTGAAGCGTTTTTTTTCTTGTATTTGCATAGTGCAGCAGAAAAAAAAAAGGAGCTATTTCCTTTGTTGTGAGCGAAACTCCTTTAAGGTACACGTATAAAAATTCAAACAAAGTAATAAAAAAGGCGTATTGCGAACAGTTTGTGCAAAACGATTTAGTCTAAACGCAGGCGGCATGAAAAGAGACAGCAAACGCCTTCTTTGGGTGAAAAAATTTGACTTCCAGCACCTCCGCCCAAGGAGGAATCGCCGAATTGACGGCTGATTTCTAGGAACACCCGGGCAAAGTGAGTGTTGCTGATCTTCTGTAAAGGGTGTTTTCCTAGTGATCTGTGCTTAATTTATGAAGTTATACTTAAAGGAAACTAAACGGTTGTACTTTCTAAATTAAGTAAATCTGTTACTGAATTTAGAACCAAGTAAAAACGTTTAGTTCCCCCACTTAAGCTTTAGTGTTTGTGTGAGGTGTGGTGTGTGGGGGGGGGGGTCCGTTTTATTGCAGAAATCTGTTAAAAAAATGTTATTTACAATTAGTATTATCGTATTTTGTAGTAGAATGTTACGTCTTGTAAACTTTTAAATGCTTGTAAATGAGGTAGAAGGTATTTTGTTTTTGCAAAATTGTCTATTATTAATGAGTCATGTAATGGTAGTCGATGGCATATGATTTTAGTTCAAGTTGCAGTAGGTTATTAAACTTGATTGCGGAAATGTGAATGTGTCTCTATGGTTTCTTCTTAGAATGTTCATGTGTAAACTATTGGACTTTGTATAATTAATGTGTGCGAGGTGCGGTGCTGCGCATGCATGTGTGTGTATGTGTGCGTGTCGTGTGTGTGTGTGGGTGTCTGTGTGGTGTGTGTGGGTGTGTGTGTGTGTGTGTGTTGGGTGGTGAGTAGGAAGGAAAGAGAACGTTGTGTGTAAAGCATCGGCTTATTTTCACTTTCTAATGATTAACTTTATTGTTTGCCTTTAATGTTTTGTTATCAATGTAAAGCGCCATGAGCTCATGTGAGAAGAGCGCTATAGAAATTCCCTTATTATTAGTAGTCGTAGTAGTAGTAGAAGTTCATAAAACTTCAGGGCTGGATGTGTTTCTTAAAAGACTCATCCGTCAGGTCGCCCCTTTAAGGGCCAGCCACACTGCCGTACGCATTAGATACAATGCGACCGATTGTGACGTTTGTAGGCATGATTCTCGTCAATACTACTGTCTAACACAAATCTGATGAAACCTAATGTCTAAACACAACTCTGATGGGAAATCCTACTGCTAACACACTCTGATGAAAACCTACTGTCTAAACACAACTCTGATGAAATCCTACTGTCTAACACAAACTCTGATGGAAATCATACTGTCTAACACAACTCTGATGAAATCCTACTGTCTTAACACAACTCTGATGAAATCTACTGTCTAACACAACGCTGATGAAATCCTACGTCTAAACACAACTCTGATGAAATCTACTGTCTAACACAACTTGAGGACATCCTTACTGTCTAACACACTCTGATGAAAAATCCTACGTCTAACACAACTCTGATGAACATCCTACTGTCTACACAAACTCTGATGAAAATCCTACGGTCTAACACAAACTCTGATGACATCCCTACTGTCTAACACAACTCTGATGAAAATCCTACTGTTCTAACACAACTTGATGAAATCCTAATGTCCTAACACAACTCTGATGAAAGCCTACTGTCTAACACAACTCTGATGGAAATCATAATGTCTAACACAAAATCTGATGAAATCCTACTAGTTACGTTCACTATATTTGTAGTCCCCCGTGACACGAATCTGATGACCGTAATTACGGCCAATAAGGCGACACACCGCATACGACGCACCCCTGCTATTTAATTTGGTTTTCGTAAAGAAACCAAAGAAATCAAAGAAAATCAAAGAAAAGGAAGAACGAAACGATACAGCGAAAGTAACATCATTACAGGCCAGTGACGGAAGTGGAAGCACTAACTATATAACTATATTTTAATGCAATGTGAGGTGAACTGTTGTCGGTTGTTGTGGGAAGCTTTACCAGAGCATGGTGAGTTGGTTCATGTTTCACTCTCGACCCCTAATTTTGTTCTGTTTAGAGTATAGAAAAGGCGCATGCGCAGGATTGGGCGCAGGGGTCAAAGTTAAGTATTAAAAAAACGTAGTGCCTAATAGCCGTAAATAACTACAGTAAAATATCTCTATTTCTGTCTAATTAGTTCGTTATTGAGGTCTACTTTGAGAATAGTGAGCGAAAAGTTGTAGAATTATTTTTAGGACGAAGTATTTCACGCGAATCATGATCACAGGTTCCCCCGTGGGATACTCGGGGTGTCTTTTGTACAAATAGTTCCCCCAACTTCTGAATTTCTGTGCTTGTATCTTCCTCTAATTCTGTCATTCTCTTTGATCTGGCCTTTTCCCCCTTGCTTACTTTGTCAATATGCTATCTTCTATCTCACTGGTCCATTCTCATGCCGTTTTCTATAACATTCTACAAAGATTTTCTCAGCCCCCGAAGTCGGACGTGCTGGGCCGAAACTATTTCTTAGTTAGGCGCCATAACGGCAGCATGACGCCTACGCTCACATGACAGGAACACTGAGCGAACGAAGGAAAGAAGAAGAGAATGACTGACAGACATCGTCGCCAATAGGATCGTATTGTTATCGAATCGTATGCAGTGTGGCTGGCCTAAAAGCGTGGATGATTTTCAGTTGTTGTAGGACAGCTGGAGGACACGCTGTCAAGATCTGCTGCTCACTCGAATAACTATCACTGACCCTTATGACTGGTGTCACCCGTCTGTCATTTGGCCGACATCAACCGTTCGTCTTCTTCTTCTGCGTTCCCAGTGGACCATGTTCAGATCTTCGTCCAGTCCTGACGGCAAAGTCGCGGCTGTCTTTGGATGGCCATCAACCTTCGTCTTTTCTTCTTCTCGCGTTCCCACGACCATATTCAAATCTTCAGTCCAGTCGGAAGGCAAAGTCTGCTGTCTTTGTGCTGACAGCACTTCGTCTTCTTTCTTCTTCTTCTGCGTTCCCACTGACCATGTCAGATCTCAGTCCAGTCCTGAAGGCAAAGTGCGGCTGTTCTTTTGCAGCGCCTTGTGGTCCCCACAGCTTCTACTGGAGCTCCACTCTCACCGGCCAGGTTGACACCGACCGATATGTCTTGGTAAGTAGGGCAGGCCGGGAGGATAAATGTTCAGGTGGGTGTCTGGATGCCAGTGCCACTAGGGGTACTCGCTTGTGTGTGACAGGTTTTTTTCTTTATTGTGGAGGTGTGACAGGCAGCACATGGCCTGTCGTCAGTCTAAAACAATCTTACCTGGTGATACGGACGACTCGGGTGCTGATTGGATATATCGATCAAACCAGACGCGTTGTAGATAGATCATTCTTGTCATGTCAATCCCTAGTCGGCCCCTCATCCGCGCAGGATGGTTTAGCCTCATTGTATGACAGGGGATGATTGCTGATCCATTTCAGGGCTGCCCCTGCTGGGCGAGTTTGTCAACCTGATCGTTTCCAGCAATGGTTACAAAGTGGACTAACATAAAAATAAAATAAAATGTCTTGACCTTTAAAACCGTATCACCTTTTTCAGTTGGCAGGCTCTTTGATTTGATTTTTGAAGAAAAAAAATGATTTTTTTTTATTGCTCAGCAGTGTTTCATGTTGTCGTGTGATAGGCCCCTCTATTTGTAAATACACAGGAGTGAGGTTTATTTTTTTTTAAAAATAGTCGGAATGACGTCGTTACAAAAATAAGGGAATCATGTGAACTTTTTTCCTGCCTATAAATTGCGGTATTGATGTGCCAAGGGCAGTCGATTGATCATGAAGCCTGAGAAGCGTGTAATCAATACGAAGCTGGCAATGAACAGTGTTGTGTTTGGGTGATCATCTATAAAATGGTTAACAGTGGGACGGTAAAAACCAGTTTGCAGAGACCAAGCGTGTTTTTTTCGGCAGCGTTTTAATTGCTCGACAAAATAGATGAATTTTGACAAAAAAAAACAAGATGCTTGTGCAAAAGAGAAGCATCTAAACCTAACCATATCCCTAAACCATGGAAATAACCCAGAAATAGAGGCAGGAGGGTGTCACTCTACATATTTGCCGATAAATCGAGTAAAAGCAATTGCACTATACTATTTGTTGCTGGGAACCAAACATTCCTTTTTTGGGTGATAAACTTTAGTCGTTTTTATTGCCTCTTTAGTGCAGAGTTGCTTTTTCTATGTTCTTGATATCAAGCAATAGTGATAAAAGGCCATGGAGTTATAAAAAAAACACCTGTTTCTAACGAACGTCACCACTAAAAGGTCACTGGCCACTTTTTAGATTACCCCCCCACCCATCTCTCTCTCCCTTTCGCCCCCCCCCCCCCCCGTCATCCGTAGCCTTTCTCCCCCACCCCCCCCCCACCCCCACTCCATGGGTGACCTGAAGCTATAATCTTCCCCTGTTGCTATTTACCACACTCAACATTAAACCGGTCTAAATGGGGAGTAGACATTTTAAAACCGTATTTATTTCCCTGATAAGAGCCGGCTTGAGATTCTGCAGATCATTTCCCCCATGTTTTCTCTTATCTGTCTCTATCTCGTTAAGCAAGTCGAGTCAGCCGTGATTCTGAATTTTAAGAGACTTTGATATACTATGTATTATTTTTTTAAGAAAGCGCACACACGACAATATATATATCTATATTCCTATATATATATAATATATAGTGTATTATGTATATATATATATATATATATAAATATATATATACCTTCTCTGATGAGACCTTCTCCTTTTAGGTCGAAACAGATATCTTTGAGATAGAGGCACTGTCCTCCCCCATTTGGGAGAACAACGTAAATCAGCACAATTATATAATTTAGTAGAATGTATTTTCTTAATAGTGCATTTCACTAATCTAACTTGTTTCGCCTAGATTCTTTGTTGTCACCCACAGGCTGGAGAGAGGCTGTTACCCTCAAACGTACCTAACCCGTTTGAACTCTGTCGTTTGCATTGTGTTCCTTCTCGACATCTCGCGGTGTCACAAACCTTAAAGGAACACTGGGACACAGCACCAAGTTTTATCAAAAGCACACCTATATCTATATTATATGTTTGTATCAACTAGAATAAATCAAACAACGTATGGGAGGGCGTAGTAGGGGGGGGGGGATAAAAACATGAAGGTCCAGAAATAACGTCACAAATCGTTCCGAAAAAACCGTGGACCAGAAAGAACTGATAAAGGACAATCGAATCAAATTCATGCCAAGAGAATTACTTTTGAAGTTCTAAATCGTTTACGAAAGATTAAGCGAACCACACGGAGCGCGTTAGCCCCAGTTACAGCTGAAAGTTTAAAAAACAAAAGGTAAAAGAAACAAAACGGAAGTAAACAAAACAAACAAACGCAAACGAAGGGAGATTAAGATGGCTAAAGGCTTCGTGTACTTATTACTACTATAGGGCCCGTTGATCATAGTGAGGAGAATAGTCATAGACGACACCCCACCATCACAATCGAGTCAGCTCTCTCCACGCCATTCAGCTCGTTTCCCTGCCTCTCCAGTTCAGCCAGAGTTGTCCCTCCTCCAGTTGTGCGAGGGCGAAAATGGTGTTTTACGTCCTCTCGGTCTGAACCCGACACATCTGGGACATTTGTAAATACAAATATGGTGGGTATATAGACAATACTGGAGGCAATGCCCGGAGGCCAGTACGAAACCAGTAAATCCCGTTGTTATTAATACAGATAGGTTGTAGCGGTAACCACGCCCGGTAAACCCTCATCGGCTATCGGCACAGCTACAATTATTTGTTGCATTAGCCAGTTGTATGCGAGGCCGGCCTCCTCTTCCTTTGCTCCTGGGGGCCTCCGGCTCAGGGCCATGGCGTGGGTGCTGGACGCTGGTTTCCCTGCTCTCCTCCAGTTTCGCCAGAGTGTCCTCCTTCAGTTGTTGCGAGCCGGCCTCTCTTCCTTTTCTCCTGGCGGGCTCCGGGTCAGAGCCGGCGTGGGTGGTGCTGGACGCTGGTTCCCTGTCTCCAGTTCAGCCAGGGTGTCACTCCTCCAGCTGTTGCAGCAACGGCCTACTCTTCCTTTTCCCCCTGGGGGTTCAAAGGTCAGGGGCCTGCGCGTGTCGGTGATGGATGCTGGTTTCACGCTGAGGGTGATGTCCCTCCAGCCCCACTTCCTCCGCAGAATCTGATTGGCCACTGGTTTCTCGTCCCGCCCGCCTGCCACGATCTTTCATTTCTGATCGGGGTTCCCTGCTTTGCTGGACATCTGATGTTGTAGAATGATGCGCCTCAGAAGATGTTCAGCAAAGGTCTGAAATCTATGTGGAGAGTGAGGCTTTTGTTGATCTCCAAGTTTCGCATCCGTATAGTAGATCGTCTAACTCTAGCTGAGGTAATCTATCTGTATATCATGCAACGCTCACAGGCTGCCACTAATGTCTATTGTTGTTTTACTATTGTTCTGTATACTCTTCCCTAAAATGTTAACATTTGGGGGTAATTCTTAAAGATGTGACTCCATTCTTAGAGCAGTAGCTCGAAATATCTGCTGAAAAAAAAGTCTGTATACAGTTATTGCCACTTGTTTGCGTTCTTGTTTAATGTTCGGACTAAATCTATCCACCAATAACTATTTAAATGTTGTAGATGCTTTATTATTGGCCACTGCAACAAGGTTATGACGCCCTTGACAGGAGAGTTAATCCCCGTGGTCAGTATCCAAAAGGACATTCATCTTGATAAGGACAAGCATTCAGTGCCTAAATAGGGTTTTGGCGAGAGTTATGCCATTGTTTGGTCAGTAGAGTAACGATGGGGTTAAAAGCCCATGGGCGGGTAAATGAGCCCCATGCCAATTTATCTCATAAAATAAAGCAAAATTCAGTCACATCGGGCTTATCAAATTCATTTACCAAAGGCATTCAATCTTGCAATAGCGTGGTCGTTGCAGTGGCCAATATTGAATGCAATGGATGGGATCACTGAACTCCACCGAATAGTGACTCAGCAGCATGCAGTGTCTTCGGGTTGGTTCGCCTCATGACGGCCTAACATAAATTCGCTCCCCTTGGACTTCCCCGCGTTCAGATTATGCGACCTGAACAAGCGGGGGTGGCTGCGAATTGGGGATTCAGAATGAGCGGAGGGGGAGCAACGCCACTAGTACGGCCCAGAGATGGAACAGCAAACCAAAACAAGGAATGCAATGGAGGATTTTCAGCAAGAAACAAATCATTGTATCGCGAATGGTATCCTTTAAATTCAACAATTTTATTTTAACTATTCATAACAAGACACATCAAATGTTCAAAGTTAGTTACATTACCCCCAGGGTGAGTGTAAGAAAGCGTCCTGTATATGCTTTTCATCATAACCAGGATTAAAAAAAAATAACCTTTCGTTTCGCTGCGTTTTCATTTCGTTTCGTTTTCGTTATTTCAAACATACTTCTATCAAAACCTGTTGATAGCTCTTCATTCCTCTCAGATCTTTTGAATACCAAAACCAAATGTGTGTGTAGTTGTTGTTGTTGTGGTTGTTGTTGTTGTTGTTGTTTTTGTTGTTGTTGTTGTACAGATTTGCTGCCTGCTTGCAGTGTGCTGTGCTGCTGCTGCTGCTCGCTGCTGCTGCTCGCTGCTGCTGCTGATGATGATGATGATGATGATGATGATGATGAAAAGTCGCCTGTATGTTTAGTAAATCAACATGACTGCTACATTAAGCACGAGCTTTAAGCAATTAAATATTTTTTTCTTTTTTAGATTATACATAAATTTCCGTTTTAAGCTAGTTTTGTACTAGGGTAGGTTTGCGTTTGTTTTTTTAAATAGACAAATAACAGACAAAACATACAGAGAGAGACCGAGAGAGAGAGAGATGAGAGAGAGAGGATGACGAGGTGCGACGAGAGAGAGAGAGAGAGAGAATTGAATGAATGATTGAATTGAACCTTTATTTTACAACGGTAAAGAGAGAGAGAGAGATGAGAGAGAGAGAGAGAGAGAGAGGAGAGGAGAAGGAGAGTATGACGAGATGAGACGCCGATTTTTGACGGATGAGAGAGAGAGAGGAGAGAGAGAGAGGAGACGAGAGAGAGGAGAGAGAGAACCATAAAGGCATAACCTCCTTGGTGGACATGGCAGTAAACCTATCATATTTGTTGCTAGTCCTGTCGTTTACGACAATGACTGCCAGATAGCAGAGGGGGGCCAGATAACTATTCTGGCGGGCTGGGCGAGAATGTGTTTATAGCGGAGATGCCTTGCACAGGGGTACATCCCCACTATCTCGACAAAGAGGATATGAGGACCAGGACCGTTTTGAGGAAGGGGGGATCCCCAAAGGCCAGCCCATCCCTTGGGCTGCAGCACCAGCGTCGGTGCAAGGTCTCTCTCATTCGAGAGTCATAGTCTCCACAAAGAGAACAAAACTGATACCATGATTTAAATGACGTAGAACACATCATCTATTGTACAGCTCATGTTAATGTTGGACCCCTACTACAGGCTTAATGTCAACAATGATAAACAAAGCCATTTGAGTAAAGGGCCATTTGCTAGATGGAGCCTCATAAAACTACACATTATTATACCGTGTCTGTAATAACGATTTGACACTCAGAAATATCTAGTTTGTGGAACTTATGACGCGTTCAAGTCTACTTGTCAGAGAAAGATGGAGTGGGGGGGGGGGGGGGAGGGAGTATGAAAAGGAGAAGAAAGAGGAGGAGTAGTAGGGGTGAGGGGGAAGGGGTAGGGAGGAGGGTGGAGAGGTAAGGACGACCTGGGGTCGAGGAAGACTACACATTCATTATACAGTGTCTGTAAAACGTTTGACACTCAGAAAATATATAGTTTGTGGAACTTATGACGAGCTCCAGCTACTTGTCAAGAAAAGATGGAGCTGGGGGGGGGGGGGGGGGGAGTATGAAACGGAAGAAGAAAGAGGGAGTAGTGAGAGGTGAGGGGGAAGGGGTAGGAGGAGGGGTGGAGGTAGGACGACATCGGGGTCGAGGAAGACTACACATTCACTTATACAAGGTCGGTAAAACGTTCTGGACACTCAGAAATCTATAGTTGTGGAAATTAGACGCGTTCCAGTCTACTTGTCACGAAAGTTGGAGCGGGGGAGAGCGCAACGAAAGCAGAGGGAGCTATGAAAACGGCAAGAAAACGAAAAGACAAACGGGAAAGCGTATAGCTACGGGAGTGAGACGGGGAAACAACAACACACGAGAGCCAGGCTACAGAGGAGGAGAGGGAACGTAGGCACAGGGTAAGAGACCGACCTCGGGGTGTTCGAGGAAGACTACCCTTCATACGTACCCCGTTGGTCACGTAAAAAGCGTCTGACACTCAGAAATATATAGTTTGTGGAACTTATGTGACGAGTTCCAGTCTACTTGTCAAGAAAGATGGAGCTGGGGGGGGCGGGGAGTCTGAAAGGAAGACGAAAGAGGGAGTAGTAGGGCGATGGAGAGGGCGGGGACGGGGGTGGGAGGAGGGGATGGAGCGGGTAAAAGGATTCGACCGCATGGGGATCGAGGAAGATACACATTCATGATAACCAGGTGTCTGTTTAAAACGTTCTGACAGTCAAGAGCAAGAGATAGTTTGTGGACCTTCATGCCACGGAGGTCTGCAGTCTACTTGACCCAAGAGCCCGACTTGAGACCGGAGGGAGGGGGTGGTGGGGTGCCATGCCGCCGCCAGAACGGCCGGCCGAGCACGCGGGAGTAGTGAAGGGTGTGAGGGCGGGAAGGGGTAGGGAGGAGGGTGGAGGTAAGGACGACCGGGGTCGGAAGACTAACAGATTAACATATACCAGTGTCGTCAAACGCGTATGTCTGACACTCAGAAATATATAGTTGTGGAAAGATTAGGCGAGTGATCCAGTCTACTTGTCAACGAAAGCTGAGAGCTAGGGGGGGGGGGGGAGGTATGAAAAGGGGGAAAGAAGAAAGAGGGAGGTAAAAGTAGATAGAGGGGAAGGAGGGAAGGTGATGGGGTAGGGGGAGGGTAGGGGAGGAGGTAAGACGACCTGGCGGTCGAGGAAGAGGAAAAAGGTGGGTGGGGGGGAGAGGGGGGTATATATTTTTATAGAATCATTACTTTTAGAAATTGCAGTCAGTGGTCTGATCACGTAGAAATATTTATGGCATTCTCATGTTCATATTAATGAGGCTACGGGATCAGCCTGGTACGAGGGGTGTTTTTTTCAGTGTTGTTTGTGTTGTTGCTCTGCTGCTGCTGTAAGTTGCATTGCAGAGTTTGTTTGTTGTGTTATTGTGTTGTTTGTGTTGTTGTGGCGGGTTCTTTTATTATTTATTATTGTATTTTTTTAACAGAACTGCACCTTTGGGAAGAAGTTAACCAACTAATATAAACAAGCAACTAATACTAACACTTTCAAAAATCTATTAGATAACTGGGAATATTATAAAAATATTGACATAGAATATATGAATGATATCTAAAACCTGAAGTGCACGATAAAACCTTGTACGTTAAAAATCATATTATTAAGAATGGACGCTTGAAGAGCCTAACGGCTATGTTTTTAGCCCTAGTAACCTAACCTAACACTAACTAACCTTAAGACAATTTATATAGCGCTTCACCGTTAAGCTCTTTTCATCTAATCGATAGCTGGGGTAATCGTTACGCGTTTGTTGTTTGTCGTTTTTTGTTGTTTGTTGTTCTCTATGTATAATTATGTAATGTCGGTCGTCTGTAAGCTGCTATGCGTTACCGTTGTGGCGGTGTATTTTTACTCTATGAGATAAGTAGTCTAGCCGGAAGTAGTCCCTAGCGTAGCAATCAGAATCGTTTGTTTGTCAGCCATGTGAATTTACGAACCTAAGTGCATGGCTCTTGTACATCGATTTCTCGGCAAATATGTAGAGTACACCCTCCTGCTCTATTATACGGTTCTTTCCGTGGTTAGGGATAGGGTTAGGGATAGGGTTTAGGGTTAGATGGGTACAGTTGCATGCGAGAGGTAGATATTTATGACAGGTACTATATCATAACACCCGGGCATTATTAACAAACTCTATAGAGCGGATCCGGGTTCATGTATGCAAATGGCATGTCACCTCTGTCGGCCCATGATGGCTGGATGTATTCGGGTTGCTAGATACTTGGCGGTGATGGACGCATTGGAATTCTGATGTTTGCTTTTAGGCCGAACTTTAACTACTGACACAGTTCATTACATTGTGCGATTTTGCGACACTCACTGACGCTCACCTCTGTAATCTGAACCAAAACGGCGCTCCAGCAAAAAAAATGGCGTCCGACTTTCGTTACCAACAACATCACGTGACATTATGACGCTTATCCAGATCCCTCTATGCCAAAACTTAAACCGACGACTTTGATGTTATTTACTTTATTTCTGTCCCACCAAAACATGTTTTTGCCCATGCGCGTGTTCAATCTTCGCTAACAACGCGTCTTAAAGAGGTCAGCAAGTCGACATGATCGGTTGTGGAAAATATGAGACAAAAGGTTTTTTGGTTTTCTTTGGTTGAGATGCGTGCGCCAAATTGCAAAAACGGGTTACGGGAAGAGGTGAAATGAATCTCAGTGAAAAAAAAAGTAAATTAGGGTAGCAAGTTACAGAGTAAAACAACACAGTCCATGTATAGTTGTTGTTGTGGTGTGGTGGGTGGTGGTTGGTGGTGGTGTTGTTGTGGTTGTTTGTTGTTGTTATTGTGTGGTTGGTGGTAGGTGTGAGGTGTGGTGGTGGTGGTTTGTGGTATGTTGTGGTTGTTGGTGGTGGTGGTTGTGGTGGTGGGTGGGTGGTGGTTGTTGTTGTGGTTGTTGTGTTGTATTGTTGTTGTTTTGGTTGTTGTTGTTGTTGTTGTGTTGTTAGTTGTGTTGTTGTTTGTGTTGTTGCTGTTGTGGTTGTGGTTGTGGTTGTGGTGTGTTGTTGTGTGGTTGTTGTTGTTGTGTGTGGTTGGGGTTGTGGTTGTTGTTATTGTTGTTGTTGTTGTTGTTGTGGGGTGGTGTGTTGTGGTGTGGTTGTTGTTGTTGTGGATTAGTTGTGGTTGTTGTTGTGGTTGTGGTTGTTGGTAGTGTTGGTGGTTGTTGTTGTTGTATGGTGGTGGATGTTGTTGTGGTTGTTGTTGGTTGTTTTCTGAAGTCGTGCTGGTACATAATGACAAAAAACAAACGAAACCACCACAACAAGAGAGAGAGAGTAAACAAAAAACCATCAATTGTGTTGTAGTGTTTTGTGGTTGTTGGATGTTGTTGTGAATTTCTGGAGGCGTTCTGATACATAATGAAGCTAAAAACGAGAACAAAACGACGCAACAACTAATTTACAGATTAAACAAACAAATCATGT
>CM065706.1:22641564-22646564 GCA_017654935.2 Phymorhynchus buccinoides | reverse complement strand
CTTGCCATATCCCATGTTGTGGAAGCGTAATCAGAATCTGGTTGTAAATAAGCCATGGACAAACAATTGTCTTGTTTGTTGGTCAAGACAATGTTTTATTCTGTTAAGTTGGAATATTTTTTTTAGAAAGTTTACGAATGAGTGTAGAAACGTGGAAGGACCAAGAAAGGTTGTTGTCAATTGTTAGACCAAGCAGTTTTTGTGAGTCAGCTTCCTCTAAAACATTATCGTGTACTTTGATTTGAGTCAGATTTGATATTTTGGCGTTTTTGTCCAGTAATCATGATCATTAATTTAGATTTCACAGAGAGAGAGAGAGAGAGAGAGAGAGAGAGAGAGAGAGAGAGAGAGAGAGAGAGAGAGAGAGAGAGAGAGAGAGAGAGAGAGAGAGAGAGAGAAAGAGACGCATATGCGCACGCACAAAAAAAACCCACACACACGCGCACGCGCACGCACACGCACACGCACACACACACACACAGACACACACACACACACACACCTCGATATTTTCATTATTTTTGAATAAATGTATAATGAAGCAGTCCTCAATAATAATATAAAAAAGGCCCCAATAAAGCCGCTAAAAAGACATTGCAGGGATACGCGATGAAGAGGGAAAATCCTTGACGTGACACGTGTTTATTAATTATTGTTTTATTTGTTGTCGTTGTCTTGGTTTGGCATTGTAAATATTGCGTTGTTCTACGCACAATTTTCAAATGATTTGTTTTTGTACTCGGTGAAATAAAATGCTGCTGTTTTTGTGTGTTTGTTTGTCTATGTTGTTATATTAATTTGTTTGTTTGAATGCTGGGGGGGGGGGGGGGGGGGGAGGGGGGAGGGGGGGGGGGGGGGGGGGGGGAGGGGGGGGGGGGGGGGGGGGGGTGGGGTGGGGGGGGGGGGGGGGGGGGGGGGGGGGGGGGGGGGGGGGGGGTGGGGGGGGGGGGTTTTGTTGATTGGTTGATTGGTTTGTTTGATGTGTGTTATTCCCCGCAATAGTTTCGTTTCATTCTTTGCATTCGAGCGTGTGTACAAGTGCAAACATTTCACATCAACTACCACACACACCACACACAAGACACACACACACACACAGTTCGGACAAGTACGCACACGTAGCGGAAGCACACTTACGCACACGCACAACGCACACACACAAGCACACACACAAACACACTTGCTTACATTGTGTTGATGTATTGATAATGTTACAAATTCTATATATTTGTTCAACTGTTCTCATTTGCAGTCTTTTCAGTAATCTTTCCCTATATTCTATAAGCTATTCCACAAGCTATGCTCTCGTGTTCTCTATAGTCTACTACTTTCACGTTCTTTCTTTTACTAAGCTTTCACACTTATATTCTCTCTCTCTCTCTCTCTCTCTCTCTCTCTCTCTCTCTCTCTCTCTCTCTCTCTCTCTCTCTCTTTCTTCACTATGTCTATGCCTGTCTGTCTGTATCTTTTTTCATCCTTTTCTATGTGAATTGTCCATATATTGTATGCCTAAGATGCATGAATCGTTAACTTGATGCAAGCTTAGGAGTGAAATGACTGTGTTCTCGTTTGTTTGATTCTGTTCATGTTTGCATGCTTTTCTTGTTTTATGTTTTATTTTCTAGTCTCAGTTTTTTTCTCGTCCCGTATAAATAAAATAAAATGTGTGGTGCGCCTCTGGCTGCGACGCGCTCTCCAGGTGGGAGTAACCCGAATTTCACAGACGCCTCTATGACTACAAACTACCAAATAACAAACACACAAACACACACACACAGAACCACACCAATGCGAACATGTGCGTTACACACACACACACACGCACATACACACACACACACACATGGTCCGCACACACACACATGGCCGGACCTATAACTCACTTTGTCGGTCGGTCGGTCTGTCTGTCTGTCGGTCCAAAATTGTCGCACATTTTGACAAAATTGTCGCACTTCAAATCAAGGCTACACTTCAAATTGAGGCCGCTCTTTAAAATGATGTATTTTAAAAGCGTACAAAATAATAAACATACGTAATACAGACACTACAACAGACACGACGAGTATGCGGTGCTTCTTTCGATGAGTATAAGTAGGATACATAGTTTTAAATGTTTTCCAAAAGACATAAAAAGTTACGAAATGGTGCAGAGATAACATTCTGGTTTACAGATTAAAATTATTGAAAAGCCAGGGGAGGTGACTCATGATTGGAGTGGTAAAAATAGAACGCGTGCCACAAACTATTGCGATTTCGCGCTTGTTTTTTTAAATTCATGTAGCCGAGCGGCAGCTAAATATCCTTTGCGGGCTATACCTAACACTCATCAGCACCACCAGTTGATAGGTACTTAATGGTTCAAAACATGTTTCAATAGGGGTATGAACAACAGTAATGGCATTAGTCCTTTATTTCATGCCCAGATTGCACCAGATTGCACTATTTTGCTTCTCGGATTTAAAAAAAAAAAAGAAAAAGCCTTTGTAGTGACAGAGAGGCGTCTGTGGGGGTTTATTTCTGTGAAATTCGGGTTTACTCCCACCTGGAGAGCGCGTCGCAGCCAGAGGCGCACCACACACACACACACACAACACACACACACACACGACACACACACACACGACACACACACACACACCCACACCACATCCACACACCCACACCGGCCGTGGAAACTTTAACAAACTATAATTGACATACTAACCTTCCCAAAATGTCTTCAAAGGGTGGCAAGGGCAAGGTTAGTGATGTTATATAAATCATGACCAAAAATGGTCATGGCGCGTTATGACTGTTTCCGTGAAAGGCAAGCAACTCTACCCTACCTTAAATGATTTGGTCAAGTGCGATTGACTGGATTGTTTCCTCAAAAAGACCAACACTGATAACAGTGCTCAAGTTTAAAGATAAATAATTATTATTATCCCTTTTCTGGATCTGTGCAAAGCTTCTTGACTTTTTACCCTAGTTTTAGACCTAGATTTAAAAAAACCCGACAGATTAACAAGTGTTTTACAAAAAAAATGTTTATGAAAAACCCTGCTCGGCGTGCATTTGAAGCTTACTGATAGGTTAAAGGTCAAGATGTGCCACCCCCCCCGCTGCATTTCTCGGTTAATTCTATTTTTCCGTTTGTGCTTTTCTTACCATACATAAAGCTGTATTTTACGAACATTTTTAGCTAATAACCTTTTTTGAATACTAACCCTATCCCTAACCCTAGCCCTAAACCTAACCCTAAACCCCCCACTATGTACTGCAGTACCACCGCGATTTGTCACAGTTGTTCTTTGCTTTTTCCCGTCTTATAGGGTGGGGGGGTAGGGTTAGGAATAGGGTTAGGGATAGGGTTAGTATTCCAAACAGGTTATTAGCTAAAAATGTTTCCTAAAATACAGCTTTATGTATGACAAGAAAGGCAAAAAGAATTAACCGAGATATGTAGGGGGGGTGGCACATCTTGACCAATGATTATAATTATCCTGCTCTATTCTTGATAAAGCATGCTATCCTTAATTCTACACTGAATGTCATGCAGACTATATTTCTCTATTTTTCACTGTTTTTAATTTTAATTTTATATTGTAATCTAGCTCTTCCTTGAACATTGCGTTTTCATTAGTTTATAATATGTAAGTCGATTTAGCTTGTGAACAGAATCTTTATTAAATCTTGTGGAGGTCTAGGATAATTATTATTGCCTGTTGTCTTTTTCAGCAGTTGACTGAGTCAACTACTGATTTATTTGTGAGTGGTTTAAATCCTGCAGGAGTCAAGGCTTTAGGGTTATCAAAACACTTGCTGAAATCATCTCTCCTTCACGCATTCTCTCTCTCCTCTCTCTCTCTCTCTCTAATCTCTCTCTCTTCTCTCTCCTCTCTCGCTCTCTCACTCTCTCTCTCTCTCGCTCTCACACTCTCTCTCTCTCTCTTTCTGTCTGTGTGTGTGTCTCTCTCCCTTCTCTCTCTCTCTGTCTCCTCTCTCTCTCATTCTCTCTCTCTCTCTCTTTCTATCAACCTCTCCTCTCTTCTTCTCTCTCTCTCTCTCTTCCTCTCTCTCTCTGTGAAGTGGCAGACCCATTATTGAGAAAGTAGCCACACAAGCTTGCGCGTAGCCTATTCCTACTAAATAAACCTTAGAACTTTCTTAGATACAGAGGAACGCACATTATTCTTTCATGCCCACTGTCTCTCTCACGTCAACTACCCCATCTGTAGTTTGGGATTATGCCGCCAGATGTCACCTATTAAGACTCAATTCTATCTACGAAAAGAGCAGCTAAAATTATTCTTCCTAACCCAAACATCACCACCTTAGAAAAACAAGCACAATTAAACATCCTTCCATTAGAATAAGAATTAATGTACAACAAAGCAATCATCATGTACAATGTGCATAATGACTTGGTCCCACAATATCTAAAATCATTAGTTACCCCGGCATCTCATCGCTGTGGTTCCAGTAACTACATTTTGCCAAACACTAGAATAGACAACATACAAATCAAGTTTTTTTGCCTTCTCAGGTTCCTCAATTTGGATTTCCCTTCCCTCTGCCATTCAGTTATACCCTGCCATCTCACGATACACAAAGATGGTGCGGGCAAACATAATTAATTTTTACAGCCCTGCTTAAATCATGTGTGATATTGAAATATTGAACTCACACTGTATAACGTATCTATTGCCTTGTGGTTTTTTTTGTGTTTCGGCTAACTACATGTTATATGCATGGTGTATGTCAATTGAATGTTTACATCTCAGCTTTATGCTTTGTTTATTGGTTTGCCTTTAAACTGCTTGTTGAATGTGTTTGGATTGATGTTGCTTTCACCTCCCTACTTGTCATCAATTATTTTTTTCAACTATGTGTATATTTTAATGTTTCTTTAATAGGTATGTATGAAGGGAGAGTCAGAGAGAGAGAGAGTAGGAGAGAAGAAGAAGAGAGAGAGAGAGATAGAGAGGAAGAGAGAGAGAGATAGTCGGAGAAGGAAGAAG
>CM065706.1:22629332-22631832 GCA_017654935.2 Phymorhynchus buccinoides | reverse complement strand
TCTCTCTCTCTCTCTCTCTCTCTCTCTCTCTCTCTCTCTCTCTCTCTCTCTCTCTCTCTCTCTCTCTCTCTCTCTTCATCCGGTGTCAAACTATTCGTTATTGGATAGACACAGGCTACCATATAAATCATATTTAATGTTACATGACTTCGATAGTAAAGGGAAGGGTAACTGGGTGTCTAACGTGGGGATGAAGTTGTTTGAACTTGGTTATGTGTGGCTTAATCAAGGTGTGGAAAATGTACATGATTTTATGCGAGTACTTCTGATGTCCCATCCATGTCACTCTGATGTCCCATCATGTCACTCTGATGTCCCATCCATGTCACAGTCCCATCATGTCACGCGATGCCCCATCCATGTCACATTGATTTCTTGTCGATTCACATCGATTGTCACATTTGATATCCATTATTGTCACACATTCATTCCGTAGAACAAACGTGTGACAGAATGACACCAATATGACGCGGATTGGCATCAACAGAACATCAGTGGGACATAGACATGACATCAGTGTGACATGGATGAAAATTCAGTTTGACATGAATGTGGCATCATTGCGACATATATAATGGAACATCGTTATGACAGGAATAATAACAATGGGACGCGGTACATGTATTCGCATTGAAATGGGTATTGGTATTATTTCATAGTCACAGAGACCCGTCTCTGTAAAATTCGGGTTGTTCCCACCTAGACAACACGTTGCAGCTAGTGCTGTGTGTGCCACCCCGTGGATGGGCATCAGTGTGACTTGAAAGGAACATCAGCGCGACATGGATGGATATCAGTTATAATATTGGATTGTCCCCACATTCGGCATCTGTATACAAGCACATTTATTCACTTAGGCGTTAATTAACACCCCGGCTAATGTGAACAACATATAATTATGTTCCTCTGTCTCTCTGTGTGAATCGCTCCCTCTTTTTCTTTTTTATGTTTCCCCCTTACATTGTAGTTCATGAAAGAGAAGAAAGCAGTCCCAATCATCATTCATATAATAAAAAGGCAAGTGTCCGTGTGTGTGTGTGTCTGTCTGTCTGAAACACAAAACGGGCCTTATAACTCCGCCGTTTTTCGACCGAATCGCTTCAAATTTGCTGTGAGCCCTAACGGCGCGATGGCAACGCCAACCAAGGCGGCCGTATCATTTGCGCGGTTTGGTAAATGCTCGAAACACGTATCCGCCGGCATCTCAGCGCCCGTATCTCCAGTATTTCTGGACGGATTGCCTTCGAATTTCGAAGGTAGATGACCGGACACGGTGTCTATCTGTGTGCCAAACGGGAAGCGAATCAATTCATAAATGCGCGCGATATACGCCGCTTTACCTTTTTGCAAATAACTCTGCTGTTTCTTAACCGAATCGCTTCTAACCTGCCTAGGCGTTACCGGTACTCGGCGTTGCGCTAGTAAAAATAAAACATGCATTTAAAAAATAAAATAAAGGGCAATGTCCGCAATATGTCTCAATGTGCGACAAATCGCACGGACAATATGTCACAGTTGCGAAAAATCGCAGGGGCAATATGTCACAGTTGCGACAAATCGCAGGGGCAATATGTCACAGTTGCGACAAATTACGGCAGGGGAACGCATGCGACACGTCGCAGGATCGCAATATATCTCAATGTGTGACAAATTGCGGCACAACGCGATATGTCGCACAGTGAGACATATTGCGATAGTGCGACATACTGCGCCCTAACAGCCCCACTCCTACCTCAAGCCTCTTTGGCTTTGCATTGTGTTGCCCACGGCCGATTTACCTTGAATTAAACCCTTTCAGTGTTCAGTGTTCAGAATTCAGCGTTCTCTCCCTCCCTCTCTCTGTCTCTCTGTATCCTTCGCTGTCTCACTGCCTCTAGCTCTCTGTCCCTGTTTCTCTCTCTCTCTCTCTCTCTCTCTCTCTCTCTCTCTCTCTCTCTCTCTCTCTCTCTCTCTCTCTCTCTCTCTCTCTCTCTCTCTCTCTCTCTCTCTCTCTCCTCTCCCTCCCCCCCCCCCCTCTCTCTTTCTCTCTCTCGCTCTCTCTCTCTCTCTCTGATGCTATTGTTGAATTGTGCATTTGTGGTCTCCTGTTTATTATCCATTTGTATTTCCGTGCCTGACCTTATTATTTTGATTATTATTTAATGTGTTGTATTACTGTTTCTATTATTGTTACATTTTGCCCTTGGCCTTGTGTTTTCGCTTGTTTATGGATTCCTTTTGTTTGAGGACCTCATGAAAAGAAGCATCTTATGCTTATTGAGCTATTCCTCATTAAAGATTTCAAGTTTCAAGTTTCAAGTTCAAGTTTCTCTCTCCCTCCCTCCCCTCTCTCTCCCTCCTCCTCCTTCTCTTCGCAAAAAATCACCTTTCAAGTCAATGGTTCCATCGTGATCCTTATCCATGTCGGTCATGACGTCATTGAACTCCTCTTCCGTCAGCGGTTCGCCGAAGTTGCTGGTCAGGAAGTGACGTAGCTCGTCACGTGAGAGTCTCCCGCTCT
>CM065706.1:22594332-22599332 GCA_017654935.2 Phymorhynchus buccinoides | reverse complement strand
CCTCCACACACTCTACTCTCTCTCTCTCTCTCTCTCTCTCTCTCTCTCTCTCTCTCTCTCTCTCTCTCTCTCTCTCTCTCTCTCTCTCTCTCTCTCTCTCTCTCTCTCTCTCTCTCTCTCTCTCTCTCTCTCTCTCTCTCTCTCTCTCTCCCTCTCCCCCTCAATCGCACTCACGGAATAACAATCGTACTCACGGAATCGAATCCAGTATCTCAGGAACGTACTCTCTGTAAGCTTCCAATACTTCGTTCCATCTTTGAGTCGGATCGGAGTTCAAATCGACGTCGTAGGTTGTAGCTGGTTGGGGGTCGCTTGGTCTCGCTTCAACTACTGCTACTACTTCTACTATTACTACTACTCCTACTACTACTCCTAGTGTCGTCAGTGTAAAGAAGAAAGAAGAACAGGAGGAGACGAGGCAGTGCGGCGGCGTCTTCGCAGGTGAGGAGACTCCTGACGGTGGATGTCTTGTCCCCCACCAAGCCATGATCCGCGTTTGTGTGTGTGTGTGTGTGTGTGTGTGTGTGTGTGTGTGTGTGTGTGTGTGTGTGTGTGTGTGTGTGTGTGTGTGTGTGTGTGTGTGTGTGTGTGTGTGTTGTGAAGACGTTCAAGTTTGTTTTGTAGATTGTTTGTGGTAACTCGGATGTGCTTTGTGTCCAGTCGTTTCACTTCGAACGGATATAATTTGTTGTTTTTGTTGTTGTTGTTTTGGGGGGTTTCTTGTGTATCCCCCGTTTCTCTCTGTCGTCTCTTTCTTTGGGCTTTAGGAACAGGAGGCTGTTGTTGTCGTTGTTGTTATTGACGTTAATCTGTTGTTGCTGTTGTCGGTGTTTTTCCTTATTAATGTTCTTCCTGTTTCTACGATTTGTTTTGTTTTTTCCAATATGCCTAACACGGTTTTATTGTATTTTTAAAGTGTTCTGGTTTCCCAATTGCTTGTTCATCTGCTTAGCCTTCCTTCCTTTTTTTCCTTTTTTTTTCTTTCCGTCTTCTTCTTCTCCTTCTTCTCCTTCTTCTTCTTCTTCTTCTTCTTCTTCTTTTTCTTCTTCTTTGAGCTTCGTCTTCACTTTCTTCTTCTTCTTCTTCTTCTTCTTCTTCTTCTTCTTCTTCTCGTCACAATCGTGTATCAAACACGAGCACATAACGTACTTTTGAATACCTACCTGTACTCATTATATAGGCATAATGGTCATCCGGTTCATTCTAGAACCCACATGGTCTTTTCCCATGACATTCTGGTCGAACATAATTGACAGAAAACTGTCAAAGAATAAGGGTAGTTGCATTCCTCGCGAGAGCTTCTACGTTTTGACATTACGTTTGTCCGTTTGGTCCCATTGCTTGGGCTCTGGGTGGAAACAAAAGACTGCGTTGAAGCAAATAATAACGCTTGTTTGCAGAGTAAAACATATTGATGCCTGTTTTGGGGGTTTTAAGTACGCTGTTCTTACGTTTTAATTGATTTAGTATCGTAAACAACTTCGAATCGAAAAATTATATCCAATTCAGCGAAGTTAACACGAAGTGAATCTATAGTATGATAGTTGCTCGGTTGTGTGTGTGTGTGTGTGTGTGTGTGTGTGTGTGTGTGTGTGTGTGTGTGTGTGTGTGTGTGTGTGTGTGTGTGTGTGTGTGGTGTGTGTGTATGTGCGCGCGCGCGCGTGTGTATGTGTGTGTGTGTTGTGTGTGTGTGTGTATGTATGTGTGTGTACATATATATATATATATATATATATATATATATATATATATATATATATATATATATATATATATATATATATATATATAAACGTACAAGAATTGAAGAATAAAAAACAACCACACCATTAAACTTTCCTCTTTATATATATATATATGTGTGTGTGTGTGTGTGTGTGTGTGTGTGAGTGTGTGTGTGTGTTGCGATCGTGGTCTAATCTCCAAACATTAGCGTTGGCATTTTCTCGGGAAATAGAAGGCGTACATTGTTCAAACTTTCAATACACATAGATGTTTATGCAAGCTTTCAAACAACAATGATTTGAATAATTAAATACTTAAAACAACACTGTAAACAGATAACAGCACAGATACCATTTTAGATTAGTGGGTTAGAGAGTATTCAACAGGCAACATGAGTTAAGAAACTCATCAACATTGAAAGCCTCGATAGCTCATTGGTAGAGCGTCTGTCTTTCATGCCAATGGTTCTGGGTACGATTCTCGGCACGGGCACTTTACAAAAAAAATGTTTTAGTTGTATCCATTAACGATAGTTTCATTTGTGCTTTAACAAATTATTGGCAATCTTGTACTTTAGACACCCCCCTCAATCATTGTTTGTTGTTGTCCCACATGTGCCTGCTCGAGTGAGCATTGAAGGCTTTGCCTCTTGTCTATTAATTGATTTCTCGTAGGCTTACTTTCTTAAGGCAGCGATTTAATGCTCCAAACAAATAGATGATTTTGACCAAACAAACAGATGCTTGTGGCAAAAGAAAAGATCACCTAACCCTAACCCTAACCCTAACCCTAACCCTATCCCTAACCACGGAAAGAACCAAGAAATAGAGCAGGAGGGTGTAAATCTACATATTTGCCGAGAAATCGATGTACAAAGCCGTGCACTTATACTATTTCTTTGCTGGAACCATTCCTTTTTTTGGTTGATAAATTTTAAGTCCTTTGTTAAACTTAAAGGTCAGTTATTCCTCGCATTTCGAGTGGTTAGAAAAAGCCAGAGGTTGATATCAGTCTATCTGTTAATCCTTATTTTCGGATATCAGCCTTTGGGGGCTACCCCCCCCCCCCCACCCTCCACCCCCCACCCCACTACTCCACAATTTGCGGTAGGATTTTGATGTCTCAAGTATGATAACTGTGATCTCAGTTGACCATAAAAATCCATTTTTCTGCCTTTTGTTTTAGTTTATTTGTTTTATACTTCAAATCTGCTTCAATACTACGTGGTCGTGCAATAAATGTTTATAACATTTTTCACGGTTCTGATACTACTAACAACATATTGTTTAACTATGCTCACAAGAAGAAAATCTACAACCTGTCCACTTTGTTTGCTGTCTTCACTTCATGACACTTCATCTTACAGGTACTTCACTTCATGCACAAAACTTGGAGTGCTTAAGGCACGAAACGTTGGAGTTTTTCCCTTTCACAGGTACCTTGTTTGCTTGTCTTCACTTCAGGTAGTGCCTAAGGCACGAAACGTTGGAGTTTTCCCTTTCACAGGTACCTTGTTTTCTCGTTATTAAGGTACCCACCATTCTTAGGTTGCTCCAAAAGGTACTGCAGTCCATTGTTCATCTTCTGGTTTAACAAAATATTTGTTACAACTTTCTAACTACTCAAAAAACTAAGAGTAATTATTTGAAAATACTAACCCAGTACAGCAGAACTATCATTAGAAGGAATTTATTTAGCAACAGAGTCACTATATATTGGCATTCTCTTCCAGCACATATCAAGTTGGCATCTACCCTTAATCAGTTCAAATATACTGACAGGCAGAAGTTCTGCACACACGCATTGCAAAAATCATCAAAAATGTAAATCAGATTCAAAATTAATTTTACTTTGGGTAATCCTAAATCATGCTGTGTGTACAATTGCATGACTTAGGATTACCCAAAGAAAAATTAATTTTGAATCTGATTTACATTTTTGATGATTTTTGCAATGCGTGTGTGCATAACTTCTGCCTGTCAGTATACTTTAACGATAAAGACCCCAAGCTTCAAAAATGAAACTTAGAATGTGATTAACACATCTAAAAGCGTCCCATGCATGCCAATCACGAAAACTAATTGACAAAAATCAGAAAGGACACACTGATAGGCCGTGAAGACTAGTTATCCTCATTTCTCTGACCTGACCTGACCTGACCAAATCCAATACATCTGGTTGCTGGGCATCTGCTGTTCCTATGCTGTGATGCATGCAATTGTGTTGTCCAAGACAAGCACTCCACTTCATTGTGATTAAATGTAAATCTTGTAAAAAACACAATTCAATCAATGAAACAATGATCATAATTATAATCTTACCTTCCCATATAAAGTATTGACATCAGTATTATATGTTGTGTGCTCTTCGAGATTAAAATGGGGATTCGTGTATATGACAAGGCATCTAGTTACATCTTTCACTCGCTGATTATGTAATCTCTCTCTCTCTCTCTCTCTCTCTCTTCTCTCTCTCTCTCTCTCTCTCTCTCTCTCTCTCTCTCTCTCTCTCTCTCTCTCTCTCTCTCTCTCTCTATCTTCTCTCTCTCTCTCTCTCTCTCTCTCTCTCTCTCTCTCTCTCTCTCTCTCTCTCTCTCTCTCTCTCTCTCTCTCTCTCTCTGTCTCTCTCTCTCTCTCTCTCTCTCTTTAATACGTGCTTAATATCTTGTGTTATGGATTTCCCCCCATTTTTGTGGTTTGATTTAGCAATTCCCCCTTCCCACTGTTCCCTTTAACATGGACAGATGGCCCGGTTCATTAAAACGTTGTTCATTGTATTTTCTTTCTCTCTCTCTATCTCTCTCTCACACACACACACACACGCGCGCGCGCACGCACACACACACACACACACATACACACGCTCACACACAGCACACACATACACACACACACACATGCACACACACAGCACATGCATTCACACACACACACGCATTCACACACACACACACACACGCACACGCTCAAGCACAAACACACACACACACACACACACACACGCTCAAGCACACACACACACACATACACACACACACACGCACACACACACACACACACACAGCACACACACACACACACACACATGCACACACACACGCACACGCGCGCGCATACACACACATACATTCACACACACACACACACACACACACACACACACACACACACACACACACACCGCGCGCACGCACGCACACACACGCACACGCACACACACGCACACGCACACACACACACACACACACACACACACACACACACACACACACACAC
>CM065706.1:22576832-22584332 GCA_017654935.2 Phymorhynchus buccinoides | reverse complement strand
TGCCCATGATTGAAAATCTAGCAATATCCACTGATTATGAGTAATTTAGTCACATACTACAACATATTCTTGACTGTTATTTATGAAAAGTAACTTATGCTAAACTAACGGTGGCTTGAAACAAATTATGAAAATATACATAAACTAAATGTTCCTCCCGAAACAGCTGTGTGAGGAGATTGGGGGTGGGGGGGGGGGGGTAATCTTTGGGCAAAGTGGTACTGCCTTCAAGTCACCACCCCCACCCCACCCTCACCCTCACCCTCACCTCATGCTTACAGCTACTCAATCTCAAAAGCCTTGCCTCTTTCAGTTTTACGACAAGTAATAATATGCAAATTCATGCAAATTTACAATCCTAGTCTGATCCTACCCTACCTATTTTTCCCAAAGAATGTTCCAGAATGTTGCTTGTCAGTGAAACAAAACATTCAATGCGAACAAATGTGAAAGGGGTGGGGGGTGGGGTTTAATGCACAAGACAGTCGATCTGTGCACGTTACACTGGTGACGCGTCACGAAAGCACACAGTGTTTGACAATTCAAAAACGACAGTTTGTTTACCCTAGCCAGCGGGTCTGCCACGCCTGATTGTTCTTGTTTCTGACTATTAACTTAAACGTCGAAATAGGACAAAGCAAATTAGGGATATTTGGAAATGGCAATAAGGCAATTAAGCCCACACACACACAAAGTAGAATGCAAATAAGACAAGCGTGGGGGGGAATGCTTAAAATTAACCCTTTCACCGCCAATGTTGCATTTATGCACCACAATGGTTTAACACCCATGTCACTAAAAGGCATACAAACGGGGCCTGTTATCTGAAGATCTTATTTTCTTAAGTTTTGGAGGTAAGGATAGCCATAATGTCCAACATGTCACAGAGGAATTCCCAGTATTGCAGAGACCCAGTATTGCAGAGAAAAACATATTCTCTACAATGGTATTTCTTGGTTGAAAATGGCTGGCGGCGAAAGGGCTAAACAAGGCTAAATGAGAACAAGGCGAAATTGGAATAAAGCGAATGGGAAACGGCGAATTGAGACGTTGCTATAGAAACACACGACGCTCTCTAACGTCCAATAGCAGCCGGGGTCACGACAAGGTCAGGACAAGGTCAGGAGGCGTGCATGTGATAACCTTTAAATCTCAATGGCACGCGGTCAATGCTGGCGGCTACTAATAAATCCCAGGTACGGCTAACGCCCCAGTGGGGTTGTCTTCTCTTTATCTCGTCCTTAAGTCTGACAGCTCCATATTGAGGAAAATGGGGGGACACACACACACACACACACACACACACACACACACACACACACACACACACCACACACACACCACACACATAATCACACACACACACACACACACACAATCACACACACACACACACACACACACACACACACACACACACACACACACACACAATCACACACACACACACACACACACACACACACACACACACACACACACGCATGCATACATACATACACACACACACACACACACACACACACACACACACACACACACACACACACACACACACACACACACACACACACACACACACACACACACACACCACACACACACACACACATAAAGAGATAAAACAAAATCGAGAGGCGAGATGAAATTGAGAGAGGGAGATGGGAGAGAGAGATAGAGAGAGCGAGAGAGAGAGAGAGAGAGAGAGAGAGAGAGAGAGAGAGAGAGAGAGAGAGAGAGAGAGAGAGAGAGAGAGAGAGAGAGAGAGAGAGAGAGAGAGAGAGAGAGAGAGAGAGAGAGAGGGAACGAACGAACGAACAAAATTGTATGTATATGTCACAGGACAAACTAGTATCCAGGACAATCCAAAATTGTCCTAGGACAAACGCGGATCCTTGTTTTTCATGGGAGAAACAAGGATCCCAGTTCTTCCTGGAAAATATCAAGTAAGAATTCAGATTCTTGTTCCTCCTAGGAGAAATGAGGATGCTCATTCTTCCTAACGGCCAGTAGTAACTGAGAACTGATACAATCCCAGATTGTCCTAGTGCAAACTGGAATCTTACAGAGAGCAAACACTAGAACAATAAATCAATTCAACGTAGTTTATTATTTTACAACATAAAACAGCTTTAAAAAAAGTGTAATGTTGATCAATAAAGAGTCTGAGCTCGGAAATGAACTGAATAAGTTGACAGCGTTATTGTTCGCCTCGAGTTACCCTTTTGGGTCTGCCCAATGCAACACGTACACTACACACTACCCACACAGGAAGGGGAACATTCAGGTCTTGCAGCAAGAATTTGATGGTTACATTTTGTCCCACACATGATCCCAGCTTTCTTACAACAATATCTATTGGTCAGACAAGTCGTCTTGCGCTTGCAGACGTTTGACGCAGAAGAGCTGGAAGATGCCTGCCATCCAGTGCCCGCCCGTGATGCTTGTATCAGACTGATCTCTGTAAGATTGCTGGGTTCCACGTGATTTAGAGCTGGAAAATGTACGTTGTTCATATCAACCAATTCCTCTGGTCTGAACCAGTTCTTTATAATTCCTGATGTTGTGTACACTTTGAACAGTTTCAGATTGTGGTCTAGTGGTTTCGTTGCAAGTAGGCCTACTTTGCATGGCAGAAGTTTCGCGCTGGTGTTAGTCCTATCCACTTTATGAATTTTGATGCCGACTGTGTTGCCTTCTTCAAATGTATGACGTAGCTGTTTCGTTCTCTTCTCGTAACGTGTTTGTTGACGCGTTGCGGCTTTGAGGTACGCTTTCCTTGCTTCAAATCGCGCTTCTCTGTGACCCGATGTGTCATCTTCCATTTCGACCATGTCTGATCGCCACCACAATACAAACTGTCCTATTTAGTATGTCACAACAGGACAAGACGCCTTGGTACAGTATACAATCTGCCTCGATCCAATCTGCTCAAGTTTAAACCGTTTCTTGCACCACATTTAAAATTTTGCCCCGTCTTCACACAATTCTCCTCTCTGCAAACGCAAAGCTTGGACAATATTGTTGTATTTATCTGTGGATATGCTGAAGTGTTCCTGTTTAGACTTCATTGTTTCAATATGTTTTTTCAAAAGTCTGTAAAACGTGTCCCTTTCAGCCATGTTGACACTTCAACAACTGCACTTTGGACTAAAGTCAGATCACAACTGATCAGTTCACTGTTTATCATCGGCCAGCAAAAAAGTGCTGTAAAAACTGCTTAAACAAACAAAGAGACACCAGGAGTGAAATGTATGAAAGCAGACTATTATAAGTTGTGAACCTTACAGCTCACTTTACATTGCAACAATGCAGCAATAGTCTTGAACTGTTCATTTAGTTCGAAACGTTGAGAAAAGTCCTGTTCCATGCAGGTATTCGAATACAACTCACTTCCCGAAGAAAAGTCCTGTTCCATCCATTGCACAGAAGTATTCGAATACAAGTCACTTCCCGAAGAAAAGTCCTGTTCCATCCATTGCACAGAAGTATTCGAATACAACTCACTTCCCGAAGACAAGTCCTGTTCCATGCATTGCACAGCAGGTATTCGAATACAACACACTTCCCGAAGACAAGTCCTGTTCCATGCATTGCACAGCAGGTATTCGAATACAACTCACTTCCCGAAGACAAGTCCTGTTCCATGCATTGCACAGAAGTATTCGAATACAACTCACTTCCCGAAGACAAGTCCTGTTCCATGCATTGCACAGCAGGTATTCGAATACAACTCACTTCCCGAAGTTTCCCACTGTAAGCAATATGTAAATAGGACAATCCGGATTTGTACTAGTTCTTGGCTTCTACTGGCCGTTAGGAAGAATGAGGATCCTCATTTGTCCTAGGAGGAACAAGGATCTGCATTTGTACTTGATATTTTCCAGGAAGAACTGGGATCCTTGTTTCTCCTAGGAAAAACAAGGATCCGCGTTTGTCCTAGGACAATTTTGGATTGTCCTGGATACTAGTATGTCATGTGACATATACAGGGTAATGAGATAAGTATACATACTTTTTACACCCAGCCCTGTGGTAGACGAAAATATCGAAATAAACAACAATTAAAAACAACAACATCCAATGAAAGAATATAATAAACGACAACCATGAATATCATGTGAAAAGTGAAAATGTTGAGGGAGAGAGTGAGTGAGAGAGTGAGGAGAGAGAGAGAGAGAGAGAGAGAGAGAGAGAGAGAGAGAGAGAGAGAGAGAGAGAGAGAGAGAGAGAGAGAGAGAGAGAGAGAGAGAGAGAGAGAGAGAGAGAGAGAGAGAGAGAGAGAGAGAGAGAGAGAGAGAGAGAGAGAGAGAGAGAGAGAGAGAGAGAAAGACAGAGAGAGAGAGAGAGAGAGAGAGAGAGAGAGAGAGAGAGAGAGAGAGAGAGAGAGAGAGAGAGAGAATACGAATACGAATACGAATACGAATACGAAATGTTTTAATCAGATATAGGCATAGGCCCCTTCCTGATGGGGGTGTCACAATGATAGAAACATAAATCATGCAATAACATATTTGGTTACACATAGATACATACATTTTTCTTTTCTTTTTCCCTTTTTTTCTTTTTTTTTTAAAGCATTCATATCCTTGCAAATTTTTTAGCTACTCGCTGTACGTAATCGCTTTAAGGCTTCGTACATAAACAAAGCTAGATTAGTTAAAGCATTTAAATTTCTATTAGACATAAGTAAAGCGTATCTGAAATGACAGGGATACTTATAATATTTAGCCTGAATATATTTCACCCTCAAATCCTGTAGCATTTGACAACAAAGTGTAATATGAACAACATCCTCTTCAACACAATGGCATAATCTACATACAATTTTATTAGCACTATTATTACTATATCTAAATCTATGAGAGGCAATATCTGAGACTCCAAATCTAACTTTGGTAAGTGCACTCTTTATGTACCTGCTTATGTCAGTGTTAAGATATGGTTCAAAACAATTAGTCGTCTTAAAGGTTCTATATTCAATGAAACGATCACTGGTGTGAATATGATCATGCCAATCTTGCCATTTACAATCTATGATACGTTGTTTAAAACATTTGATAAAGACTGAAACATTTTCAACACCTTGATTATCCCATACAAACCCAAAACCGAAAGAATTTAAACATTTACGAACATTTGTTACCCAAGTTAGCTTTCCATTTACATCTAGATTGTATAACATTTTATATGCTCTAAAAGGTAATTTATTGCTTTCCATTCGAGTCAACTTTAGCCAATATGCAATACATTTAGCATAAGAGTTTAGGTATATTGGGTATCTACCCAGTTCACCGTACACTAAATCATTCGGAGTGCGACTATCAACATTTAGAAAACGCTTTAAAGCAAATAAATGTAATTTTTCTATTTTATTCCCTTTCTCAAAAGCCCAAATTTCAGCCCCATATTGTAAAATTGATTGAACTTGTGAATCAAATAATTTCTTAAACACATTAAAGGAACTACAATCGAGTTTGTACAAAACATGGAGTATAACGAGGACTGCCCTTTTCCCCCTATTAACTAGATCTTCACATGCAGATGTAAAGCTAAGAGAGAGAGAGAGAGAGAGAGGGAGAGAGGAGAGAGAGAGAGAGAGAGAGAGAGAGAGAGAGAGAGAGAGAGAGAGAGAGAGAGAGAGAGGAGAGAGAGAGAGAGAGAGAGAGAGAGAGAGAGAGAGAGAGAGAGAGAGAGAGAGAGAGAGAGAGAGAGAGAGAGAGAGAGAGAGAGAGAGAGAGAGAGAGAGAGAGAGAGAGAGCGAGCGAGAAAGGAACAATACACACACACACACACTTACACACACACACACACACACACACTTACACACACACACACACACACACACACACACACACACACACACACACACACACACACACACACACACACACACACACACACACATATATATATATATATATACATATATATACACACATATATACACACTCTCTCTCTCTCTCTCTCTCTCTCTCTCTCTCTCTCTCTCTATATATATATATATATATATATATATATATATATATATATATATATATATATATATATATATATATATATATATATATATATATATATATATTGTCCTAGAAAAAGTCTACGGATGTAGACGAAAATTTGGACAATATTTATAAATAAACAAGACTAATCTAGTTTGGAGTTGTTTTTCCGACTTTGCATTTTTAGTTCAAATACGTTATATATATATATATATATATATATATATATATATATATATATATATATATATATATATATATATATATATATATATATATACCTGCTCTTCTACTCTCTTCGAGGGATTGTAACTTTAGAACATTATTATTTTTGTTATTTTACTTAAGATTGTTACCATTTCTTTTTAATTAAGTGCTGGTTTGCTTTTATTGTGGACTTTCAATCTGGTGCAAAGAGGACAACCTTTCTCTTGTAGAAAGTCTTCTAGCTCAGTTTGAATGTTCACTGTGGACATACTTTGCAGGCCGATATGCAGACTGAAGAGTCTTTCTCAAAGACGAAACAGCTGTCTTTGCATAGGCATTGTCTATCTCCCCCATTGGGAGAAAAAGTAAATCAGCACATTAATTTTTTTTATAATTATTTTCAGAACACAGAATAAATTGTAAAGTTAAAATTAAAGTTATTCAGTTTCTTTCTTAGGCTCACAAACTTAAATATTGGACACAAAACAAGTTTTTTTCAAGCAAACTATATATATAAGAGGAAAGTTTAATGGTGTGGTTGTTTTTTCTTCTTCAATTCTTGTACGTTTATATATATATATATATATATATATATCCACTGGACAGTCAAATTGCAGGCCGATGATGCAAACTGATGAGACCTTCTCTTAGGTCGAAACAGCTGTCTTTGCATAAGGCACTGTCCCTCCCCCATTGGGAGAAAAAGTAAATCAGCACAATTTATATTATTTTTTTATTTTTTTATTTTTTTATTTTTTGAACACGGAACATTACTCAAAGTTAACGTTAACTGGTTTTGTTTCTGAGGTTCACAAATAAAGACATTGGACACAGAAAAGCTTTATCAAAGCAAACTATTCTGCATTTCAAATGCACTAACTTTTCAGCAAAACTTCTACAACATCTTGCCAGAAAACCCAACAGAAGGAACGTGTAAAGTTGTCAAAAACTGGGCAAAAAAATGGTCATCTCGGGGTTTGGGGGAAAGTGACGTGGTGCAATATGTGACAGATTTTGAAGGCACAAGACCAGGCCATTGCAAACCTTTGATCAAAACACATAAGCAGCCACCTTTTCCTACACGACTATTGCTAACAGGATGTTCCACACCCACTCAACACCTGTCCAAAGTAGTCCAACAGGCCATGGCCCACTTAGTTACGCACCTTCCATACCAAGTACTAGACAGCAAAGAGTTTTTGGCCAAGTTGCTCAACATCAACGACACGCTTACCCCCCTTCCAGATGATGCGTGTTTTGCAGTCTGTGACGTTGTTTCACTCTTTCCAAA
>CM065706.1:22571832-22574332 GCA_017654935.2 Phymorhynchus buccinoides | reverse complement strand
TACTAAGAACTTAAAGCTTCGCTGGGCGAATCATAAATCGGACACCAAGTTGAAAAAGACAACTAAATGTACAGTGTCAAAACATGTCAATACAGTGCCACATCCAGACTCTAAGAACCTTGATTTCTTAGAGATCATAGCAATTGATAGTGTGCAAGACGAACAGAAACTGTTACAAAAAGAGATATTCTGGATCTGTAACCTTGGCACACTTTTTGTAGGCCTCAATACGAGGCAAGATGTCCACACCGTGCATAGAAGGTAAAAGAAAGGGCAAGCAGAATCAGGATTTCGTTTTGTTAACAAACCGCTAACAGAACCGGTTTGTAAAAGAATGGGGAAGAAAAATCCGGATATCATGTTGTTAGCAAACAATCATCAGAACCGTTATGTAAAAAAATGGGAAAGAAAAATCTGGATAGCATTTTGTTAGCAAGCCGCTAATAGAATAGATATGACTGTCCCACTTTTAAATAACAATTTTATAATAAACAGAAAAATGAACGCAATAAAACTTCACATCTCCTATAACCAATATTATCCCTGAGCCCTAACACACCCTATTTTACATCCCCTGAAAACAATGTTGTCCTAGACTTGTTCTAATAGACGCACAAAAAGTATGGAAAGAAGTTCTTACATGCACGCATGTACACGCACATGTGCGCGTGAGCGAACACAACCATGCATACACAGTCAAATCCAAGTATGCAAGCAAACACACAAATGAGCAAACATGTTTAAATCTCACATACAACCACACGTAAATTTCATTTTGTTCATTCAATTTTAATGGAAACAACAAATCCGAAATATACAACCGAATAATAGTTGGTTATCTGGATTCCAAAACTTCTGTTATTGAAAGGACTTTTGTATTGTATTAGTATGAATGTGATTTACGTGTTTGGGGGGTTGGTTTTCATTATGATATGGATAATTACTATTTTATTTGGGATGTCTTGGTTAATAGAGGTGGATGAAATGTATTATGCAAACAATACTGTTCTTTCTGTACACTTTTTGAAGAGTATATACGAGGCATGTTTAGATAACAAACAGGTCATGGAGAAAAGCTCGTGAAATGAAATCATAGTTCACCCTTAAGTGTTCTTTTTTTTTTTTTTTTTTTTTTTCTTTAACAGATGTTTTGAGTTTTCACTCACAATTCAAATATAAAAGGTGTGCGTTATTTAGAAGTTGCCAGTGTTGATATTGAAAAAGTTGGCTTTTACCAACAAAACTTTTTGAGATAATATATTTTTTTTAATGAAACTGTGTGTTTTTGTGTCTTTTATAATTTTACTCATATATGTATATATATATATATATGAGTATGTGTGTGTGTGTGTGTGTTAAGTACAATACTTAATCTGTTTAAACCAAATAGGATCAAAACAGTGACAAACACACAACCATAAACGATGAGAACAGTTCAAATAAAGTAGAGCCCCTCTAGAGAGATCATGCTTCTTAATTATATCACATTTACTAGACTTATTAAGCATCTATAGCGCAACCATTGTGTGTGGTTTTGATGTGGCTAAGTTAAACTGTAGACACCCACCACCCCCACCCCCACCACCCCACCCCGCCCTCAGATGGCATGCAGTTGTGCGCAGTAACCATACATCATTTGATTGGATGACGGCAAGCGGCCATTTTCAGTCACTTACGTTGTTTCATGGAAACTGACTCTAACCCAACCCTAACCTTGTGCTAACCCTATCCCTTACCCGAGAAAAGCAAAAAGTTGTTTCTACTGAGTATTATGCAGTGATAATGTTTAGATGTGGGGCAAACAAAGTTTAACCTTTGCAAGTGACGAAAGTAGCAGCCAATCAAATTGAAGTATGGTTACTGCCCACAGCTCAATCCCTCAGATGTTCGCATTGGAAACGTGTCACTGAGAAGCCCCCACTCTGCCATTCTCGGGAAAGGGATAGGGATAGGAGCAGCCCAGGGTTAATTTTCATGGAAATTAAAGAACCAGTCTTTGAGATTGAGAGTCGTACACATGAAGAAAAAAAAGGTTAAGACTGGGGTTTCGAAGAAATGTTCTGCATACGTATTACTATGATTTAACAAAGCATCTTCAACCTCAGTTCTTACTAAAAACAATTAACATTTTAAAACTAACGCGTAAAATCGTATGGGGATGCGACCCGACCTGGCCACGTGAGTCATGATTCACGTGAAATACTTCCGTTTAAAAATAATTCTGCTATTGTCGCTCACTATGCGTACCCAATACGCGCGGATCACGACTCGCATCGTCACAGTCGCATGCAGATCCGAATCGTATGTAGTGTAGCAGGCCCCTTAATAGTACTTGTACGTGCGACCGTCATCAATCGCGAAAAGGGGGAGGGAAATATGGGAACCTTATCTGCGTAATGAGAGACTTAGTGCGATTTTTCTCACGCCAGAGGGCATGACGCTCGTGTGGGGCTAATCCTCTCTATATTATTAGTTGGGGATAAAGAAAGAGAGAGAGACA
>CM065706.1:22556832-22559332 GCA_017654935.2 Phymorhynchus buccinoides | reverse complement strand
TCCACTGTCCATCATGCTAATATTTGCTTGTATCCCTTTATATACGATTTATCTTTGACCTCTCTAGCTGTTCTTGTTCTTGTTCTTGTTGTTCTTGTTCTTCTTGTTCTTGTTCTTCTTGTTCTTGTTCTTGTTCTTCTTGTTCTTCCTCTTCTTCTTCTTCTTCTTCTTCTTAATAATAATAATAATAATTTAATTCATTTTAAAAAGTGACGCCTGTCCCTCGCGAGGCTCCAGGCGCCATTACAAAGATAAAAACCAACAGGTTTAAGAAAGAAGAGAAAGGAGACATACAAGATTAAAACATAAAAAAGAACTTTGACATCTTCTTCTTCTTCTTCTTCTTTTGCATCACGGGTGTTTCTTTTTTCCATTTCAACCTTTGTTTGCTGTGTAATCATTGCAATGGATACTAATTACCATATATCTTAGAATTCTTAGAATTATATCTTATCTTTCGTAGAAATCAGGGCCTGTATTCACGTTGAGATAGCATGAGACTTAGCATGATGCTAACTTAGAAGCTCTTCCAATGTCCTATAGGATTTAATAGGACTTTTGGAAGAGCATCTAAGTTAGCATGATGCTAAGTCTCATGCTATCTCAACGTGAATACAGGCCCTGGTTTATTTAGGGGGGGGGGGGGGGGGGGGGGGCGTGATGCAATTTACAATGTGCTCTACTTTTTTGTTCGGGGGTATTGAATATTGATTTCGAGAAGATGTGACGGGGGTCGGGGTTGGATGAGGGGGGGGGGGGGGGGGGGGGGGGGGAGAGTAGGTTCTTGAATTTTCTGTATCTTTGTCATGTCCTTTTTTTTAAATTATTAATTCTGAGATCTGTGCCCGCTTTGGGAACTGATTTGTTTATGAACTTTATTTACTGACTTGTAATGAATAAAACGACAACATTAATGTGTATTTTGGTGTATTGTTATGCATACACACACACGTGTGCGTGCGTGCGTGTGTGTGTGTGTGTGTGTGTGTGTGTGTGTGTGTGTGTGTGTGTGTGTGTGTGTGTGTGTGTGTGTAATGTGTGTGTGTGTGTGTGTGTATGTGTGTGTGTGTGTGTGAGTGAGAGAGAGAGAGAGAGAGAGAGAGAGAGAGAGAGAGAGAGAGAGAGAGAGAGAGAGAGAGAGAGAGGGGGGGGGGGAGGGTGGTTGTGTATGAGATTATGTGTTTACGTGCGTGTGTAAGTGGATGAATAAATGCGTGTTTGCAACATGTGTGTTGTGACGTGTGTTTTTGGGTGGGTTTTTATTTTTTATTTTTTTTACCGCTTAGTAAGATTTCATCAGTTTTATTTAGACAGTGGAATTGCTCATGCATCATGCCTCACACCTGTGGAAACCGGTCGCAGTGAATCGAATGGTAGGTAGGGTAGCTAGACCCTTAACCCCTGGACTGCCACCAACGTATCACGTGCTGACCTGATGACATCACTTGGGATGTCATCGGGTGAAGAGGAATAACCCTGGTCTAGCACAGTCAAGGGAGTTATATCCCCGGACCATTTTGCCAGATTGGCTCTATCAGTTGTCTTTTTTCATGGCATGATTTGCCCAATGGTGGTTTTTTCCATTAATTTTCTCTGGCAGCGAAGGGGTTAAGGAGGATTTGCGCTTCCTCGCCCCGTTCTCCAGAACTTTTGCGCACATTGAGGAGATAGTGAGGTCTTAAAGGGGCACCCTGACGGATGAGTTTTTTTGTGTGTGCGAGAAACACGTCGAGATCACCAGAAAGATATCCTTTTCAAGGATCGGAACACTCTGGTTTTCTAAAAAAATAATCAAACCGTCAAATCGGCTATTCCTCCTTGGCGGAGGTGCTGGAAGTCAAACTCTTTCAGTGAAAGAGAAGGCGCATGAATGAGAAAGCTTATCTTTTCTAATGGCCGCCAGAGTCGCTTAGACAAAAATCACGACGAAATGTCCACAATGCAAGCCTTTTTAATTACCGTTTACCAAAAGGAGTTTCGCTCACAACAAAGGAAATAGTTCCAATTTATTTTTACTGCACCACAAAGAAGAACACGCTTGAACCACCCTGGGTGTCCTCCACCCGCCCCGTCCAAAATGGCTTCTCTCTCCGGCACCTCCGCCAAAGAGGAATCCCCGTTTTGACGGTTTGATTTATAGGAAACCACAGCAAAGAGTGTTGCGATCCTTGAAAAGGCTGTCTTTACTGGTGATCTCGACGCGTTTCTTGCACACAAACAAAAAAACACTCATCCGTCAGGGTGCCCATTTAAGACTCCTTTATGTCCTCAATGTGCGCAAAAGTTCTGGAGAACGTTGCGAGGAAGCGGAAAATCCTCCTCATTCGCATCGCGACGATTTTGATTGATTAAAAAAGCTCAGAAATCACTCCAGCCATACACACGCACAAAACCACACACGAACAAAAGGAGAAATGAAAGAAGATATTTACAGGGCCGGACCCTACGTTTTCAAGGGGCGGGGGCTAATTCATCGAAGATGCGAAGCACCAAGACCCCT
>CM065706.1:22521832-22554332 GCA_017654935.2 Phymorhynchus buccinoides | reverse complement strand
GTGTGTGTGTGGCGTGTGCGTGTGCGTGCGTGTGCGTGTTTGGCGTGCACGTGTGTGTGTGTGTGTTGGGGGCGGGGGGGGGGGGGTGGGGGATGGGGGGGGGGGGGGGGGGGGGGGGGGGGGGTTAGCGTGCGTGCGTCGATGCGTGCGTCGTTGCGTGCCTGCGCACGCTGGTGTGTGGGCGTGCATTGTGTGCTGTTGGTGTTGGCGCTCTTTTTGCTGTTTCAGGACCAACCTCCTGGAACAAACTCTCTCTCTCCCTCCGTCAGCGACCAACCCTCTCTGCTTTCAAATCAAACCTCAAAACCTACTTGTTTCCCCGTCGTTGAAGCTCTTTCTCTCTTTCCCTCCTTCCTTTCTTGCCTTTAGGTTCCTATTCTCAAACGTGTGTGTGTGTGGTTTGTTATTGTCTTGTGTTAATGAATGCGTTATGATGCTTAAACGCGTGTGTGTGTGCGCTTCGACTTGATTTCTAATCAAGATTTAGCGCCATAATATGAGATTTTTGCTAATATCAGTGCATAGTGTATGTGTTGTAGGTGTGTGTGTGTGTGTGTGTTAGTGCAGTGCGTTGTGTGTTTGTCAGGTGCGCGAGCGCGCGCGTTGTGTGTGTATGTGTGTGTGCGTGCGTTCGCGCGCGTGTGCAAGCTTGTGCGTGTTTGTGCGCGCGCGCGTGATTGTGTGTGTGCGCGTGCGTGTAGTATCTGAAGTTGACATAGTGTATACTCTAGGCCTTCGTATTTTGCCTAGGAATCTGAAGACGCACATTGACTGCGTGGAAGCAGCGTGCGGGGAGGTCGGTCCTTCCGTTGTGGACCCCATGAACCAGATGCTGTCCCAGCGAGGAGTCCAGTGCGATGTTTAGGTAAGTGTGCGCGTGCGTGCGTGCAAGTGTGTATGTGCGCGGTGCAGCGCGTGCGTATGTGTGTGGTGTTTGTGTGGTGTGTGTGTGTGTGTGTGTGCGCGTGCGTACGTGTGTCTGATTTGTGTGCGTGCGTGTGTGCCAGTGTGAGTGTGTGTGCGCGTCTGCGGTGTGGGTGCGTATGTATGTGATTGTGTGATGTGTGTTGTGTTGTTGTTCTTTAATTTAACGTCTGTTTTCACTTAAAAGTGATATTAGAAAGTGTGTGATGTGATTGTGTGTGTTTGTGTGTTGTGGTTGTTTTTGTGTGCGCGCGCGCGTGTGTGTGTGTGTAGTGGAATGGGAGGGAGAAAGAGAGTGTGTTCATTTTGAGAGAGAGGGAGAAAAAGTCTGTAATGTGTGTGAGTGCATATTATGTGTGTGTGTGTGTGTGTGAGTGTGTGTGTGTGTGTGTGCGCGTGCGTTGTGTGTGTGTGTGTGCGTGCGGCGGGGTGTGTGTTTGTGTGTGTGTGTTTGTGTGTGAGAGAAGGAGAGAGAGGAGAGAGAGAAGGAGAGAGTGTAGAGAGAGAGAGTTGGAGAGAGAGAGAGAGTTGTGTGGTTAGAAGACAAAGATCACTAAAAAATGCGTCTTGCGCCGTGTGCAGGAGTATAAAACACAGTGTGTGGCACATTCTAAGCATTGCATACGTCATTCAGCTCAGTTTGTGGCGCTCGTCTTTGTTTTGAAGTCATTAATGTGATGTGGGTGTGTGTGTGTGTGGTGTGTGTGTGTTTCTGTGTGTGTGTCATTGTTGTGTGTGTGTATATATGTGTGTGCGCGCGCGCGAGCCCGTGTGTGTATGCTGCGCGCGTGGGCAGAGTGGTGTGTATGTGTGTCGACATGCGTACGTGGGGTGTATGCGACGCGCGCGCGCGCGCACTCGCACGCGCAGCGCGCAGCGCGTGTCGTGTGTTGTGTGTGTGTGTGTGTGTGTTCAGAGACAGGAGAGAGGGTATCCAGCCTCTAGAACCAACGGGATGATGGTCTCTGCCAGGTCACGTGATCTCCGTCAACTGTGACCTCTTACCCTCGGCCTGCTGTTGACCGCAATGTGATAAGCACCTAACTGATTAAAATTGATCGAGTGAATTGCTTGACGAACTGATCATCATTGAATTGATTGATTGAATGACCGATGGATGCATCATAGGTTGATTGATTGACAATCATCGATTGATTGAGTGAATGATGATAATTGGTTGACTGATTGACCATGATTATTGATTGATTGATGAGAGATCTGGTTGATTGATTATTCTTATTGATTGATTGACGATAATTGGTTGATTGATTATAATTATTGATTGATTGATTGACGATAATTGGTTGATTGTAATCGATTGATTGAGAGAAGCTGGTTGACTGACTGATCATAATTGGTTGAATTATGAGAACTGGTTGAATGATCGATTACAATCGATGGATTGATGAAATCTCAACGATCGGTTGACGAGATAATTTATGGATAATTGATTGATCGCAATTGATTATTATTTCATTCATTCATTGATGGATTGCCACGTGAGAATGATTGACCGATTGATGAGAATTCGTTGATCAATGTTCGATTTCTGGCTTCTCCGATATAATTCAAGGGAAATAAATCAATGCTGAATGTACGTTCCATAATGATTACTTCCCTTATACCGTTCCCGTTCTGGTCAACGAGTTTGATGAAGGAATTTTGTTCCCCATTAATCCTTGTGTGTGCGTGTGTGTGTCGAACACACGCGTCGTATGTGTTGCGTGTGGGTATGTGTGTGTGTATAGTGTGTGTGTGTGCGCGCGCGCGCGTGCATGTGTGCGAAATGAGAGAAAGAGAAGACAGACAGACAGAACATCAGACAGACAGACAGGACAATTCAAGAGGTACGGGTCTACATGACCTACACGCATGCATAGCGCGCGCATGAACATTCACATTAGATCAGCACACACACACAACAAACACCCACACACACACACACTCTCATCGTCTATCTTCTCACAAATCACACACATACACACTCTCTCTCTCTCTCTCTTCTTCCCCCCACACGCCCCCCCCCCCTCCTCCCCGCCCCTCTCTCTCTCGCTCTCTACATACTCTCTCTCTCTCTCCATCACATCACACAGATACATTAAAACCCCTCCGATTCAAAGTACCCTCGTTCAACAATAGAACTGATATATCAAACGATAATGTAACCCTTGCACGTGCGAACATTAATGTACTCAATAAATACCCCCAACATATTTTTCTTTCTTTCTTCATTTTGTATGCATTCGTTTTATTTCAATGTATTCCTTAAACCACAATGTCATATTGATTTGATGTAAAAACAACAAACAAACAAATCAACAGTGCTTCAGCAGATTGAAATAAGACAACACAGAATCAAACGCAAAGATCCCCTTCTGCAACCAACCAACATCGGATCAACGAAATTGAACAAAGGGGGGAATACTCTCTTTCTAACTAACTCCCCTCCTCGGGTCCGCGGCCACATTGTGTATTGAGAATGATGCTTTTTGTTTGTCTCACGTTGGGTTCTGACCCACGGTTTCACTGCTAGAATGATTGGTATCGTAAATCAACTTCGTTGTAGGGGGGGGGGGGGTTAATATCACCGAAAGAGAGTATTTTCCCCCCTTTTGTTCAACTTTCACGTATCTCCTTTCTTGGCCTCACTATTATCATTCTTCTTTCAAACACAATCACATTTTCAAAAAAAAAAAAAAACCAATCACACCATAACTATTCAACGGACGACTCATATGTCCTTGTCTTTTTGGTGCGAGATGAAAAGGATAAATTGTAGTAGTAGCAGCAGAGAGAGTGGTAGTAGTAGTAGTAGTAGTAGTATTAGTAGTAGTAGTAGTAGTAGTAGTAGTAGTAGTAGTAGTAGTAATAGTAGTTAGTAGTAGTAATAGTAGAAGTAGTAGTAGTAGTAGTAGTAGTAGTAGTAGTGAGTAGTCAGTAGTAGAGTACAGTGGAATACTCCCTTATAAGACCTCCCAGTATAATACTTCCCTCCCATATAAGACCTACTTTTTTTTAGACATTGCCCTTATTTGTAAGCATTAAAAAAATTACCTCCCTTATAAGACCCCCTCCCTTATAATACCCCAAAAAAATCATTCCAAATGATGTCCCCACACCACTAGTGGTAGTAGTATTAGTAGTCTAGTAGTAGTAGTAGTAGTAGTAGTAGTAGTAGTATCCAGTAAGCAGCAGTATTAGTAGTAGTAGTAGTAGTAGTAGTAGTAGTAGTAGTAGTAGTAGTAGTTAGCAGCAGTAGTAGTAGTAGTAGAGTAGTAACATTGCAAACAAAACATTAAATGTATAATCATAGTCCATGCGTTGGTGTGAGACGGATCAAAGAGGCATAGTCGCTGGTGGTATAAAAACCAAGTGTACGCAAAAGTTAAGTAAAAGATGCAGATTCGACCCCCAACCAAACAACCCCCCCCCACCCACCCCCACCCCTGTCACATTTCTTGGTTCATTGGCGTTTATTCCCCGTCTGGGCACGTTCTGTTTTTTTTTTTTTTTTTTCTTGTTGAAGGTTTATATGTAATCTTTGATTGGTGTCTTGTTTTGTTTTTCAACTTTTGGTTGTTGTTGTTTTTTCTTCCATGTACCCCATCAAACCTCGTTATCTTCTATTATTATTGACATGCATATTTTTTAATCGTGTAAATGGGTGAACATTGATGCTAAATATAGAAAACGATAGAGGTTTAAATGGTCACGAGCCGGATGTATAAAAAGGAAGGAACAAACGCGACTGGCGCTTATACATATCTGTATTGTTAAAACCTCGGGACTTTCCTGGTGTTGCGATGCTTCCGGCATTGCCTCCAGGATCGTTCCCACATCTTTATATCTATCTACTAAATGTCCCCGCATGTGCCTGTTCCAGACCGGAGGACATTAAACAAATTTTCATTCATCCAACTGGCCGCCAGTTCCGCCTCACTGGCCTAGCCATATTAGGTAGCACTTCCCACTCCTGTTTTTTCCCTAATTTGCGAGAGGGCTTGTCTCGCGCGCCGCCTCGCTTGTGTCGGAGTAGCGTGACCCGATTCCATGGATGTGGTTTTGTGTGGTTTTAAAAAGACCAAACGTCACGTGTCAAAATCACTGTTTTCCCTCTTATAGCTGTAAGAAATCTGAAGAAATCTTCTACATATAAGAATGTGACACGTGACGTGGGGGGGTCCTTTAATTGTTCGAATCTGCAGTAAGAAAGCCAAGACTGAACAGCCGGAAAGAACCGAGAAATGGATGAATGGGGCGTTGATCTGCATCTTTGCCGCGCCAAAAGGTAGAAAGGGGGGGGGGGGACCTCAGCAAGGTTTTTGATACTTACAGAACCCAAAGCTTGTTTAGAAAAGAGAAAAGACTCCACAGATATTTTTAAAAAAAATCCCAAGTCTTATTATCCGTTAACAAACTTAAATCAGCAAAAAGCTACTGAAAGTTTGTACATTTAATTAAGCAAAAACGTTGGGTTCGAAAGTAATCTGTTTCAACAAGCTTGAACCCTTAGAAGAAACTCACGCAACAAAGAAAGAGCAAATTGATTTATGATTATAAAAATCAAAATCAATATTCAAGAATATTATAAAAATAAAATAAAATATATATACAAACTATTTTGGGCCCCGTGCCCATCAGATCCACAACACGTAAGTTCCTGCACAGAAACCCCATTTGCTCAGATAATAGTATAAACGGAAGCGTGAAACGCCATCCGTAATCCCCCCCCCTCCGCCTATTTCTTATATAAGTGAACGGGGTTTTCTGTACGGAACTTGCGGATTGCGGATGTGATTGCACGAGCCTAACATCAGAATGCATTTAAAACAAGAAAAAAGAAATGGGAGATAAGATTAATAATTCTCACACCAGAAAAAAATTACAAATTATTTGAAATTATGCTGTATGTTATTTGCAAAATAAAAAGTTGGGTGGGTGTGTTCGAATGGACACGGCGTAAGCAATTTTATATTTTTTTATTTTTTTTTAATATACTTCCAGTGTTTGTAATATGTTTTTCTTCTCGATTTGCTTTTTGTCTCGTAATATTTGTAAAGCGCATCTGGGATGATCGTTTTTAAAAAATTTGTATCGAACGAGCGCTATCAAAGCTTTATTTATTTATTTATTTTATATTTATTTTATATTAATATAGCTAGGTTATGTTTTAGGAAGGCAGATGCTCGGGTATACGGACCCCTATCTCACGATTCTATTCTCCAGCCTACGGGTACGGCGCGTCATCACGGGACTCATATAAACTGTGCCACTGACGTCTTTAAAAATTAAAAAAAAAAAAAAGACGCTACTGACATTAACTCTGCTGCTTGTTCCAACCCTATCCCTAACCCCTATTCCTTACCAAGATGCGTTAATATACGAAATAAAGTTTTGTTGACGTAAAATTTCGACTATGAAGAGTTACTGATCTTAAAACTGGTCTGAGTGTATTTAGGTATTAGGTAATTATTAGTTACTTTATAGTCACAGAGGCACCTCTGTGAAATTTGGGTTGCCCCACCTGGAAGCGCGTCGCAGCAAGGCGCGCCACCCATTTTTTTTTTTTGGCATGCGAATTTTTTTGTTTGGACCGTGATGAGGAAGTAAACGGGAGGGTGGTAAATTTTTGACCGTAAATGACAACTTTTTTCGGTTGCCACTTGGGTTTAGCGTGTGCTAAGAAGTGCATGGCAACACGGCACCTCGTTTATCGTCGCATCCCAAAGACTCCAACGTTCGACCGTAACTAGCGCAAGTGAGAGGGGAAAAATCCCCTGTAACCCAGGTTCGAACTCACTCGGGATTACTTGACACGCAATGTCGAACGTGTTACCAACTATACACACTCTATGCGGAGCGCGCTGCCACTCTACACAGCACCGCCGTACCCGTAGGCCACACTATCTACTGGGTGTTTTTTTCGCAAAGTAATCATTTAGAACCGGGCAAAGTTAAGGAAGAAGGAAGGGAAGTGAAAACACGGCGACTAATGAAAAACAAAGCTTCAAAATTCCCGAAAAACTGGTAAGGAGAAATTAGAGTTTAAAGACCCCCTAGTTGGCCCCGAAAGCATTGTCTTTTTCTAATTTTTCTTTTTCTAAAATGCATAGAGATACACTGAGATAAATCGTTCCCTTCATTTAAACTACCTGCACACTGACTCATTAACTGAACCCCACGCAGTTTACCCACAAGAATCGAAGCGTCAGAGGAGGGTCATTTTGACCTCCTGGAATTTTTTTTTTTTTTTTTTTATTACGATATATTTACAGCACTTTGGAAGAGCAAGGAAAAGGAGCCATCTTCGTTTTTTTAATTTGGGGTTGGGGGACTTTTTGTATGTGGGATCCTAAAACAACCTCATTGCCCTTATACCTGGCGCAGACCAACCAAAAAAAGGGACTTAATTTTTGTTGGGGTCACGTGTCCTTTAGTAAAACTGAAGGAAGATCATATGTTTTTTATATAAGCAACCACATCTGAAGGACAACTAATAAGACCGATATATTCTCTCTCGAAACAAATAATATTTATACCAGATGTTACTGTTTGAAGCAAGCGGTTACTATCGCATAAATATCGTTAGACAAAGTATAGTACACTGGAACCTCCCTATAAGACCTTCCCAAATCATTCAAAATGAGGTCTTAATTTTGGAGGGGGTTATATAAGGGAGGTAAATTTTTAATATACTTGCAATTTGCACGGAAGGGCAATGTCTCAGAGAAGGTAGGTTCTTAATTAAATTTTTGAACCTTTCAACGCTAGCCCATTCCTCAGCCCACAATTTCCCATTAAACTCACCCGAGTAGAGAACAAATGTCGTTTGGAATACTGTCGATTCCTCATGACATGCATGAAACTAACTTAGGGTCCTATCCTACCCGAACAAAAACCTTCCCAAAATTAAGAACATAACATGGCTTTGGAGTCAATAACGGACTATCTTCAGATAGTCCATTGACATAGTATTATTGAACTTTAATAAATACGAAAACTAATAACTTTATAAAAAATGGAGGCGACTGCAAGAAATACTAAAAAGCATCCCTCCCTTTTATTATTTCTGCAGTCATTTTTTGATACAAGTTATTAGTTTTTGTAAAGGTTCATAATAATACTCCAATGTAACTATCTCTAACGAATGTTCCTTTTGACTCATCCATCGAATTTTATTAAAGGTCACTGGAACAGACTCCTCATGTGTTGCCTTGTAGTGACGTGGTGTTAAATCATTGGTGGTGCCAGAGGCGACAAGAGGCGATGATCAGGGTTTTTAAATGGGAAGGGGGTCTTATAATGGGGCATGGGGGGGGTGGGGGGTCTTTATAAGGGGGTTCCAAAGGATTATGTGTTTAAAACAACACAAAAAAACAGTAATTTTATATCGTATCCTACAAACGTCATACTCAAGAAGCATTTAAGACAGTAACGTAATATGGCCATGGTTTCATAAAATGCGATAACAAACAGTATTTGCTTATAATAAAATCAAATAAAAGGAAAAGGTCGAAGCTAAGCAACTGTTTACTAGAAATAAAAACTGTCACACTCTAAAGTCCTAACTAATAATTAAATCCTGAAAAGTTCTATATTTTTTTTTTAATTTTTTTAAAAGATCACGCCTAATGCTTAGAGAAAAAGGGAAAAGACATTTTTTTTTATTATGATAACTATGAATCAAATTTTTAAAATGAAACCACATCCTAAACCGCAAGGCGATCTTTTTTTTTTATTATAAAGAAAGCAGAATATATATCTAAGGAAACGCTACAAAACTTGTACAACGTAAACACATAAACGCAAATAAACGAATAACAACACGCAACAAACAAATTAATGAGAAGATTCAATGATGAATTTACTTTTCACAAACACACACACAAACCAACATAATACCTAAGGAATAAAATAAAGTAGGCATAATGTTTCTTAGATAGTAATATCCATGGCGCCTAGAATTGAGTCGAACAAAGACTACAATAAAATGAGGAGTATTGTTTTTTTGTAAGCATATTTAAAAAATACTAAGCAGCGGTAACCTATCTGTTCAGATGTTTTAAACTTAATGGATGTGAACAGGTTGCTATCATCCGAGTGTTGATGTTAACCGTTAATAAAATATGCATATTGGTGCAGAATGATAAACAAACCGAGTGAGTGAGAGTGAGCGTAAATGTGTGAGAGAGAGAGAGAGAGAGAGAGAGAGAGAGAGAGAGAGAGGAGAGGAGGAGAGATAGGAGAGAGAAGGAGAAGAGAGCATGTTTTGTTTGTTTTTTTGTCTCGCACAACAAAACAACACACTCAGGTTCCTAGTAACATACCACGTCCATTTTGGTCCACGAAGACAAGGGGGGCCGTTTCACAGGGGGGGCCTAACTTTAAGAATTGCGCTATCGCTCAAATCGGCAAAAACTTCTAAGAAACACAACCCTTCGCTGCCGATAGTTAGCGTGACGTTTTTGTTCTTTCTTGCCAAACACTCACCCGATCAAGCCTCGAACTATCCGGAACTAGTAGGGGGTGAATATATTCTGTTGTTTGTTTGATTGATTGGTCCCATTAAAGTTTGGTTAAAATAATAAATCACTTTTTTTTACCAACCAGACTATAGAGCTTTTGTAATATTCTTCCGCAACAAAACGTTTTTCCTAAAGTGTTTCTTAGACCCCCTTTTGCGTATAACAGCTATGCGCGCGGCGAGCCGCGACCGTCGTCTAGAGACACTAAACCCTGGACTCCGTCCGTTTTAAAAAAACCCCCTCCCTTCCCGTACACGGGGTGTACTGCTGCACCCATACTTAATTGTTTGCTTGCATCTTTTCAAAAAACCGTTCAGAGATCTTGCTAACATTTTTAATGAAGCTGTTGTCCATAACGTTCGAGCATGCGCACCCCCCAAACATCAATGCCTTTGTGTTGAAAAACAACAACTCGAGGTTCAATAAACAACAAAGTGATCGTTTAAAAAACGTTGGGGGGCTAAAATCTGAATTATCACAAGTTTACAATTTTTAAAAAATAAAAAAAAAAGAAAAAACAAACATTTGTTTTCGGGCACAACGCCCCGAGTTCACGTTTGTCGATCTCTTCGACTTCCCGTAAAATCATCGGTAGAAACTAGACTGATAATAAAAATAATTTGGCCACTTCCAGGCATACAGAAAAAAATGTTCAGTAAAAAACAACATAACAAAACCCAGCCTATCCACTTGAGGGCAACTGTCAGCCAACCCCTTTTCGCAATGACTACGTTACGTTTGAACACTTTGAGGAGAAGGGGGGGGGGTGGGGGGGGGGTGGGGGGGAGGGGGAGAGGGAGGAGGGTTACATTTAGAATTAAAACAAACACAGACAAAAAAACAACAATACTAACTTGTTCAATGGAACCAAGAAGAAAAGAAAAAACAAAAACAAAACAGAAAAAAACCTCAATAACTCCCACGAGGCAAACAATGAAAAAACAATTGAAATCATTAATTCACAACATCATTATTAACAATGATCCAAAAAAATATTGTTCCCAGACGTCCGATCCGTGTTTCATTGGTTTCCCGTTTTAAAAAAAAAAGCATTGGTGATAAACACGTGTCAGAACATTGATTGCTTCAAACTTGATTAGTATACACGTGACATGGGTCGAATCAACACACACTGGAATTAAAATCAATCCGCTTTCTTCTCCCGCCATCCCTAGACCTGTGTTTGAATATTTTGAAAGAAGAAGAAGAAGAATGAAGAAGAAGAATAAGAAGACAAGAAGAAGTATAGAAGAAAGAAGAAGAAGAAGATTTTTGTGTCTCTCTCTTCCTCTCTTCTCTGTGCTGGTGCCCTCGTCCTGACTCTTCTGTGTTCTCCGTCTCTGTCTTTCTCGTCTGTCTTGTCTGTATGTCTGGTCTCTTTTCTCTTTCTCTCTCGCGTTCTCTTTCTCTCTCGTCTACTCGTTATAAGTTGAGTGTGATTTGTTAATAGTGTGGCCTTGGGCGTCCTTTAAAGTGTCCATCAGTGGAGTGTTTGAGTGTTTCAAGTTGGTTGGCGAAAGTGTACTGTAGATTTGTCCTTCATTATTTGGGGGGCGTGATTGAGAAATAGACTGAGATCAGGGACGGGTGGGGTGTTGGTCAATGTTTGGATGTTACGTTTTGTTCATTGTGTTTGTTAGTCTATTTTAGTGATTTCTGATAGCGCTTTAGGAGGCTTAAAGATTAGGCGCTATAAAAGTTGTCCTATATAAATAAATAAAATAAGAGAAAGAACAAGGAGACGAAGAATGAACAGAGAGAGAGAGAGAGAAGAGAGAGAGAGAGAGAGAGAGAGAGAGAGAGAGAGAGAGAGAGAGAGAGAGATAGAGAGAGAGAGGAAGAGAGAGCAAGAGAGAGAGAGAGAGAGAGGAGAGGAGACGCATAAAAGTTTACGATATCGATTTTCAGTGTTTATGTAAAGAAGCCAAAAAACCATTAAATGCAATCATCACCTTCGAAACAACAAAAGACGTGAGACAATTAAATGATGCACATAAAATAACAAGGTATACTAATTTAATGTACTGCTTAGTTTGAAACAAAAAATGTAAAGGAGCTGCTACACTGCCACACTGGTTCGATGGGGGGGGTGAAAAAGGAGACTATCGGCTGATTTTTTTGACATATTGTGAGGCGTGATTACGTGGGAAATTCCATTCTTACCGTCTCAATAAAAATCTGAATTAATCCTACCAGTTTATGTTCACTGTTTTTTTTGTAGTCGTGTCGAGGCGTGGAACGAATCTGATTAAATGTGATTCCACAACCCTACCGAAGGACATTAAGTCGCTGGGCTAGTTTTTCTCACAACAGGCTTGCAAGTCAAAAAATCTCAATTTGTCTAAATTTGGAAGTTATGGATTTATTCGTACATCTCTAACATCATCTCTATTTCTATTTATAAAGGAGGATCTTTATTTATTGTTCTCCTAAATATAAATATACTGCCACAACACGTGCTTTGAATGAGATGGTTGATGCATTTTCTTCAGCTAGGCTAATCTTTAGACTGTGATTTCTCAAAATGGCCGACAATCACCATATCAACTTTGAATGCTTATAACTCTAAAACAGAAAAAAAAGTCACAAGAATGGGTCTTACATCATTTGAAAGAGAATTGTCTGAAGATTTTAATTGGACCATTGTTCGTCACAGAAGGGTCATTTTAAAAAATAACACTTAACCCTTTCGCTGCCAGCCATTGTTCAACCCTAAATTACCATTAAATTTAACTGGGTATGAGATTTAACTGGATCTTCAATAATGCGAATTGCCTTTCCTCGGTGACATATATAACATTAGGCCTATCCTTACCTCCCCAAATTACGAAAATAAGGTCTTCAGATAACAGGTCCTGATTTCGATGCCTTTTAGTGACATGGGTGTTAAATCATTGTGGTGCATAATTGTGACATTGGCGGCGAAAGGGTTAATGTCCTTCTCCTGGTGCTGGGTCACAAATATCTTATTTTTGTATCTGGACATTTTCATTTGATCCGTGTACTGCGGTCTACATTAATAACAGTGAACGAAAATGGTAGAGGTTTTTTTTGTTTTTTTTTTTTTTAAACGGAAGTGTTTCACGTGAATCATGACTCACAGACAACGTCACAATCGTATCGTATTGGGGTCAGATCGTATGCAGTGTGGCGCCGGCTTAAAGAAAGTAATAAAAACACACAGACAAAGGTAAACAGATGGATGAGGTCACCTCTGCGCAATGAAGGAAGACAAACTCATTGTCTGGCAATCCAACCACCATTATTTTACTGTTTAAACATACACGACAGCACGTGCTTCTTCGCATTACTACCAACAACAATAACAATAATAAATAATATAATAATAATAATATTTAATAATAATATAAGCAATACTATACAATAATAAATAATAATAATAATAAATAAATAATTAATAATGCTTATATAATAAAATAACAACAATAATAATATAGTAATAATAATAATAATACATAATAATTAATTAATAACGATTGCTTAGAGTCAGAACGGACTATCTTCAGATAGTCCCATTGACGCATTAATTGAACTTATTGACGAAAAGTATGAACTTGTTTCAAAAAAGGACTGCAGGAATATAAAAAGCATAATCTCCATTTTTATATTATTTGCAGTCTATTTTTTTAATACAAGTCCTTAGTTTTTGAAATAACATCAATAATTATTAATAAGTCAATGGACTATCTAAAGATTGTTTGTCTATATTTAATATATAAAGGCGTCATTCGCCCAAATATCCAGTAGTTTTTGTTTTGGCTCTTGTGGAATAAAATAACAGTCGAGCTTAACTTTACACTTGTCGTGTAGTTGTTTCTTCTTGGTTTTGTATGTTCCAATGACGTTGCAGTCTGTTTCAGTGTTTTTAAAATACGTCCCGTTTTGGACTCTAAGCCATCGAATAATAATCATAATAATGATAATAATATAATGATAATAATAAAATAGGATAATAATATCATAAATGATAATAATCATAATAGATAATCATAAAAATAATACTAATACTACTACTAGATAATAATAAATTAATAATAATGGATAATAATGATAATACTAATAATAATAATAATAACAAAAAATAACAAATAATAATAGAAATAATACATACTAATACAATATAATAATAATAATAATATATATAAATAATGCTTATATAGCGCAATTGGCAATAAATGAATAAGAAGGAAATGATGGATAAAATATGCGAACCATCATCTTCATCTAATAACCTGAACGACAATCGTTGCATAGGTCATCCTGATTTTTTTTTGGTGTGGGGTTGGGGAGTTGGGGGGGTGGGGGGGGTGGGGGAGGTAAGGTAAGTCGTTTCAAATCAATTAGTTTTCTGTTTATATTACCTGGTTGGTTGTTCGGTTTGGTTTGTATTAATTTTTTGATTCAAGGCGACACAGCGCGAGTAGGCACACACGACACACGCACGTAACCGCGCACCCTTATACAGACAGACAGAAAGACATACACACGCGCGCGCCGCCCGGGCGAGTGGCATACGCACGTGTAAAATACACGCACGAATACGTAATAATATGAATATATATATATATACAAAACCAAAAACCAAACCACATGTATATAATTATATATATACATGATAGACACGCACACTCCCAGTCGTCGATTTTGTGAACATCCTAACAAAACACCGCTATATCTATATGTGCACTCTCCCATCACACACAGCACGCGCTAGGGCGGGGAGGAGGGTGGATGCATACCGGGCGGGGCGTGTGTGGTTGTGTGTGTGTTGGTGTGGGGGGGGGGGGTGGGTAGGGAGGCAAAGCACACGCAAAACAACAAATATACATTTCCTGCTATACGAACAAGGCGCTCTTCCACACACCGACCGCAGTTCCATGCTTATGGTTGTCGGTTGTGTTTGTTCTTAGCAGTGGATATCCCCGCATTATAACTCCCCCCCCCTCCCCCATCCATCACACAACACATACACATACACATACACACCCGCACGCCACCGTACGCATACTCAACACACACATACGCCACACGCACAGCACATACGCACCATCAACGAATTCACCTCACACACACACACACACACATCCCATACACACACGCACACACTCACTTCCTTTCAACTAGTGGGAACTCGAAATAAGAAAACATTACAATCTACACAACACATAAACACTCACCACTCATCACACAAGAAAAACACGCTACTCACTCACAGAAACAGGTCACACACACCCAATGAAACTAATACCACAACACACACTAGTAAACTCCGCACATGCACGCACACATACACAAACACACACGTACACACACAAACATACATACACACACACACACACACACACACACAAGACACACACACCACAGAAAATACACACACACACACGACACACATACTAGAATTGGCTGTTATTCATAGGAAAAAATAAAATAAAGTTGAAAGCCTAAAGCATAGCAAGTAATTCAGCGTTATTTTATAAAGACAATTCTCATTTTCTTTTCTAGTTTCTATTATGCGCGGATTCTAAAGCCAGCAATGCATGTTATCAAGACTCCCAACGCATGCCAAAAAAATATAGATTTTGAATAACATGAATCAAATAATTGAAATGAATCATATAATACACCTTCTTCCCATGAAAGGCATTACCGTTATTTTTTTAGTTGGGTGCCTTCTCATTGTGGAATATCAGCAAATGAACGGGTAGACCAAGTTGCAAAAAACAAAGGCAGCTCAAAATATTAACCACGCTGTATCAATTAATGTTCTTTTTAGATCTGACAGAATGTTTCTCAATTATAAACAAAACATCTTAGACCGTACGCCACACTATACCCCGCCTGCACCCCCCTGCGGATTTTATGAGACCCCACGAAAGCCTATCCCCTAGGCAGGATGTTTGCCTTCGATCATCCTCCAGGTGTGGATGTGGCAAGGGCACAAACCTTACGGTACTCCGAAATGAAGTCCACAGCACAAAACGTATTGTTTGTCCTGAAAACTGATACCCAAACAAATTGTTTCATAATTATGTCGACACCTTTGAAACCTCTTTTGTCAACCAAACTACTTTTGTCGACACTTTTGAAGCAACTTGTGTCAAACCTAACCCCTTTTGTTGAACCAAACCACTTTTGCCGACACCTTTGAAACCACTTTTGTCGACCATCTTTGAAACCACTTTTGTCGACACCTTTTTAACCACTTTTGTCGAACCAAACCACTTTTGTCTACACCTTTGAAACCACTTTTGTCGACACTTTTGAAACCATTTTTGTCGACACCTTTAAAACCACTTTTACCGTAACCTTTGTAACCACTTTTGTCGATACCTTTGAAACCACTTTTGTCGAACCTAACCACCTTTGTGGATACCTTGGAAACCACGTTTGTCGACTCAACTGCCTAATGTCGTTCAACGTTTGTCGACCGTCGATAAAAGTGGCTGGTCGACCAAATTTGCTTCAGCTGTTAGTCTGTGTGTGTGTCACAAACGCAATCAGAAAAGAAGTATTTATGGCGTTGATTAAATTTGACGCGCGCGTGTGTACGTGTGTATGTGTGAGTGACATGAAGATAGAGAGGGGGAGGGAGCAGATAGACCGAGAGAGGGCGAAGTAGAGAGAGAGAGTGAGAGGAGAGAGAGAGAGAGAGAGGGGTGGGGGGGAGAGGAGAAAAGAAAACAGGCGGTATGATGGATAAGGCGGAGAGGGTGTGACGAGAAGAGAGAGAGAGAGAGAGAGTAGAGAGAGAGAGAGCGAGGGGGGGGAGTGAGGAGAAACAAACAGGCTATGATGGAAAGGCAGAGAGGGTGTGACAGGAGAGAGAGAGAGATGAGAGAGAGAGAGCTAGAGAGAGAGAGAGAGCGAGAGAGAGAGAGAGAGAGAGAGAGAGAGAGAGGGAGGGAGTAGAAACCAAACATGCTATGATGGAAAGCAGAGAGGGTGTACAGAGAACAGATAGGAGAGAGATAGAGAGAAAGAGAGAGAGAGGGGGAGGGAGGGAAACAAACAGGCTAATTATGGCGAAAGGCAAGAGTGTGTGACAGAGAAAAGAGAGAGAGAGAGTAGAGAGGAGATAGAGGAGAGAGAGAGAGATAGAGAGACTGAGGGGGGAGGGATAGAAACAAACAGGCTATGATGGAAAGGCAGAGAGGGTGTGACAGAGAAAGATATAGAAGAGAGAGGGAGAGAGGGAGAGAGAGAGAGAGAGGGGGTAGAGAGAGATAGAGAGAGAGAGGAGAGAGAGAGAGAGAGAGAGAGCGAGAGAGGAGATAGAGGAGATGAGCGACGACAGACGGAAGAGCGTGTAGACACTACATAAACAGTTAAAACAGACACAAAAAGTCATTGTGTTGGTTTTTGGAACCAGTACATCATTCTCTCTCTCTCTCCCTCTCTCTCTCTCTCTCTCTCTCCTCCCTCCTCTCTTTCGCACCTCCCCTATGTTATAGGCCGGAGGCCTGAAGCATTAAAATTGTGTTCAATTGTGTGTGTGTTCTCTCTCTCTCTCTCGCTCTCTCTCTCTCTTCTCCCTCTCTCTCTCTCTATCTCCTCTCTCTCCCCCTCTCTATGTGATAGGTCCCACCCGGAGGCCTGAAACTATAACATGTGTTTCACGTTTGTTTCTCCTCTCTCTCTCGTCTCTCTCTCTCTCTCTCTCTCGTCTCTCTTCTCTCTCTCTCTCCTCCTCTCGCCATACAGATTGGAGCATAGAGGGGTACGTTTGCCTAAAACCTATATCCCTTGGAAATATAAAAGTTTAAGATCTTTTCAGTTTTCCTCTCTTCTCTCTCTTGAATCTCCGAAAACAAAACAAATTAACTCCTCCCTCGTTCGCCCCATCTCCCTCTCCCTCCTCACCTTCTCTTCCAAAAATCTCGGGCCGTCCCCCCTCTTTCTCACAGCTGATCTCTCTCACCTCTCTCCTCCTCTTCTCTCCCACGTGTGTCGCCGACCTTCTCATCTCCGCCCTTCCCCCCCCGCCCTCTCTCCCCCCCGGTTCCCCCCCGCCCTCTTCCACCACCCCCACGACGTCTCCCCTCCCGACCAGCTCTCTGCTCCCAGTTCCAGCCCCCCCCCACCCGGGTCATTCTTATTCCCCCCCTAATCCTACGCTAAGCGGCCCCGTAAAATAGCCTTTTCTTTTCTGTGGCATCATCCCTAGCCTGGCTTCTGGAAAAAGTCGGCAGCTTGAGCTCACAAGTCCTGAGGACTCAACTGGCAGGCTTGACCTATACCCCCAAAAAAACCCCCGGGAAACCAATGCTGTCTCTGTCCATTCCTGAGGGTTGTTATCCAATTAGTATAGCCTATAACAATGTTACGCCCGATCGTCGTGGAATTGCCCCATTTTCATGAAATGGCTTAAAATGACTTGGGCCCAGCTTCGTGAAGTAGCCAATTTAAAACTTAATCATAAACCCTTTCATACAATCTATCGCCACGGTCGCCATCATTGGCACCACAATAATTGTAAAATCACCCACTAGGTTCTAAAAGGCACTCAGATGATGGGGGTCTGGTATAGATATCAGTGACCGTTATGTTCCTCTAATTATTTGGGAGGTGAAGGATCAGGATTTAAATCAGGCCCTGATTTTATGCATGTTTCGCCAGGATTGAGATCCCGTAATTATTGCGGTACCGAATTAATCTATTCTCTACCTGGGTTATGTTTAATTATATGGTAACACTTTTTGGCTATCGTTGAAGGGTTTTAAAGAAGACTTCTGATTTAGGGAAGGAATATGAATGCCAAATTGGTGTTCGTTCATTTAGCACGCATAGGATCAAATGTCATAACGTCAATGATAAACACACTGTAGTGATTCATTTAAAATTATTTTTCCTTCAGACTTTGATGTGGTAAAGAGTTATTGATGCACCACATGTGAGCTCAGTGCATACCCCAATGAGTAGCATTGGGTACGAGTTGGGGGTGGCGGGGGGGGGAGGGGGGGGTGGTGGGGGGGGGGGGGGGGGGGGGGGGGTGGGGGGGGGGGGGAGGGGGGGGGGGGGGGGGGGGGCAGATTGTATGTCAAATACAATGGTAGAAAGTTTCTACTCTGTCGAATCAACCTCATATCTAATACTGCTGGTGATATTGATGATCATTGGATAAAGTGGAACTCCTTCCGTGCTCTTATGAGACCTACTCCCTTCAAAAATCATCCCGAAATCAGGGTCTTGATAAGGGAGTAAATGTTAATACTTACACAGAGTTGCTGAACATGCATTTGTGTGAAAGAAGTGAGGTTTAGGAAATCGCGACTGTCCCCTCCGGTCTCGCAACATATGGTACATTTGTAAAAAAATTTGACAAAGATGGTGGGAACATACTGGTGCAATGCGCCCGGGGCAGTGCCATTACACTAATAAAAAGTCCCCCGATAATTTATTTTAAAATAAACATATGATAGTGGAGCGGTAACCACGCCTCAGTTAAACGCTGCATCGGCTATGTGGTACCTTGGCTCGTCGCCATATTTAAAGAATCGGCAACATGTCCTCAGCGAAGGTGAGGTCTTATGTGGGAGGGAGTCTATATGAATGGGAGGTCTTTATAAAGGAGGCTCCATCTGTATACATGGTTCATTTATCATGCAAATTACGGCAATTTCCAGGATTGTGGGCGTAACATACGAGTTTTCGTAAACTATTAATCACGATACCGAAGCTAAAGAGAAAAACAAATAACTTCGTTAACATACCACATATTTTCTTGATGGCTGACTAATGAGTCCGACATGACGGGCTTAAAAGGGGCAAAACCCCTGACGGATTGAATTTTTTTTATGTAAGAAACACTACGTTTCGGACGCACCAATAAACAAAACCCCACCCCTTTAAACAGAGATTTGCAAACACTCACTTTGCTCTTCCTTTCCAAGAAATTAAACCGTCAAATCGCGATTCTTCCTTGGGCAGAGGTTGCTGGAAGTCAAATTATTTCCACACATCACCACTCAACGGGAGAGAAGGGCTTTGCTTGCCGTCACTTTGTAATGACGATCTATCCCTTGATTGGCCTAAATCGTTTGCCACGAACTTTTCGCAATACAAGCCTTCTTTTATTGTTTTATTGTAAAAAAATTATGAAACAGTTTGATCTACACTAAAGGAGTTTTCGCCGAAAAAAAAATCGGTTTTATCAAAGGAAATAGCGTGCTTTCCTTTTTTTTGTTTTTTTTTTTTTTTTTGTTTTCTTAACTGCTACTACAAAGTCAAATATAACACGCGCGTCCATACTTTCCGTACAATGCAGTGTACTCTCTTCATCCACCTCCTCCCATCCCAAAATGGGTACTTCTCCTTCCGCATCTGCTTCCGCCAAGGAGGAATCGCCGTTTTTGAACGTTTTAGATGGTCTAGGAACCTATGAGCAAGTTGAGTTGTTCCGATTCCTTGAATAAGGCTGTCTTTTCTGGTGATCTCGAACGTGGTTTTCTTGCAGAAAACTCATCGTCAGGTGGCCCTTTTAAGTGAGGCTGATCAGTTAGCTAGGTGGGGCCGATTCTAAGTGTTAGTCTACGGGGGTGTTTCTGTTTCTGTGCATCAAATTATGGGCGTGTGTCTGCGTGTCTGTCCTGTCTCTGAGGGTGTTAGTGTTCAGGGGTCCACGGAGGTTCCGTGTGTGTGTTGGTTGTGTGTTGTGTGGGTGTGTGTGTGTATGTATGTGTGTGTGTTTGGTGTTTGTGTGTGTGTGTAGTGTGGTGTGTGTGTGTGTTGGTGTGTGTGTGTGTGTGTGTGTGTGTGTGTGTGTGTGATGTGTTTGTCTGTGTGTGTGTGTGTGTGTGTTGGTTGTGTGTGTGTGTGTTGTGTGTTGTGAAGGGCTCTATGCATGTATCTATTCTGTCTTGGTCTGTTTGTTTGGTCTGTGCATATTCGTGAGCGCGCGCTATATTATATATCATATTATATTACTTTATTATATATATATAGATATGTTGTGGCGTGCGTGCGGTGCGTGCGGTGCGTGTGTAGGTTGTGTGTTGTGCCGCGCGCGGGCGTGCGTGTGTTTATGTGTATGTGTGCATACATGATTTTGAATGTTTGGTACATAGTTGATCATTAAAAGTAATTATGCCTTTTTTCCTCTTCAGCGACGTAGCCTTTATACCTTGGAACGGACACATATACTTTTTCCCCCGCTCTTTCAATGTCGAACGCTTTTGAAATTTTAATAATTATTATTGAGGCGGCATGTTGAGGAAAAAGCCCCCTCCTCTGCGCCCTTTCCAACCCACTTCAGGCTGTTCGTCGACCGCTGTGGCATTCTCGATTATGTGTTCTGAATGTACGTGCACTGTAGTCATAACGTACCATCGACTTTCTATTTTTGTTGGTGTGTATTGGGACACTAAACTGACCTACCCCTATCCCAAACCCTATTTTCTCATTCTTTCTATCCGCTACCCCCTAGGGAGATATGCGACGGCTGTTTTAGGTTAGGTGTTAGGGTTGGAATAGAGGTGGGGGGTGGGGGGGGGGGGGGGGGGGGGGGGGGGGGGGGTGGGGGGGGGGTGGGGGGGGGGGGGGGGGGGGACGGTGCTAAACTTTCGTGGTTCATAAAACCGGTTCGGTTGTGTTTTCAGAGTTTTTTAAACACTTGCTAAAATGAAAGTAAGTTTTTCTTAGAATACTAGAGCGCATTCTTTTCGAAAAGCAACAACTGATTCTCAGCGCAGATTGGGTGCTTGTAAATCAAGAGTACTGTGTTTAGTTTGTGGTCGTGTATGGCTTTGACTTTGAACTTAGTGTTGAGTTTAGTTGTGTGTGTCATACGTCACCACCTAAGTTTGCTTTAATTTGTGTGTGTATGGTAAGCGTGCGCGGCGGTGCGTTGTGTGTGAATATTCTGACAAATAAATATGTGTTTGCATAGGTGAAATAGTGGATGCGAGTAGGCCTAGGCTGGTTAAAAAAAGCCGTTGGGTAAAACCGTTTCGAATGAGGGAAGAAACCTGGTTTAAAAAAACCGGTTCGGATTTTTGAAACCGGTTCTCACCTCTAGTTGGAAAGGGTTGTCTCTTGCCCCACTATTCAGGCTGAGAAAAGCTCTAATTAGCTGACAGCTCGCTGGCCCTTTCTCACCCCATTATCACCCACAAGACCTTGTGAGACTTTACCTTTTCTACTCGTTGGGAATTAGGTTTGGAATTAGGTTAGGGATAGGTTTGTAAGGGTCAGTTAGTGTCAGCGTAATCTGATAATGCGCAGAGCGCTCGACGAACAAAAGCCTGATCTCTGCATGGAAGGGGGCAGAGGAGGAGGCTTTTCTAACATTTGCCTATTTCTTTTTTTTTTTCCATAAGCAATTGTGATTGAAGAGCTTAGCTGACTGCATTACTCAGGCTTTCGGATCTCTCTCTCGATCTCTCTCTTCCACTCTCTAGTAGGTCGCTTTCGTTCCTTCCACCACGCGTCTGTTACCTTTGGGTGCGTCTCGTCTCCCTCATCTCTCTCTCCGATTATGTCCTGTCTTGAAACATAATAGCGGAGACATTCACGCCGATATTAGTGAAACAAACATCACAGTTTGAAATGTTAAAGATTACAATTGAGATATTAAAATTCTATTTTTATACAAATTAAAAGAATGTTTGAAAATAATTTTAAATTTTGAAAAATATTATTAAAAAAATTTAACAACTAGACTAAGAGAAGACGCTTGAATATTAATAGATTAAAATGAGACTCTAGATGAAACGTTTGAAATCATTAGAATATAAAATGATACTAGGGAAAAGTTTGTAAATATTATAGATTAAAATGAGACCTAGAGAAACGTTTGAAATATTAAGATTTTTTTTTTTTTTTAGCATGAGACTAGAAAAACAAAATTCTACGAAACTAAGAGAAACAACTGTAAAAGCGACTCTGCATGGAGATTTGTTTTATTTACAATGAGATTAACAAAAACCGTGTGAAACATTAGATATTTAAATGAGATTAGAGAAAGCGTTTGAATTATTAAAGTTGTGGTTTTTTTTTTTTTAGCAATGAGACTAGAGACAAAAAATTCTCCTAAGACTAGAGAAACATTTGAATGCACTCTGTGTTTAGAGAATTAGAGACAAACATGACCTTCGATTCTTGGTTTGTTTGGACCTATCCAGAGTCAGTATCTAGGCCTGTTATTTTGTATTTTGTTTACAATAGAGACTGGTTTGCTAATTAAATATAATCGTTTGAAGATGATGTTGATCCAATGAATACGTTACAAGTTAACAAAATGGCGTCACCACCGCTAGTCAATGAGTAAAAATTAACAAGCATATTTTGTTAATGCCCTTACCTTACAAAAATGCAGGCCCAAGAAGTATGTGATTTTCTACGGTGGAAGCTCTGAGTAAACTAATCAATAATATTTAGATCTAGGTAAAACATCTAAGCTATAATGAATTATCCACGAGCCCAAATGTTTCGAACAGGCGGTGTCGGACATAATCTGGGCAGAGTGACCAAGACTCCGATGTCGTTCACATTAATAATGGCGAGTTTGAATTCAAATACAAATATATAAGAATTCTCAAATGTCTCCTCTGTACAACAAACACAATTACGACCTAACTATTTGGATTTTACTATAGAGCGTCGGAGCACCGCCAGAACACAAAATTTGACAACAACTAATAGTAGTGTTGAGACGGCAAAAACGGGATGGTTTATGATTGGTTCCCAAAAATATCACCTTGATCGAAATTATAATTAAAATGATGCGGGCTCTGCTTCTACTACGTCATCACACAATGCACAGGACTGCTTGTAAGCTAAGAAATTTAAAAAATTTTAAAACTACAGAGTCATATTACATACATTCATATACTTCTACAAACCACGAATTGCTACAACGAATTTTCAGGGAAGCCCAGTAAAAATGCCTTGAAGACCCCGTATGAGTAGAAGTAATGGAGAAGAATCACAAAGTATTAAACTGATAGTGCACCAATAGGTAAGGAAGATGCCTATTGGCTCTTTCATGTTATAAAAGATAAAAAACCTTTCTGAACTACATTCTTATACTAATACATCGTAAGCAAGAACTTATTTCTCCATTTTCATGAATATACTGTACCAAGGGTAAGAAATAAGAAAATGACTCGAGTTTTGCCTTAATACTCACTAAATTGAAACGTTTTTCGGGGGCTTCGCCCTCTGGGCCCCCATGTGGCCCAAACGCATGACCCCATCGGAACCTTATTGCATCCCCTCCTGACCACCGGATGGACCGTACGCCCCCGCAACCTCTCTAAACCCACCACCCCTACTTCCCTTGCTAATCATGTTGTTTCAGCCCCTCGTTTCCGCATCTTTGCTCACTGGATTTTAATAACTATTGCGAAACAAAGGGAGTAAAGAGATATTTTTAAAAATGACAGAACGTAAACTCGTGTGTTGTGTGTTGTTGTGTGTGTAGTGTGTGTGTGTGTGAGAAGAGGGTTGGGGTGTGGGGGGGGACTCCAAAGTGATTCTAAATGGTTATTTCTTCTGTTCTGCCCCTTGGAGATTATGGTGCTTAGTTTTATCATAGACAGAGCACACACACACACACACGAATAAGAATAACAACACACCACACCGCGACAAGCGTGCGCGCGTGAGGCGTGCATCACACGCACACACATACACACACATACACTCCGCCACGCATCACGCGTTAGGTACACCTAAGAACACTCACTTGCACACATGCACACTTGCTCTACGACATGCACACACACTAAGACGCACAACACAAGCACACGCAGGCATACACTGGCGATGTCGCTATACACACAACACACAGACACATACACACAAACGCGCGCGTGCGCGCACAGGCACTGACATAACAGTAAATCCATACAATTATACATTTGTCGTGCCGATTCCGCGGAATCGGCAGTAATTTTGCCTATTCTGCGTAATCAGCAAATCGTTGCCTATTTCACGAATTGATCAACGATTTGCCGAATCTGTGTAAAGGGTGTTTTTTTCTTGCCTATTTCACTTCACGGAATAGGCAGCCGAGTACGCGGAATGGGCAGCCGATTACGCGGAAATTCGGCAACATTGCGGGGGAGGGGGGTATTCCTCCGCGTATTCGGCAAGTTTTGAATGACTAATTATCACACATAATCAAAAAACCTGGTCAGTGTCATACTCTTCTTATCAATGTTTGTGATGTAACGCACACGCTACACAAACACTAACACACACAGCACACACACACTCACACACGATCTTCAACCCCCCACCCCCACACACCACCCCACCCCCACCATCACCATCTATATAAGACGCTCGCTTGGAGTTGTTCATTCTTTTCCTCTCTGCTCCTGCCGCCAGGCCACAAACAGCGCGCTCTCCCCTCGTGCCGCCAGACGTCTCACCGCGTCCTTTCCCCGTCCCTCCTCCTCCCCTCACCCCACCAATCCAATCGCCCCCCCCCCGTTTCCCTCACAACCGCCCTTCCCCCACCCCCATCCCGCCACCCCGGCGTGTACGACACCAGCGGGACGGCAAAAACAGGTGGCGTGATTTTTTGCCCCGGCGCCGCGCGTCACACCTTGGGGCGTAATTCGCTTTTTTTCCTTTTTTCTTTTTTTCCCCCCATCGGGGGGGGGGATACTCAACGCGTTGGCGAAACCGCTTCCACGCCCCCCCCGCGACGCGTCAAAACCGCGCGACGAAGACGCCGCGCCGCGACGATTCTTATTCCTACTTCTACTACTGTTATTCCCCCTGCGGAAATTGTAGCAGGAGCACGAGCACACCGACACCAGATCGTGGTACTCGTAGTTGGTTTCGGGCGCCTCCTGCGCGCCCGAGACGACGACGTTCCCGTTGTGGGCGGCCCGGCCCGTGATGACGTCGCCCTCCAGCCGCACCGCGCCGCGCGCCGCGGCCGCCGCCTCCATCTCCTCGCGCCGCTCGTCCACCGTGTTCATGGTGAGGAAGCGCAGGATGAGCAGGTTCATGGCCGCGGAGATGACCGTCAGCCCGAAGAGGATGAAGACGATGGAGAAGGCGACGTAGTCCACGCGGTTGGAGAGCATGTTGTCCTGCTGCAAGGCCACGAAGTCCCCGAAGCCGATGGTGGTCAGGGTGATGAAGCAGTAAGTAGAAGGAGTCCAGGTACAGCCAGCCCTGAATGAATGAATGAATGAATGAAAAATGGTGTTTTACGTCCTCTCGGTCTGGAACAGACACAGTCATATGGGACATTTGTAGATACAAATATGGTGGGAACGATACTGGAGGCAATTGCCCGGAGGCAGTGCAACACCAGTAAAAGTCCCGAATGTACAGATAAGTGTAGCAGTTCACACGGGGAACACGCTCCCGGTTAAACCTCGTCGGCTATGGTACCGCCATACAGCCAGCCCTGTCCAACAAGAAAAAGCTTTATGTCCCATGTATTATAGGGTGAAATGGACGAGGTAGAAAGCCCATAAAAGGCGGGTAAGAAAGTCCCCATGCCAATTATCTCATGAAAACTTCAGTCACATTTGCCCTACGTCATTCGTCTCATGGGCAAAGTGTGACTGAAAATTGTCTTTATTTCATGAGATAATTGGCATGGGCTTCTTAACCGCCCAACGGGCTTTTTGACCCCGTCTTCATCGCTATATCGATGGCTCTGGCGTCAAAACGGACTATCTTATAGATTATATAGTCCATTGATGTATTATTGGATTTATTACCAACAAAAACTAATAATTTGTATCAAACAATGACTGCAGAAATATATCTTTTAAAAAAAAATTCCTTTTGAGGGTAAGACGGGGTAAACAAGAAAAGCCCATGGGCGGGTAAGAAACCCATGGCCAATTATAACAACTCTGAAAATGAAGTCAAATTACAGGGTCAAATTGTTGCTCAAGAGACGAGTGTTAATGTTTCACATAGAATCCATTGGCATGGTGCTTCTTTACCCGCGCCATTGTATTTTTTTTTTACCTCCGTCTTACAACCTATAATTTTTCACAAGTCTTTTTTTTTTGGGGTTTTTTATACAAGTGTTAGTTTTCGTAATAAGTTTTAAGAACAAATTATGTCCAATGGACTATCTAACAGATAGTCCGTTTTTGACTCCCGAACCCTCCCAGGCCGAGTGGACGTAAAATCTGATTTTTAATTAAAAAAAAGAGGAAACAAAAGCAAGAAATTGAATGAATGACTGAATGGAAGAAAGTTTGGGTTTGAATTAACCCGTCCTCCTCCGGCTCCGGCTGGCTTTGGGGCTTCCGCTGTCCCTAAAAGAGCCGAACACGTGGGACGAACGCATCAACCAACCAACCGCAGCGATTGAAACGTGCAGTAGGGAGGAGGAGTCTAGGCATAGAGCTATAAGCCTTTTAAAAAAAAAAAAATCGACAGAATGAATTGCAGTCATCCATCTTTAGGTCAGTCTTACTTGTGTTATGATTGGGCATATTTTTCATGACAGTACGATTTTTCGGAAGGATGGAAAAAAGTACTAGGAGAGTAGCACTTCGGTACAAATTACGAGTTGTTTAGCCTACGCAGTCCATGTACGTGTTCGGGTCAAATACCATATAGCAACAATGCAACAATAGCGTCGAAGCTTGAAACCGAACCGTGCGATGCGGATAAAGTCAGCTACTTGCAAACATTGATTTCTTTCAGGAAATATGATTAGGCGGGTGGCCAGTAGGCCACAAACTGATATAACTGTGCAAAATGTGACCGTAAAAAAAGCAAAAATGACATCAATTTTAGAATATGTACGCAGTTGGTGGTGCTGTATGTCTGCTCAAGCACACAATAAAGAAGCGAGAGCTGGGTGATCTACCATGATGGTACAGTAACTTCCCCCTAACTTCCCCCGTTTGAACCGATTAAAATTAGGCAAGATTATCACTCCCTACAACGCCATGAAATTATACCCCTTAATTATTTCCGAACAGTTCCTATTAATGAGCACGGTGCATGCTAAGCTTTGAGCTTGCTGTTAGGTGTTGCTGTTGAATGTATTATTATTACTCTTGTGTGACTAGGTTTTGAATCGAGTGGAATAAAAACTTGTTTTGAACCAGAATGAATGTGCGTAACGTGCGTAATGTGCGTAATGTGCGAAATGACATACCTACAACAAATACGAATCCCAGAGGCGAGGAGAAAAAAAGCTAGAAATTCAAGTATATGTACCACCGAAAAAAGACAGAAATGAATCAAGAAATTAATCAGGGGAAGGAATTTATCGTAATTAACTCCCTTTTACCAAAAAAGTTATGTATGGCACCTATTCGCCAAGCAAAGCGAAAGTGGTTGCCACAACAATACAGACCCAAGTTCATCCCGAAGATTAATTAATTTGAATCAAAGATTTGGACAACCTACCTTTTCTTCTCACCTTTTTTCTGTAACAAACACCCACCCCCCCACCCCAACATAACAACCCAACCCCCTCCACCCCCCCCCCGTCTTACCCGCCCTGTACCGACCTCTTGTGTAGCCTCCGTTCGTCTTCGCTTTTCTCCCCCACGTTCTGACTCTCGGACCTCGTGCGCGTCCAAAGGGCCTGCCACAACTGAGGCTAACGATTTCGATTCACTACGATCCGATTTTTAACATTTTGTGAGGCATGATTGACGTGAAATTCTACTAATTCTGAAAAAATACAGTCTGATTAAATCTCTACTGAGTAATAATGTTGTTTCACTATAATTTGTAGTCTCCCGTACTACGGAATCTGATCAATATATATCTTATTTTTTGGTATCGGACGGCGGTGCGCGTGGGTGGATGCGCGTCGGTGCCTTCACTATTAACGGCTCATACGGTGTAGCTGAACGAACCCCAGCCACCCCTCCAACGAGTCTCGTTCTCGCCCGTGGGGATACCGAGAGTCGTCCTTTTTGTGTAACATAAAGAAATAGTTGCCCCACCTTGTGGAATTTCTGTGCTTGTAAACTTCCTCTAATCTGCTCTCTCTACTCTCTTTGACTCTGCCGTTTTCCCTTTTGCTTTCTGTCATCTACTATCTTTCTGACTTATTATGGCCCATTCTCCTGATCCTGCCTACTTTACAAAAAAAATCTTCAAAATGATTTTTCTCCTTTGATCTCCTCCGAAATCGAAAATGTGTCGGCTGCACGCAGCGGGGAAACCAGTTAAAAGTGAACACTGGAAACATGCGTACCTTACCCATTATGGCCATTGCTGGAACACAAATAAAGAGTATCGAACATTTTATTTTGAATTCGTGTATTGCGGTTCTACTGAATATTATGTGGTTAATCGAAAATAGTAATAAGAGTTATTTTCAGACAGAAGTATTTCACGCGAATCATGATTAACAGACATCGACGACGATGGTCAACTTAGGACGCTGATTTCATCGCCAGGGGGCAGTCAAACCAGATGGGGCTTAGCGCGTGATATTCCTATCGGGGTAGTGAGAGCGAAGAGAGAGAGAGAGAGAGAGAGAGAGGGGGGGAGGAGGGGGGAATAGTGTGTGGGGAAGAGAGAGAGAGAGAGAGAGAGAGAGAGAGAGAGAGAGATGAGAGAGAAGAGAGAGAGAGTCCCTCTCTCTCTCTCTCATCGCTCTCTCTCTCTCTCCTCTGCTCTCTCACTCTCCCTACCCAACTAAGAATTTTTGTTCAAATTTTATTTTTAGAGGACCTGATGAAAAGAAGCAGTTGTTTATGCTTACTCGGTTTATCCTCATTAAAAATTTCGAGTTCAAATACTCTCTCTCTCTCTCTCTCTCTCTCGGATGGGCTTTGCCTCGGCATCACTCTCCATCTATCATCACTCGTCTCTCTATCTCTTCATCACTTAACCACACCCCAACTAGAATATCACGCGCTAAGGCCCCACCCGTTTTGACTGCCCCCTGGCGGTGACAATGGTGCGTCCTAAGCTGCTCATTGAATCAGTATTTGGGATTGAATCGTTATGGCAGTGCAGCCTGGCCCTTTCATCAACGACCCCCCCCCCCCCATGCCCCCACCCCCAATCCTTTGGGGGTTTTTTTTTTTTTTTTTTTTTTGTTGTTTGCCTTCTGTCCACAAATAAGGAACGATCCGTGTTTTCACAGTTTTTTTAAAAATGAAACCCAGGAGAGCGTTGGAACACAATCATCTTTCACACTGCCCTCCTACTGGGGAGTGGTGAGAAAGAATCAAGGAGCGGAATTCATAATGGGATGGAGAGAGAGAGAGAAGAGAGAGGAGAGAGGGAGAGAGAGAGAGAGAGAGAAGAGAGAGAGAGAGAGAGGAGAGAGCGAGATAGAGAGAGAGCGAGAGAGAGAGAGAGAGAGAGAGAGAGAGAGAGAGAGGGAGAAGAAGAAGAGAGGAGAGAGAGGAAGAGGCTAAGTCGTTGACGAAATGACAACGGTTTTTCGTTGCCACTGGGTTTTACGTATGCTAAGTGCATGGGCACACGGGACGTCTGTTTATCGTCTCATCCGAAATACGTTTTGTTCAGACTTTAAGGCCTAGTGCAAAGTGAGAGGAATCAATCCCGGGATGTACGCAACAAACCCAGGTTCGAACTCGGGTTTACTCGCACACGAGGCGAACGCGCTACCACTGTGTCACTCTACACTTGGGAGAGGAAAATAAACAAAGAAAAGAGAGATCGTGAAGGAGGGAAGAGAGGCTTAGTTGGAGGAGAGACTAACTGAAATACCAGAAAAAAGCAATTCGGGATAATTATGCAAAACAATGCATCGAAGTGCAGACAAGAAGAATAACACACACGCAGAGATAATAATAATAGGCCTAAGCAAACACGCACAGACTACACATACACAAACGCGCGCGCAGCGCACATCCACACAAACGCGCGCGACGACGCACGCAAGCACGCACGGTACGTACGAACACGCACCACACACTTCCCATTATTCATCCCCCGTTTTGGAAGAATGTGGTCGAGTTTTAATTAGGATAGAATCAAACATAATTATAAGCCATCCAGCTTGGAAATTACCAGAAGGAAGTCCGACCCCCCCCCCCCCCACCCAGGAAATGACACACACACACACACAACCACACACGCACACGCACGCACGCACGCGCCACACACACACATACACACGCGCGCGCACGAACCACACATACATACGCACGCTCGCATGCACGCACATAACATAACCACACACACACACACACACACACACAACACCACACACAAACACACATCCGTTCTAAATCAGAGAAGTGGATAGACGTTAACTGAAACACACACACACACACATGCACACGCCACACCCACGCGCGCGCGCAAACACACACACACACACAAACACACACGCACGCGCACGCCGCACACTCTCACACACACATATACGCACGCACGCACGCACGCACGCACGCACACACACGCACACACAAACATCGCACAAATCCAAGCAAAAGGGAAGCGCAGAACTATTTCTTACTAGCAGCATGCTCCGATGTCGGGAGCGTGGTGCCCGCGGCGGGGTAAATTAAAAACGGCCACACACGTAAATTAGTTCTCATCCAAGCCGATGCATTTGCTACCATATAATAGTGTTCAAGTGCTTTCAGCTGTTGGCATGATCCCTGAGTCTTTTAGCCGGGTACGACAAAACAACAACAACAACAACAGCAACAACAACAACAACAACAACAGCAACAACAAGCGGCAAATCAATGTTGGCATAATGGGGGAGGGGTGTGTTCAAGTACGTTATGGGAGCTGTCGTTGGACGGATGCAGCCCGGGCGCCCTCCGAGGAGGACCTCACCACGCTGGCTCAAGGACTAGACGCCTCCTCCGGTGGTGCCTTGCTGACGATTAACATTGGCTCCCCTCAGGACTGCTGATGTCGACTCTCAGACCTAACTACCCAAGGTGTGGCTGCGAGTGGGGGGGGACTCGGATCGGAATGAGCGGCGTGGGAAGCAAAACGCCATTTGTCGGCCCCAGAATATGGGAATGCCATGAGAGAGAGAGAGAGAGAGAGAGAGAGAGAGAGGAGAGAGAGGAGAGAGAGAGAGAGAGAGAGAGAGAGAGAGAGAGATAAATAGAAAAAAAAGAACGAGGATGAGATGCAGAGATAGAAATAAGAGATGAAGAGAGAGAGAGAGAGAGAGAGAGAGAGGGAGAGAGAGATGAGAGAGAGAGAGAGAGAGAGAGAGAGAGAGAGAGAGAGAGAGAGAGAGAGAGGATAAATAGAAAATAAAAGAACGAGGATGGAGATGAAGAGATAGAAATAAGAGAGAGAGAGAGAGCAGAAGATGAGAGAGAGAGAGAGAAGAGAGAGAGAGAGAGAGAGAGAGATGTTGACATGATAATAAAGCTACAGCAATAAAAAACAATAAGGTAGAGAAACTCTCTTAAGTTACCCCCTTCACTAAGATTGCTTCGACAGCCCCGCCTAGCCCAGTATGAGCAAGAGTCAAAGGGAGACAACCCCAACTTCATTCCTAAAAATAAATAAAAAATGGAAGGCAAGTTAAGCCTATGTTATGACCCTCACTCACCAGAAAACAACAACATTACGTCGGTGATAAAAAACCTCGTATCTCGATTTTTTTTAGTCAGCTTTCTATTTTTTCCCCCACCTTCACCGGAAAGTTCATATTCTAACGACTTCTATTGGGGTAAATGAGGTTGTGAAAATAGAAGAAAAAAACTCGTAAGTCCAAATCAGATCTAGTGAAGGACAAAACCTCGTACCTTCTTTTCCAGTCTAAAAACAATATTTTAATACTCATTTTAACAAACAAAGCAGTCTAAACTCGCAATGTCTTGAACAACACTATTCATATAGTTAATCAATTGTGTCAACGCGGTTAATTTTAAACCAACTTTTTTCCATTTCTCAAAACTACCAAAAAAATAATTGAGATACGGAGTTTTTTTAATTTCACCGACGATGAGTAGAGAGAACAGCGTACAAACGGAATCAACATTTTATCAAGAATGGCATAGCCTTCTAATCTAGAACATGTTACACATAAAGCAACACACAAACAGGAAAACATACCGGAAATGACTTCGAAAGAAGGTTTGAGTTGATGAATGATTGAAATGGGAGAGGAG
>CM065706.1:22505602-22515602 GCA_017654935.2 Phymorhynchus buccinoides | reverse complement strand
AGAGAGAGAGAGAGAGAGAGAGAGAGAGAGAGCGAGAGAGAGAGGAGAGAAGAGAGAGAGAGAGAGAGAGAGAGAGAGAGAGAGAGAGAGAGAGAGAGAGACTGAGAGAGAGAGAGAGCGAGCGAGAAAGGAACAATACACACACACACACACTTACACACACACACACACACACCACACACACACACACACACACACACACACACACACACACACACACACACACACACCACACACACACACACACACACACACATATATATATATATATATACACACATATATACACACTCTCTCTCTCTCTCTCTCTCTCTCTCTCTCTCTCTCTCTCTCTCTCTCTCTCTCTCTCTCTCTCTCTCTATATATATATATATATATATATATATATATATATATATATATATATATATATATATATATATATATATATATATATATATTGTCCTAGAAAAAGTCTACGGATGTAGACGAAAATTTGGACAATATTTATAAATAAACAAGACTAATCTAGTTTGGAGTTGTTTTTCCGACTTTGCATTTTTAGTTCAAATACGTTATATATATATATACATATATATATATATATATATATATATACATATATAAAGTTATATTATAGCAATATATATATATATATATATACCTGCTCTTCTACTCTCTTCGAGGGATTGTAACTTTAGAACATTATTATTTTTGTTATTTTACTTAAGATTGTTATATTTCTTTTTAATTAAAAATCTTGCTGGTTTGCTTTTATTGTGGACTTTCAATCTGGTGCAAAGAGGACAACCTTTCTCTTGTAGAAAGTCTTCTAGCTCAGTTTGAATGTTCACTGTGGACATACTTTGCAGGCCGATATGCAGACTGAAGAGTCTTTCTCAAAGACGAAACAGCTGTCTTTGCATAGGCATTGTCTATCTCCCCCATTGGGAGAAAAAGTAAATCAGCACATTGAGATTTTTTTTCATAATTATTTTCAGAACACAGAATAAATTGTAAAGTTAAAATTAAAGTTATTCAGTTTCTTTCTTAGGCTCACAAACTTAAATATTGGACACAAAACAAGTTTTTTTAAAGCAAACTATATATATAAAGAGGAAAGTTTAATGGTGTGGTTTGTTTTTTGTGGATTTCTTCAATTCTTGTACGTTTATATATATATAATATATATATATATCATATCCACTGGACAGTCAAATTGCAGGCCGATCATGCAAACTGATGAGACCTTCTCTTAGGTCGAAACAGCTGTCTTTGCATAAGGCACTGTCCCTCCCCCATTGGGAGAAAAAGTAAATCAGCACAATTTATATTATTTTTTTTATTTTTTTAATTTTTTTTTTATTTTTTTTGAACACGGAACATTACTCAAAGTTAACATTAACTGGTTTTGTTTCTGAGGTTCACAAATAAAGACATTGGACACAGAAAAGCTTTTATCAAAGCAAACTATTCTGCATTTCAAATGCACTAACTTTTCAGCAAAACTTCTACAACATCTTGCCAGAAAACCCAACAGAAGGAACGTGTAAAGTTGTCAAAAACTGGGCAAAAAAATGGTCATCTCGGGGTTTGGGGGAAAGTGACGTGGTGCAATATGTGACAGATTTTGAAGGCACAAGACCAGGCCATTGCAAACCTTTGATCAAAACACATAAGCAGCCACCTTTTCCTACACGACTATTGCTAACAGGATGTTCCACACCCACTCAACACCTGTCCAAAGTAGTCCAACAGGCCATGGCCCACTTAGTTACGCACCTTCCATACCAAGTACTAGACAGCAAAGAGTTTTTGGCCAAGTTGCTCAACATCAACGACACGCTTACCCCCCTTCCAGATGATGCGTGTTTTGCAGTCTGTGACGTTGTTTCACTCTTTCCAAATGTCAACAACAGTATGGGGATTCCAGCTGCTCGAAAGATACTTAGAGAACACCCCAATCCCTTGAACATCCCCACAGGGTGTGTGATTGAAGCCTTACAAATTGCTTTGAACAACAATGCCTGCCAATACACCAATGGTGATGGCCAAACGATCTTTGCATCACCAAACCATGGTACAGCAATGGGGCCCCCACACTCATGTGACTATGTGGATGTCTTCATGGGATGCCTGGACGAGAAGTTGGTGAATTCATGCCCAGTCCCTCTACTCTCTTCCCTCCTTTCACCAGAACACCAGGTTAATCTTCGTCATCTTGACTGGAGTCGTTATAGGGACGATGGTTTTACCATCCTCTTGAACAATACACACGTGACAGAATTTGAGAGCCATTTGCAGACCTTGAATCCCCCCAACATCAAGTGGACTATTAGCAGTTGAACAACAGCTCAATTTCTTGACATAGGACTCTCCATAGTCCAGGGCAAAATCGTTACGGATGACAACTCAAAAAGCTCACATGCCTACCTACCTCCCAGCAGCTGTCACCCCCCAGGAGTCTTCAAAGGTCTGTTTTCTGGAGTGGGAACTAGGCTCAGAATGGTGTGCAGCGAGGATATTCGTTTGAAGCAAAGAATTGTTGAATATGCAAAGTACTTTGCCTTAGCAGGATGGAACATGGACAAAGCAAAGTTGGAGCTCAACAAAGCTGCCAATGTAGATAGAAGAAAACTAATCACCAAACCCAGAAAAGCAAAACCAAAGAAACTAGCATGGGTCACAACTTTTGACCCTCGTCTTCCATCAAAATAACAAAAATAGTAATATCCGGAAGAATTTGCATTTCCTGTACGCTGATTCCAAAAACAAAGAGTTTTTCCCAAAAAATCTGATAATATCAGCGGAAAGACGACGCAAAAATCATTGGCAGCATCTACAAACCAACAGTGCCAAGAAGATTCATCCAGCATGGGCCTTCTAACAAACCTGGGTTCTACAAATGCAAAGCTACGCGTTGTGATACATGGGAAAAATTCACTGATAGTGTCAAATCAGTCCATGGGACAATAGGCATTGGAAAATCAGACAACACCTTTCATGTACAACCCCCAATGTCATCTACTTGATGTCCTGCAAAATCCACCCTGGCGCTCTGTATGTGGGTTGTACAAAAGATCTTAAGAAGAGGTGGGCTAACCACAAGAGTGACTGCAAATTGCAAAAGGTCTCCAAATGCGCTGTAGCAGCCCACTGCGCTCAACCTCACCCAGATGATCCGTCAATCTGGGCTACTTGCAGATCACAGCTCTTGAGCATGTGGAGTCCGACAAACAACTACTGAGGAGAGAACTGTACTGGATGTCGAATTTGGGGACCGTTTTTGTTGGGTTGAATTCAAGAAAAGACTTCCATGGATTTACTCTGTGAGAAATTCAAAAATGCAGATTGTCCTCGAGTTTGATATTCAGTAATGGTTCCTATAAATCTAAACAGCAAGCCTAGACTTCCCAATGCCATATTGTTCCATGCAGACTTAATTTCATTAGGGGAGGTCATAGAAATCGTAGTGTGTGTGTGTACGCGCGCGCGCGCGCGCGAGTGTGTGGAATGTGTGAGTGTGTGCCTGTCAGGTGACGTGTGCGTGTGCTGCTTCGAAGTATGTATAAACGTATAAGTGTGTGAAGCGCGTGTGTGTAGGGTGTTAAACTTTGTCTTGTGTATATAGTTTGCTTTGTGGTGTGTGTGTGTGTGTCCAATGTGTGTTTGTGTTAAGTGTTGTGTCCTCCCATGTGTGTGTAATCAGTGTGTGTAGAAGTGTTAAACATATGCTTGAAGGAACATGTATGTAGTGTGTGTGATGGTGAGAACGTGTAGTAGTGTGTGCCCAACCATGGTGTGTGTATGTGGTGTGTGTACTGTGTGTGTACGTTGTGTGTATATGTGTGTGAGCTAGATGTGTGTGTAGTACACACTTCACCAGTGTGTGTGTTTGTGTATTGTGTGTGTGTGTGTGTGTGTGTGTGTGTGTGTGGTGTGTGGTGTGTGTGTGTGTGTGTGTGTGTGTGCATGTGTGTGTGTGTGTGTGTGGGTTTGTTGTGTGTGTGTGGAGTAGATTTAGTGATGTGTGTTCACAATGTGTGTTAGACAAAGAGCATTTTGATCAGTTTGTGTGAACATCTTCAGTCACTTAACCCACCCAACATTAAATGGACCATAACATGCGGTGTGTGGTTTCATACCTGATGTGAAGCTTAAGTGTCTCGGAGGGTAGCATAAGTACAGATGTGTACTACAACTATAATCACTCTAATACCTGTCCACATGAGCTGGTCATCTCTCCCTTCTCTTTCTCTCTCTTATCTCGACTGTGGGCTCAACATAGGCGTAAATCCTTTGCATGAAGACGTTTTGTTTTTGAGCGTAAATTGTAACCTTATGTGTCATTTATTTTGTCCTAGAAAAAGTCTACGGGATGTAGACGAAAATTTGGACAATATTTATAAATAAACAAGACTAATCTAGTTTGGAAAGTTGTTTTCCCGACTTTGCATTTTTAGTTCAAATACGTTTAATAAGATATATATACGTCAGAAATATATATACCGAAGAAACTAGCTATATATATATATATAATTTCGACCACAAGATCCTTTGTACAGTTCGAAATTTTTTTTATCCAAGTGCTGGTTTCGAAACTTTATATATTAGTGTTCTTCCTTTTGTTTCTTCTTTACCAGATGTTTTGAGTTTTCACTCACAATTCAAATATAAAAGGTGTGCGTTATTTAGAAGTTGCCAGTGTTGATATTGAAAAAGTTGGCTTTTACCAACGAAAATTTGTATCACAGAGAATATATTTTTTAAACCAAACTGTGTTACTTAACGTGTGTCTTTTATCTAAAAGGTGCGACACATATATATATATTGGATAAAACCATAAAGTCATATATATATAGCCGGAGCTGGCTATTCACTGAGATTTTTCATTTCATGCTATAATATATATATGTCCTCAGATGTAAAATTCACCCAGAACAGCTATATGTAGGGTCTACTAAGAACTTAAAGCTTCGCTGGGCGAATCATAAATCGGACACCAAGTTGAAAAAGACAACTAAATGTACAGTGTCAAAACATGTCAATACAGTGCCACATCCAGACTCTAAGAACCTTGATTTCTTAGAGATCATAGCAATTGATAGTGTGCAAGACGAACAGAAACTGTTACAAAAAGAGATATTCTGGATCTGTAACCTTGGCACACTTTTTGTAGGCCTCAATACGAGGCAAGATGTCCACACCGTGCATAGAAGGTAAAAGAAAGGGCAAGCAGAATCAGGATTTCGTTTTGTTAACAAACCGCTAACAGAACCGGTTTGTAAAAGAATGGGGAAGAAAAATCCGGATATCATGTTGTTAGCAAACAATCATCAGAACCGTTATGTAAAAAAAATGGGAAAGAAAAATCTGGATAGCATTTTGTTAGCAAGCCGCTAATAGAATAGATATGACTGTCCCACTTTTAAATAACAATTTTATAATAAACAGAAAAATGAACGCAATAAAACTTCACATCTCCTATAACCAATATTATCCCTGAGCCCTAACAGACCCTATTTTACATCCCCTGAAAACAATGTTGTCCTAGACTTGTTCTAATAGACGCACAAAAAGTATGGAAAGAAGTTCTTACATGCACGCATGTACACGCACATGTGCGCGTGAGCGAACACAACCATGCATACACAGTCGAATCCAAGTATGCAAGCAAACACACAAATGAGCAAACATGTTTAAATCTCACATACAACCACACGTAAATTTCATTTTGTTCATTCAATTTTAATGGAAACAACAAATCCGAAATATACAACCGAATAATAGTTGGTTATCTGGATTCCAAAACTTGTTATTGAAAGGACTTTTGTATTGTATTAGTATGAATGTGATTTACGTGTTTGGGGGGTTGGTTTTCATTATGATATGGATAATTACTATTTTACTTGGGATGTCTTGGTTAATAGAGGTGGATGAAATGTATTATACAAACAATACTGTTCTTTCTGTACACTTTTTGAAGAGTATATACGAGGCATGTTTAGATAACAAACAGGTCATGGAGAAAAGCTCGTGAAATGAAATCATAGTTCACCCTTAAGTGTTCTTTTTTTTTTTTTTTCTTTTTTTTTTTTTTCTTTAACAGATGTTTTGAGTTTTCACTCACAATTCAAATATAAAAGGTGTGCGTTATTTAGAAGTTGCCAGTGTTGATATTGAAAAAGTTGGCTTTTACCAACAAAAACTTTTTGAGATAATATATTTTTTTAAATGAAACTGTGTGTTTTTGTGTCTTTTATAATTTTACTCATATATGTATATATATATATATATGAGTATGTGTGTGTGTGTGTGTGTGTTAAGTACAATACTTAATCTGTTTAAACCAAATAGGATCAAAACAGTGACAAACACACAACCATAAACGATGAGAACAGTTCAAATAAAGTAGAGCCCCTCTAGAGAGATCATGCTTCTTAATTATATCACATTTACTAGACTTATTAAGCATCTATAGCGCAACCATTGTGTGTGGTTTTGATGTGGCTAAGTTAAACTGTAGACACCCACCACCCCCACCCCCACCCCGCCCTCAGATGGCATGCAGTTGTGCGCAGTAACCATACATCATTTGATTGGATGACGGCAAGCGGCCATTTTCAGTCACTTACGTTGTTTCATGGAAACTGACTCTAACCCAACCCTAACCTTGTGCTAACCCTATCCCTTACCCGAGAAAAGCAAAAAGTTGTTTCTACTGAGTATTATGCAGTGATAATGTTTAGGTGTGGGGCAAACAAAGTTTAACCTTTGCAAGTGACGAAAATAGCAGCCAATCAAATTGAAGTATGGTTACTGCCCACAGCTCAATCCCTCAGATGTTCGCATTGGAAACGTGTCACTGAGAAGCCCCCACTCTGCCATTCTCGGGAAAGGGATAGGGATAGGAGCAGCCCAGGGTTAATTTTCATGGAAATTAAAGAACCAGTCTTTGAGATTGAGAGTCGTACACATGAAGAAAAAAAAGGTTAAGACTGGGGTTTCGAAGAAATGTTCTGCATACGTATTACTATGATTTAACAAAGCATCTTCAACCTCAGTTCTTACTAAAAACAATTAACATTTTAAAACTAACGCGTAAAATCGTATGGGGATGCGACCCGACCTGGCCACGTTAGTCATGATTCACGTGAAATACTTCCGTTTAAAAATAATTCTGCTATTGTCGCTCACTATGCGTACCCAATACGCGCGGATCACGACTCGCATCGTCACAGTCGCATGCAGATCCGAATCGTATGTAGTGTAGCAGGCCCCTTAATAGTACTTGTACGTGCGACCGTCATCAATCGCGAAAAGGGGGAGGGAAATATGGGAACCTTATCTGCGTAATGAGAGACTTAGTGCGATTTTTCTCACGCCAGAGGGCATGACGCTCGTGTGGGGCTAATCCTCTCTATATTATTAGTTGGGGATAAAGAAAGAGAGAGAGACAGTGAGTGGTCCTACCATCACTCTCTCTCTCACTACGCCCAAGTAAGAAAATCGCGTGATAAGCCCCTAGTGCATAGACTGCCCTCTGGCGTGAAAAATATCGCCATATGTTGACCATTGGACAAATGGAACGTGAAAACAATAAGGCAGTACATACCGGGGTGGTGGGGGGGGGGGTGAGAAAGAGAGAGTGAGAGAGCGAGAGACAGAGAGAGAGACAGAGAGAGACAGGGATAGAGAGATGATTTCGGAGTATGAAAGAGAAGGGAGTGAGAGAGTGAGAGAGGGGTGGTGGAAGGAGGGGGGTGGAGGGGTGTGACTACTCATCTTTTTGTTTCTTTATGTTAAGCATCGATAATCTCTTTTTGCCTTTGTGCGTGTGTCTGTCTGTCTCTCTGTCTCTATCTCTGTCTCTGTCTCTCTCTCTCTCTCTCTCTCTCTCTCTCTCTCTCTCTATCTCTCTCTCTCTCTCTCTCTCTCTCTCTCTCTCTCTCTCTCTCTCTCTCTCTCTCTCTCTCTCTCTCTCTCTCTCTCTCTCTCTCTCTCTCTCTCTCTCTCTCTGCTACCAGGCATTCAAGGCAATGCCTTCTCATGCTCTGGAGCAGTCTTCCGAAGATGAAGATCTTCTCTAGATAGGTCAATGGGCTTTTCCCCCCCGGTGTCCCTAGGTCCTTTTATGACCGTCAACAATGGCGCAAGTTGAAATTGAAAAACGAAAAACCGTGCAGATTCTAAACTTCAAAATGACAGTTCACGTCCCCATCGGGCACATTTTGTGGCAAGATCACCTTCACATCCATGGACCCCAGACCCTTCCATGGCGTACAAGGTTCCCTGAACATTTCCAATCCAATGCCCCGGGCTATGCCTTGCAGGAAACCGCGGCCCAACACGTTTCCGACTGATGTATGACCATTGTTGCGGCTTTTGGACGTTGCATCTATATTTTTGTTGTTTTTTGTTTTTTGTTGTTTGCTGTCCCATCTTCTGGGCTGTACAGTGGCGTTACTCCCACGCGGCTCGTTCCGAATCCCAATTCGCAGCTACACCCGGGTTTGTTCAAGTCGCAGAAACCGAGACCAGCAGTCCTAGGGGAGCGGATCAATGTTAGGCCGTCAGGAGGCAACCAACCGAGGAGACACTGCACTTCTGCTGAGTCACTTCGGTGTGGAGTTCAGTGGAGCCTGTTCAGGACACCACCTACTAAGCCCCCTACTGACGACACTATTCTCTTAGTCGCGGAGCCAGCGTGAGTGAGGTCCTCCTCCGAGGGCGCCACCACGACCGTCCACCGACAGCTCCCCAGAACACACTGATCCCCATGACTTTGACCCGAACGCACCAAGGCATAGACTGGATTGGAAACCGAAACTGAGGTCACCATGAGAGCAGGGCATGCAAAGCCACAGAATTTGAGACATTTTTTTAAAATTTTGTATGATTGATGGAAAATGAGGCCGATGATAACGATGATTGATGGAAAATGAGGCCGATGATAACGATGATGATGATGCTATGGAGTTCCGTATCGGTCTGAGACTGCATGGCAGGGCTGTATTCTACGCTTCCTTTCATAATGATATCCCGGCGTTAACCAGGCCCGAGAACTACAGACACCTGCAGTGTTGGTCTTGCAATTAGAGCAACACTCTCAGAATCGCATCCGTTAAGCGGATGAAACTCGACTGTGTGGTTTCAGTCTTCCCATTGAGCCCATAGCCACTCACTGTGGGTAGGAGTCGGTCCAGGACCGAAAAAAAACCTCGCCTCTGATGGGATTCGAACCCAATACCTCCCAGCCAGTAGTCCGCGACGCTAACCACTACACCACGGCGGCTGGTGTTGCCACCTATATTTATGTCCATCTGCTCTGGCAGTCACGTGAAGTTTCAACATCGATTTTAGTCTTCAGTTGCCATCACAACTGAATCTTGATATGTGTTAACCCTTTCGCCGCCAGCTATTATTTCAGCCCCAAAAAACAACAACCATTTAACTTAACTAGGTACAGAAGAAAACATTATCTGCAAAATTGCGATTTCCTCTGTAACATAAATATAACAATCGGCCTATCCTTACCTCCCAGAATCCTGTCTCTTGGTGTCATGTTTGTCTCCTTCTACCTGAGTGAAAATACAACCGAAAAAAGGACGAATTAAGAAGAGACGAACAGGGACAGGATGATACGGAATTACCCCAGCGCAAGTTATGAATTCTACAAGTTTTCTGAATGTCTCTGTGTGTTCCTGTCTGCTCTCTGTCTGTCTCTGTCTGTCCTGTCTCTGTCTGTCTCTGTCCTGTAACTGTGCTGTCTCTGTCTCTCTCTGTGTCTCTCTCTGTCTCTCTCGTCTGCGTCTCTTTCTGTAGTCTGTCTGTCTGTCTGTCTGTCTGTCTGTCTGTCTGGACTCTCTCTCTCTCTCTCTCTCAGTCTCTCTCTTTCTCTAGAAGAGGAACTGATAATAGAAGATAGAAGCATAATCTCTCTACATTGTCTCTCTCTGTCTTTCTCTCTCTCTCTCATTCATCTCTCAGGCTCACTCCTACTCTCAGAATCTCTCTCTCT
>CM065706.1:22463102-22485602 GCA_017654935.2 Phymorhynchus buccinoides | reverse complement strand
CTCGGCACATTGTTTATTGAGATTGATGCTTTGTTTGTCTCACTTTGGTTCTGACCCACGCACTGCTAGATGATTGGTATCGTAATCAACTTTGGTGGAGGGGGGGGGGGGGTGGTAATTCGAAAGAGAGTATTCCCCCTTTTGTTCAATTTCACTATCTCCTTTCTTGGCCTCACTATTTCATTCTTTCAACATCAATCAATTAAAAAAACCAATCACACCATAACTATTCAACGGACGACTCATATGTCCTTGTCTTTTTGGTGCGAGATGAAAAGGATAAATTGTAGTAGTAGCAGCAGAGAGAGTGGTAGTAGTAGTAGTAGTAGTAGTAGTAGTAGTAGTAGTAGTAGTAGTAGTAGTAGTAGTAGTAGTAGTAGGAGTAGGCGTAGTAGTAGTAGTAGTAGTAGTAGTAGTAGTAGTAGTAGTAGTAGTAGTAGTAGTAGTAGTAGTAGTAGTAGTACAGTGGAATCTCCCTTATAAGACCTCCCATTATAAGACTCCCTCCCAAATAAGACCTACTTTTTTGTAGACATTGCCCTTCTTTGTAAGCATTAAAATTATATCCCTTATAAGACCCCTCCCTTATAAGACCCCAAAAAATCATCCAAAATGATGTTCCACTGTGGTAGTAGTAGTAGTAGTAGTAGTAGTAGTAGTAGTAGTAGTAGTAGTAGTAGTAGTAGTAGTAGTAGTAGTAGTAGTAGTAGTAGTAGTAGTAGTAGTAGTAGTAGTAGTAGCAGTAGTAGTAACTTGCAAACAAAACATTAAATGTATAATCATAGTCCATGCGTTGGTGTGAGACGGATCAAGAGGCATAGTCGCTGGTGGTAAAAAACCAAGTGTACCAAAAGTAGTAAAAGATGCAGATCAACACCCCCCCCCCCCCCCCACCCCTGTCACATTCTTGGTTCATTGCGTTCTTTCCGTCTGGCCGTTCTGTTTTTTGTTTGTTTTTTCTTGTTGAAGGTTTATATGTCTCTTTATTGTGTCTTGTTTTGTTTTTCAACTTTTGGTTGTTGTTGTTTTCTTCCATGTACCCCACAAACCTCGTTATCTTCTATTATTATTGAATGCATATTTTTTAATCGTGTAAATGGGTGAACATTGATGCTAAATATAGAAAACGATAGAGGTTTTAAAGGCACGGCCGGAGTATAAAAAGGAAGGAAGCAAACGCGACTGGCGCTTTCATACACATCTGTATTGTTAAACATCCGGGACTTTCCTGGTGTTGCACTGCCTCCGGGCATTGCCTCCAGGATCGTTCCCACCGTCTTTATATCTACTAAATGTCCCCACATGTGCCTGTTCCAGACCGGAGGACGTGAAGCAGATTTTCATTCATTCGACTGGCGCCAGTTCGCGTCCCTGCAGCCAATAGGAGCACTTCCCCCTCCTTTGTTTTCCCCTACTGTGCGAGAGGGCTTGTCTCGCGCGCCGCCTCGCATGTGTCGGAGTAGCGTGACCCGATTCCATGGATCGGGTGTTGTGTGGTTTTAAAGACCCACCACGTCACGTGTCAAAATCACGGTTTTCCCTCTTATAGCTGGTAAGAAATCTGAAGAAATCTTCCTAGCATAAGAAGGAATGTGACACGTGACGTGGGGGGGTCTTTAATTGTTCAATCTGCAGTAAGAAAGCCAAGACTGAACAAGCGGAAAGAACCGAGAAATGGAGGAGGGGGCATTGATCTGCATCTTTGCCCCAAAAGTAGAAAAAGGGGGGGGGGGGACTCAGCAAGGTTTTTGATAAGTTATATAGCCCAAAGCCTTGTATTAAAAAAAAAGACCCACAGATATTAAAACAATCCCAAGTCTTATTATACCGTTAACTTAAATCAGCAAAAATGCTACTGCAAAGTTACATTTAATTAAGCAAAAACGTTGGTGTCGTAAAGTAATCTGTTAAACAGCTTGAACCATTAGAAACTCACCAACAAAGAAAGATGCAAATTATTATGATTATAAAAATCAAAATCAATATTCAAGAATATTATAAAATAAAATAAAATATATATACAAACTTTGGGCCCCGTGCACATCAGATCCACAACCCGTAAGTTCCGCACAGAAACCCCATTTGCTCATATAATATATAAACGGAAGCGGAAACTCATCCGTAATCCCATCCGCCTATTTCTTATATAAGTGAACGGGGTTTCTGTACGGAACTTGCGGATTGCGGATGTGATCTGCACGAGCCCTAACAATGCATTTAAAAAAAGAAAAAACGAAATGGGAGATAATATTAATAATTATCAGCACCAGAAAAAAATATACAAATTATTTGAAATTATGTCTATAATGTGTATGTGAAAAAGTTGGGTGGGGGTGTTCGAATGACCGGCGTAAGCAATTTATTTTTTTATTTTTTTTATATACTTCATGTTTTGTAATAATGTTTTTCTTCTCGATTGCTTTGTCTCGTAATATTTGTAAAGCGCTCTGAGGATGATTGTTTTTAAAAAATTTGTATCGAAGAGCGCTATAGAAGCTTTATTTATTTATTTATTTATTTTTATTATTAATATAGCTAGGTTATGTTTTAGGAAGGCAGAGGCTCGGGGTACGGACCCCTATCTCACATTCTCCAGCCTACGGGTACGGCGCTCAATCACGGGACGCATAAACTGTGCGCACACGTCTTTAAAAAAAAAGAAGCTACTAACATTAACTCTGCTGACTTGTTCCTAACCCTATCCCTAACCCCTATTCCTTACCAAGATGCGTTAAATATACGAAATAAGAGTTTTGTTGACGTAAAATTCGACTATGAAGAGTTACTATCCCTGAACATGGTCTGAGTGTATTTAGGTATTAGGTATTATTAGGTACTTTATAGTCACAGAGGCACCTCTGTGAAATTTGGGTTGCTCCCACCTGGAGAGCGCGTCGCAGCCAGAGGCGCGCCACCCATTTTTTTTTTTTTGGCATGCGAATTTTTGTGGACTGATGAGGAAGGAAAGGGGAGGGGTGGTAAATTTTGACCAAATGACAACTTTTTCGTTGCCACTGGGTTTAGCGTGTGCTAAGTGCATGGGCACACGGCACCTCGGTTTATCGTCTCATCCCAAAGACTCCACGTTCAGACCGTAAGGCCTAGCGCAAAGTGAGAGGGGAAAATCCCCTGTACCCAGGTTCGAACTCACTCGGGATTACTTGACACGCAAGGCGAACGTGTTACCACTGCGCGCGCCACTCTACACAGCAACGCCGTACCCGTAGCCACTGGGTTTTTTTTTAGCAAAGTAAATCATTTAGACGGGCAAAGTTTAAGGAAGAAGGGAAGTGAACACGAGCGACTAATGAAAAAACAAAGCTTCAAAATTCCCGAAAACTGGTAAGGAGGAAATTGAGTTTAAAGACCCCCTGGACCGAAGAATTGTCTTTCTAAAAATGCATAGAGATACACTGAGATAAATCGTCCTTCATAAACTGCACCACGCAGTTACCCACAAATCGAGCGTCAGAGGAGGTCATTTTGACCTGGATTTTTTTTTTTTTACAGCACTTTGAAGAGCAGCCTCGTTTTGAATTTGGGGGAATTTGTATGTGGGTCACACCTGGCCAGACCAACCAAAAAAAAGGGACTTAATTTTGTTGGGTCAGTGTCTTTAATAAGAAAGATCATATGTTTTATATAAGAACTGTTGAAGACAACTAATAAGCCGAGATATTCTCTCGAAACAATAATATTATAGCCGATGTTACTGATTTAGAGCAACGGTTACTATCGCATAAATAATCGTTAAGAACAAAAGATAGTACACTGGAACCTCCCTTATAAGACCTTCACAAATCATCAAAAATGAGGTCTTAATTTTGGAGGGGGTTATATAAGGGAGGTAATTTTAATACTTGCACGGAAGGGCAATGTCTCAGAGAAGTAGGTCTTAATTAATTTTTAACCCTTTCAACGCTAGCCATTCCTCAGCCACAATTTACCATTAAACTTACCCGGGTAGAGAACAAATTTCGTTTGGAATACTGTCGATTCCTCCATGACATGCATAAACTAGGGTCTATCCTTACCTCCCAAAATTAAGAACATAACGATGGCTTGGAGTCAAAACGGACTATCTTCAGATAGTCCATTGACATATTATTGAACTTATTACGAAAACTAATAACTTGTATAAAAAAAAGAGACTGCAGAAATATAAAAAGCATAACCCCCTTTATATATTTCTGCAGTCATTGTTTGATACAAGTTATTAGTTTTTGTAATAGGTTCAATAATACGTCAATGGACTATCTAAAGATGGTCCGTTTTGACTCCAAGCCATCGAATTTTATTAAGGTCACTGGATACCAGAAACCTCATGTGATGCCTTGTAGTGACGTGGGTGTTAAATCATTGTGGTGCCAAGAGGCGACAGAGGCGATGAAAGGGTTTTAAATGGGAAGGGGTCTTATAATGGGAGGGGGGGGGGGGGGTCTTATAAGGGAGGTTCCAAAGGATATGTGTTTAAAAACAACAACACGTAATTTATCGTATCCTAAAAACGTCATACTCAAGAAACATTTAAGACAATAAAGTAATGGCCATGGTTTCAGTAAAATGCGATAACAAAGTATTGTTTATTATAAAATCAAATAAAAGAAAGGTCGAAGTTAAGTATTGTTTAATATAAAGAAAACTGTCACAACTTCTTAAAGTCTAACTAATAATTAAATCCATGAAAAGTTCTATATTTGTAAAAAAAATCAAACGCCTAATGCTTAAAAGAAAAAGACATATTATGATAACTATGAAATCAAATTTTAAAATGAAACCAAATCTAAACCCAAGGCAATCTTTTTTTTATTATAAAGAAAGTGAGAATATATATATAAGAACGCTACAAAACTTGTACACGTACAAATAAACGAATACACAAACGAACAAATTAATGACAGATAAATGATGAATGTAATGTTCACACACACACAAACATACCTAAGGAATAAAGTAGGCATATTTTTAGATAGGAAAAATCCGTGGCGCTAGAATTTAGTAAAAAGAATACAATAAATGAGGAGTATATGTTTTTGTAAACATATTTAAAAAATAATAACAGTGGGTAACCTTATCTGTTCAGATGTTTTAAAACGTTAATGGATGTGACAGGCTGCTATCATCCGAGTGTTGATGTTAACCGTAATAATAATTGCATTTAATGTGTGAATGAGTAAACCGAGTGAGTGAGAGTGAGTGTATAATGTATGTGTGTGTGAGAGAGAGAGAGAGAGAGAGAAGAGAGAGAGAGAGAGAGAGAGAGAGAGAGAGAGAGAGAGAGAGAGAGAGAGAGAGAGAGAGAGAGAGAGAGAGAGAGGAGAGAGAGAGAGAGAGAGAGAGAGAGAGAGAGAGAGCATGTTGTTTGTTTTCGTCTCGCACACAAACAACACACTCAGGTTCCTAGTAACAGACCCACGCATTTTGTTCCACGAAGACAGGGGGGCCGTTTCACAAGGGCTAACGTTCAGTTGCGCTCGCTCAAATCGGCCAAAAAACGGTCTAAGAAACACCCTTCGCTTGCCGATAGTTCGCGTAACGTTTTGTTCTTGCCAAACACCGAGCAAGCCGCGAACTATCCGGAACTAGTAGGGGGTGAATACATTTCTTGTTGTTGTTGATTGATTGGTCTATTAAAGTTTGGTTAAAATAATACTTTTTTTTTACCAACCAGACTAGAGCTTGTAATATTCTTCCGCAAACGTTTTCTAAAGTGTTTCTTAGACCCCTTTTGGCGTAACAGCTATGCGCGCGGCGACCGTCGTCTAGAGAAACTCGACCCTGGACTCGGTCCGCTTTAACCCCCCTTCCCGTACCCCGTGGGTGCATCTGCACCCATACGTTAACTTGTTTGCTTCCCATCTTTTCAAAAACCGTTCATAGAATCTTGCTAACATTTTATGACTTTGTCCATAAACGATTCGAGCATGCGCACCCCCCAAACATCAAGCATTTGTGTTGAAAAAACAACAACCGAGTCAATAAACAACAAAGTGATCGTTTAAAACAGTGGCTAAAATCATGAATTATCACAAGTTTACATTTTTAAAAAACAAACAATTGTTTTTCGGGCACAACGCCCCGAGTTCACGGTTGTAGATCTCTTCGACTTCCCAGTAAAATCGGGAGAAACGAACTGATAATAAAATAAATTTGTCCACTTCCATACAGAAAAAAATGTTCAGTAAAAAACAAACAACAAAACAGCTATCCACTTGAGGGCAACTGTCAGCAGCCACCCTTTTCGCATGACTACGTTTGACACTTTGAGAGAGAGGGGGGGGGGGGAGGGGGGGATAGGGAGGGAGGAGGGTTACATTGAGAATTAAAACAAACACAAAAAAACAACAATAATAATTGTTCAATGGAACCAAAAGAAAAAGAAAAACAAAAACAAACAGAAAAACCTTCAATACTCACCACAGAGGCAAACAATGAAAAAACAATTGAATCATTAATTAACAACAATAATTATTAACAATGATCCAAAAAAATATGGTTCCCAGACTCCAGCCGTGGTTTCATTGGTTTCCGTTTTAAAACAAAAAGCAGTTGGTTGAAAACACGTGCAAACAGTTGATTGCTTCAACTTGATTAGTATAACACGTGAACATGGGTCGAATCAACATCCAATGGAATTAAATCAATCGCTTCTTCCCGCCCATCCATACGCTGTAGTTTGATATTTGAAAGAAGAAGAAGAAGAAGAAGAAGAAGAAGAAGAAGAAGAAGAAGAAAGAAGAAGAAGAAGGAAGAAGAAAAGAGTTGTGCAATCTCTCTCTTCTGTCCGTCTGACTCTCTGTGTCTCCGTCTCTGTCTTCTCTTCTTATCTCTGTCTGTCTGTACTCTGTCTCTTCTCTCTCTCTCTCTCGTTTCTCTTTCTCTCTCTATCGTGTAAAAGTTGTGAGTAGTGGATTTGAATAGTGGCCTGGCCTGGGCGTCTTTAAGTGTCCATCAGTGTGAAGAAGTTGGTTGCGAAAGACTGTAGATTATGTCATTCATTATTTGGGCGTGATTGAGAAGACTGAGGGATCAGGGAAGGGGGGTGGTGGGTCAATGTTTGATGTATACTTTTTGTTCATTGTGTTTGTTATTCATTTTTAGTGATTTTTGAAAGAAAGAAAAAAGTTGTCTTAAATAAATAAATAAATAAAGAGAACAGAGAGAGAGAAGAGGAGAGGAGAAGAGAGGATGGAGAGCGTCGAGAGAGACGATGAGGAAGAAAAGAGGGGAGAGGGACTGAGAGTAGAGAGACGATGAGAGAGATGAGAAAAGAAGAGAGAGAGAGAGAGAGAGAGAGAGAGAGAGAGAGAGAGAGAGAGAGAGAGAGAGAGACGGGAGAGAGAGATAGAGAGGCGTCCCGGAGAGAGAGAGAGAGAGAGGAGAAGAGGAGCGAGAGAGAGAGGGAGAGAGAGAGAGAGAGAGAGACGCATAAAAGTTTACATATCGATTCAGTGTTATGTAAAGAGCCATTAATGCAATCAATCAACCATCGAAACAAAAGACGTGAGAATTAAATGATAACTAAAAAAAAAGGTATTAATAATTTAATGTACTGCTTAGTTGAAAACAAAAAATGTAAAGGATCTGCTACACTGCACACGGTTCGATTAGCTACGGCCAGATTTTGACATTTGTGAGGCGTGATTGACGTGAAATTCTACAGTCTAAGTAAATCTGATGAAATCCTACCAGTTATGTTCACTGTTTTTTGTAGTCTCGCGTGAACGAATCTGATATAATGTGATCCAGCACCACGAAAGGGACATTAAGTCGCTGGGCTAGTTTCTCACAACAGGCTTGCAAAGTCAAAAATCTCAATTTGTCTAAATTTTGAGTTATGGATATTTTCGTACTCTCTAACATCTCATCTTTCATATTTATAAAGGATGATCTTTATTATGGTCTCTAAATACTCCACAACGTGCTTTGAAATGAGTAGGTTGATGCATTTTCTTCAGCTAGGCTAAACTTTAGACTGTGGTTTCTCAAAATGGCTGACAGTCACCCTACCAACTTTGAATGCTTATACGAACTCTAAAACGAAAAAACAGTTACAAGAATGGTTCTTATATCATTCGAAAGAGAATTATCTGAAGTTTGTAATTGGACCATTGTCTCAGAATGGTCATTTTAACACTTAACCCTTTCGCCGGCAGCCATTGTTCAACCACAAATACCATTAAATTTAACTGGGTATGAGATTTAACTGGATCTTCAATAATGCGAATTCCTCGGTGACATATATAACATTAGGCCTATCCTTACCTCCCCAAATTAAGAAAATAAGGCCTTCGGAGAACAGGTCCTGATTTCATGCCTATTAGTGACATGGGTGTTAAATCATTGTGGTGCATAAATGTGACATTGGCGGCGAAAGGGTTAATGTCCTTCTCCTGGTGCTGGGTCACAAATATCTTATTTTTGTATCTGGACATTTTCATTTGATCCGTGTACTGCGGTCTACATTAATAACAGTGAACGAAAATGGTAGAGGTTTTTTTTGTTTTTGTTTTTTAAACGGAAGTGTTTCACGTGAATCATGACTCACAGACAACGTCACAGTCGTACGGTATTGGGGTCAGATCGTATGCAGTGTGGCGCCGGCTTAAAGAAAGTAATAAAAACACACAGACAAAGGTAAACAGATGGATGAGGTCACCTCTGCGCAATGAAGGAAGACAAACTCATTGTCTGGCAATCCAACCACCATTATTTTACTGTTTAAACATACACGACAGCACGTGCTTCTTCGCATTACTACCAACAACAATAACAATAATAATAATAATAATAATAATAATAATAATAATAATAATAATAATAATAATAATAATAATAAATAATAATAATAATAATAATAATAATAATAATAATAATAATAACAATAATAATAATAATAATAATAATAATAACAACAATAATAATAATAATACGATGGCTTAGAATCAGAACGGACTATCTTCAGATAGTCCCATTGACGCATTATTGAACTTATTACGAAAAGTAATAACTTGTATCAAAAAAGGACTGCAGTAATATAATGAAAAAACAAGGGCATAATCCCCATTTTATATTATTTGCATACTTTTTTTTTTTTTTAATACAAGCTCTTAGTTTTTGCAATAACATCAATAATAAGTCAATGGACTATCTAAAGATTGTTTGTCTATGTTAATATATAAAGGCGCATTCGCCCAAATATCCAGTAGTTTTGTTTTGGCTCTTGTGAATAAAATAACGTCACTTAACGTCACTTGTCGTGTAGTTGTTTCTTTGTTTGTTGTATGTTCCAGTGACGTTGCAGTCTGTTTCAGTGTTTTAAAAGATAGTCCGTTTTGACTCTAAGCCATCGAATAATAATGATAATAATGATAATAATAATAATAACAATAATAATAGAAATAATAATAATAATAATAATAATAATAATAATAATAATAGAAATAATACTAATAATACTACTACTAATAATAATAATAATAATAATGATAATAATAATAATAATAACAATAATAATAGAAATAATAATAATAATAATAATAGATAATAATAATAATAATAACAATAATAATAATAATAATAATAATAATAATAATAATGATACAGCCGCATTGCAATAAATGAATAGAAGGAAATGATGATGGATAAAATATGCAACCAATACTCTCATCTATAACACTCGGGCATAGTCATCCTGATTTTTTTTTGGGTGGGTGGGTGGGGGGAGGGGGGGGGGGGGGGGTGGGGGGTGGGGGAGGTAAGTCGTTTCAAATCAATTAGTTTCTGTTTATATTACCTGGTTGGTTGTTCTTTTGGTTTGTATTAATTTATTCAAGCGACACAGCGCGAGTAGGCACACACGACACACGCACGTAACCGCGCACCCTTATACAGACAGACAGAAAGACATACACACGCGCGCGCGCGCGGGCGAGTGGCATACGCACGTGTAAAATACACGCACGAATACGTAATAATATGAATATATATATATATACAAAACCAAAAACCAAACCACATGTATATAATTATATATATACATGATAGACACGCACACTCCCAGTCGTCGATTTTGTGAACATCCTAACAAAACACCGCTATATCTATATGTGCACTCTCCCATCACACACAGCACGCGCTAGGGCGGGGAGGAGGGGGAGGATGGGGGGATGCATACCGGCGCGGGGCGTGTGTGTGTGTGTGTGTGTGTGTGTGTGTGGGGGGGGGGGGGTAGGAGGCAAAGGCCACACGCAAAACACAAAACACAAAGATACATTCATGCTTACAAACAAGCGGTCTCCACACCGCATCCAACTTTCTGGTTGTCGGTTGTTTGTTCTTGCAGTGATCCCCGCATTACACTCCCCCCCCCCCCCCCATCACACACATACACACACATACACATACACACACGCACGCACGTACGCACACACACACACACGCACACGCACGCACGCACGCAAGCACACTCACACACACACACACACACACACACACACACTCACGGACACACACACACACACACTCACGCACACACACACACACACACACACACACTCACACACACACACATTCACACACACACTCACACACACACACACACACACACACGCACACGCACGCACGCACACACACATACACAAACACACACGTACACACAAACATACATACACACACACACACACACACACACACACACACACACACACACACACACACACACACACACACACACACACACAGAATTGGCTGTTATTCATAGGAAAAAATAAAATAAAGTTGAAAGCCTAAAGCATAGCAAGTAATTCAGCGTTATTTTATAAAGACAATTCTCATTTTCTTTTCTAGTTTCTATTATGCGCGGATTCTAAAGCCAGCAATGCATGTTATCAAGACTCCCAACGCATGCATACGATTTGATATGATAATTGAAATGAATCATATAATACACTTTCTTCCCATGAAAGGCATTACCGTTATTTTTTTAGTTGGGTGCCTTCTCATTGTGGAATATCAGCAAATGAACGGGTAGACCAAGCTGCAAAAAACAAAGGCAGCTCAAAATATTAACGACACAGTATCAAGTAATGTTTCCTTAGATCTGACAGAATGTTTCTCAAGTATAAACAAAACATCGTAGACCGTACGCCACACTATACCCCGCCTGCACCCCCCTGCGGATTTTATGAGACCCCACGAAAGCCTATCCCCTAGGCAGGATGTTTGCCTTCGATCATCCTCCGGGTGTGGTTGTGGCAAGGGCACAAACCCTACGGTACTCCGAAATGAAGTCCACAGCACAAAACGTATTGTTTGTCCTGAAAACTGATACCCAAACAAATTGTTTCATAATTATGTCGACACCTTTGAAACCTCTTTTGTCAACCAAACTACTTTTGTCGACACTTTTGAAGCAACTTGTGTCAAACCTAACCCCTTTTGTTGAACCAAACCACTTTTGCCGACACCTTTGAAACCACTTTTGTCGACCTCTTTGAAACCACTTTTGTCGACACCTTTAAAACCACTTTTGTTGAACCAAACCACTTTTGTCGATACCTTTGAAACCACTTTTGCTGAAACCTTTGAAACCATTTTTGCCGACACCTTTGAAACCACTTTTACCGTAACCTTTGTAACCACTTTTGTCGACACCTTTGAAACCACTTTTGTCGAACCTAACCACCTTTGTGGATACCTTGGAAACCACGTTTGTCGACTCAACTGCCTAATGTCGTTCAACGTTTGTCGACCGTCGATAAAAGTGGCTGGTCGACCAAATTTGCTTCAGCTGTTAGTCTGTGTGTGTGTCACAAACGCAATCAGAAAAGAAGTATTTATGGCGTTGATTAAATTTGACGCGCGCGTGTGTACGTGTGTATGTGTGAGTGACATGAGATAGAGAGGGGGAGGGAGCAGATAGACAGAGAGAGGGCGAAGGAGAGAGAGAGAGAGTGAGAGAGAGAGAGAGAGAGAGAGAGAGAGGGGGGGGGGGAGAGAGAAACAAACAGGCTATGATGGAAAGGCAGAGAGGGTGTGACAGAGAAAGAGAGAGAGAGAGAGAGAGATGGAGCGAGAGAGAGAGAGAGAGAGGGGAGGGAGGGGAGAGAGAGAAACAAGAGAGAGAGAGAGAGAGAGGCTATGAGAGGGAGAGAAACAAACAGGCTATGATGGAGAGAGAGAGAGGAGAGAGAGAGAGAGAGAGAGAGAGAGAGAGAGAGAGAGAGAGAGAGAGAGAGAGAGAGAGAGAGAGAGAGGAGAGAGAGAGAGGGAGAGAAAAAAACAGGCTATGATGGAAAGGCAGAGAGGGTGTGACAGAGAAAGAGAGAGAGAGAGATGAGAGAGAGAGAGAGAGAGAGAGAGAGGGGGGGGAGGGAGAGAAACAAACAGGCTATGATGGAAAGGCAGAGAGGGTGTGACAGAGAAAGAGAGAGAGAGAGAGAGAGAGAGAGAGAGAGAGAGAGAGGAGTGGGGGGAGGGAGAGAGAAACAAAGAGAGAGAGAGAGAGAGAGGCTATGAGGGAAAGAAACAAACAGGCAGAGAGGAGTGTGAGAAGAGAGAAGAGAGAGAGAGAGAGAGAGAGAGAGAGAGAGAGAGAGAGAGAGAGAGAGAGAGAGAGAGAGAGAGAGAGAGAGAGAGAGAGAGAGAGAGAGAGAGAGAGATAGAGAGAGAGAGAGAGAGACAGACAGAGAGAGACAGTGAGACTCACAAACAGAAACAGACAACAGACACAAAAAGTCATTGTGTTGGTTTTTGGAACCAGTACATCAAACCTCCTATGTTATAGGCCGGAGGCCTGAAACATTAACATTGTGTTCAAGTGTGTTCTCTCTCTCTCTCTCTCTCTCCCTCTCTCTCTCTCTCTCTCTCTCTCTCTCTCCCTCTCTCTCCGCACCTCCTATGTTATAGGCCGGAGGCCTGAAACATTACATTGTGTTCAAGTGTGTTCTCTCTCTCTCTCTCTCTCTCTCTCTCTCTCTCTCTCTCTCTCTCTCTCTCTCTCTCTCTCTCTCTCTCGCCATACAGATTGGAAGAATAGGCGTTGCCTAAAATCTATATCCTTGGAAAATAAAGTTTAAGTTTTCAAGTTTTCTCTCTCTCTCTCTCTCCGAAAACAAACAAAATTAACTCTCTCTCTCTCCTCTCTCTCTCTCCCTCCCCCCCCTACCCCCCCACCGAAAATAGCCTTTTCTGGCATCATCCTGGCATTCTGGAAAAAGTCTGGCAGCTCACAAGCCTGAGACTCAGACTGGCAGGCTGACTAGACCCCAAACCAATAGCTGTCTCTGTCCATTCCTGAGGGTGTTACATTAGTATAGCCGTATACAATGTTACGCCCGATCCGTGGAATTGCCCCATTTCATGAAATGGGCAAAATGACTTGCCCAGTTCGTGAAGTAGCCAATTTAACCCTTTCATCGCCACTGTCGCCTCTTGGCACCACAATAATTTAACACCCATGTTATTAAAAGGCACCAGATGAGGGTCTGGTATACAGTGACCTTATGTTCTTAATTTTGGGAGGTAAGGATAGGCCCTATTTTATGCATGTCGCAGATGAATCCCCAATATTGCAGACCGAATCTATTCTCTACCTGGGTATGTTTAATGGTACATTTTTGGCTAGCGTTGAAAGGGTTTTAAGAAGACTTGCTGTTTAGAGAAGGAATATGAATGCAAATTAGTGTTCGTTCATTAGCACGCAAAGATCAAGAATGGGTTCAAACGAATGATAAACAACACCTGTAGATTCATTTAAAATTATTTTATTCAGACTTGATGTGGTAAAACGTTTGATGCAACATGTGGCTCAGGCATACCCCAGAGGAGTAGCATTGGGTAGAGTTGGGGGGGTGGGGGGGGGGGGGGGGGGGGGGGGCAGATTGTATGTGCAAATACAATGTAGAAAAGTGTGCTACTGTCGAATCAACCTTAATCAATACCTGTGTGATATTGATAATCATGATACAGTGGAACCGCCCTTATAAGACCTTCAAAAATCATCCAAAATCAGGTCTTATAAGGGAGGTAAATTTAATACTTACACAGAAGGGCAGTGTGGTGAAAATGATGTTTTACGTCCTCTCGGTCATAGACACATATGGGACATTTGTAAATACAAAGATGGTGGGAACAATACTGGGTGCAATGCCCGGAGGCAGTGCAACACAAGTAAAGTCCCGAGTTTTTAACAATATAGATAGGTGTAGCGGTAACCACGCCTCAGTTAAACCTCATCGGCTATGGTACCGCCAGAGTTAAAGAAGGGCAATGTCTCAGAGAAGTAGGTCTTATGTGGGAGGGAGTCTTATAATGGGAGGTCTTATAAGGGAGGTTCCACTGTATACATGGTCCATTTCATGAAATAGGCAATTTCCCGGATTGGGCGTAACATACAGTTCGTAACATACATACCGAACTGAAAGAAAAACAAATACTTCGTTAACATGACCACTTTTTTTCTTGAATGGCTGACTAATGAGTCCGAACTACGGGGCTTAAAGGGGCACCCTGACGGATGAGTTTTTGTAAGAAACACGTCGAGAGCACCAGGAAAACACCCTTTACAGAGATTGCAACACTCACTTTGCTCTGGTTTCCAAGAAATTAAACCGTCAAATCGGCGATTCCTCCTTGGCGGAGGTGCTGGAAGTCAAATTATTTCACCCAAAGAGAAGGCGTTTGCCGTCACTTTTGTAATGACCGCCAAATCGTTTGCACGAACTTTTCGCAATACAAGCCTTTTTATTGTTTTTATTTTAAAAAAATTATGAACAGTTGATCTAACTAAAGGAGTTTCGCTCACAACAAAGGAAATAGCTCCTTTTTTTTTTTTTTTTTTTTTACTGCACTACAAAAAAATAAAACGCGTCAACCACAATGAGTGACCTCCACCCACCCCATCCAAAATGGCTACTCTCTCCGGCATCTCCGCCAAGGAGGAATCGCCGTTTTGACGGTTTAATTTCTAGGAAACCAGAGCAAAGTGAGTGTTCCGATCCTTGAAAAGGCTGTCTTTCTGGTGATCTCGACGTGTTTCTTGCAAAAACTCATCCGTCAGGGTGGCCCTTTAAGTGAGCTGATCAGAGCTATGTGGCCGAATTCTAAAGTGTTAGTCTACATTGTTCTGTTTCTGTGCAGCAAATTATGGGCGTGTGTCTGCGTGTCTGTCTCTGAGGGTGTTTTGTCAGGTCCGACAGTCCGTGTGTGTGTGTGTGTGTGTGTGTGTGTGTGTGTGTGTGTGTGTGTGTGTGTGGTGTGTGTGTTGTGTGGTGTGTGTGTGTGTGTGGTGTGTGTGTGTGTGTGTGTGTGTGTGTGTGTGTGTGTGTGTGTGTGTGTGTGTGTGTGTGTGTGTGTGTGTGTGTGTGTGTGTGTGTGTATGTGTGATGTCATGCATATCTATCTGCTTGTCTGTTTGTTGTCTGTGCATATTCGTGAGCGCGCGCATATATATATATATATATATATATATATATATATATATATGTGTGCGTGCGTGCGTGCGTGCGTGCGTGTGTATGTGTGTGTGTGTGCGCGCGCGCGTGTGTGTATGTGTATGTGTGCATACATGATTTTGAATGTTGGTACATAGTTATCATTAAAAGTATTATGCCTTTTTCCTCTTCAGCGACGTAGCCTTTATACCTTGGAACGGACACATTATTACTTTTTCCCCCTCCTTCAATGGTGAACCTTTTGAAATTTTATAATTATTATTGAGTCGGCAAATGTTGAGAAAAGCCCCCTCCTCTGCCCCCTTCCACCCACTTCAGGCTGTTCCGTCGACCGCTGTGGCATTCTCAGATTACTGTGTTCTGAATGTACGTGCACGTGGTCATAACGTACCATCGACTTCTATTTTGTGTGTGTGTATTTGACACTAAACTGACCCTAACCCTATCCCAAACCCTATTTCTACCGCTACCCCTAAGGGAATGCGACAGCTGTTTTAGGTTAGGGTTAGGGTTGGGAATAGAGGTGGGGGGGGGGGGGGGGTGGGGGGGGGGGGGGGGGGGTGGGGGGGGGTGGGGGGGGAGGGGGGGTTGGGGGGGGGACGGGGGGGGGGGGGGCGGGGGGGGGGGGGGGGGGGGGGGGGGGAGGGGGGGGGGGGGGGGGAACGGTGCTAAACTTTCGTGGTTCATAAAACCGGTTCGAGTTGTGTTCGAGTTTTTTAACTGCAAAATGAAAGTAAGTTTTTTCTTAGAATAGCGCATTCTTTTCGAAAAGCAACACTGATTCTCAGCGCAGATTGGGTGCTTGTAAACCAAGAGTAGCTGTTTCTAGTTTGTGGTGGTGTATGGCTTTGACTTTGACTGAGTGTTGAGTTGAGTGTGTGTGTGTCATAAGTCACAAGTTTCTTTATTGTGTGTGTATGTGTAAGCGTGCGCGTGCGTGCGTGTGTGTGAATATTCTGACAAATAAATATGTGTTTGCATAGGTGAAACTAGTGATGCGAGTAGGCCTACTGGTTAAAAAAGCCGGTTCGGTAAAACCGGTTCGAAGAGGGAAAACCGGTTTAAACCGGTTCGGATTTTTGAACCGGTTCTCAACTCTAGTTGGGAATAGGGTTGTCTCTTGCCCCACTAATTCAGCCTGAAGAAAGCTCTATTAGCTGACAGCTCGCTGCCCTTTCTACCCCCTGGTGAGACTTTACCTTTTCTACTCGTTGGGAATAGGGTTTGGGATAGGGTTAGGGATAGGTTTGAGGGTCAGGTTAGTGTCAGCGGTAATCTGAGAATGCGGCAGCGCTCGACGGAACAGCCTGAGCTGCATGGAAGGGGGCAGAGGAGGAGGCTTTTCTTAACATTTGCCATTTTTTTTTTTTTACCATAGCATTGTGATTGAAGAGCTTAGCTAACTGCATTACTCAGCTCGGAATATCTCTCTCTCTCTCTCTCTCTCTCTCTCTCTCTCTCTCTCCCGATTATGTACTGTTTGAAACATAATTATCGGAGACTTCACGCCGATATTAGTGAGAAACAAACATCAACGTTTGAAATGTTAGAGATTACAATGAGATTATAAAATCTATTTTTATACAGAGATTAAAATAAATGTTTGAAAAAAATTTAAATTTGAAAATATTATTAAAAAAATTTAACAACTAGACTAGAGAAACGCTTGAAATATTAGAGATTAAAATGAGACTAGAGAAACGTTTGAAATATTAGATATTAAAATGAGACTAGGGAAACGTTTGAAATATTAGAGATTAAAATGAGACTAGAGAAACGTTTGAAATATTAAAGATTTTTTTACAATGAGACTAGAGAAAACAAATTCTACGAAACTAGAGAAACATGTAAAATGCACTCTGCATTGGAGATTTGTTTTTACAATGAGATTAAAAAAACCGTTTGAAACATTAGATATTTAAATGAGATTAAAGAAACGTTTGAAGTATTAAAGTTGTGGTGTTTTTTTTACAATGAGACTAGAGACAAAAAATTCTACGAGACTAGAGAAACATGTGAAATGCACTCTGTGTTAGAGAAATTAGAGACAAAATGACCTTCGATTACTTGATTTGTTGTGGACTAATCCAGAGTCAGTTCTAGGCCCTTTAATTTGTATTTGTACAAATGAGAGACTGTGTGCTAATTAAATATATCGTTTGAAGAGTGATTTGATCCGAATGAATACGTACAATTTAACAAAATGACGTCACCACCGCTAGGCAATCAGCAAAGATTACAAGCATATTTGTTAATGTTTAGCCTACAAAAATGCAGCCCAGAAGTATGTGATTTTCTACGGTGGAAGCTCTGAGTAAACCTAATCAAAATATGTTAAGATCTCGGCAAAACATCAATCTAAATTAATGTATCCACAGCCCAAATGTTTCGAACAGCGTGCGGCATCGGCAAGGACAAGACTCCTGTCTTCACATTAATGGAGAGTTTGATCAAATAAAAATATATATGAATTCTCAAATGCCTCCTCTGTACAACAAACCACAATTACGACCTAAATATTTGGATTTTACTATAGAGCAACAGCCGGAAACACAAAATTTGACACAAACAATAGTAGTTTGACGGCCAAAACGGGATGGTTTATGATTGGTCCAAAAATTCACTTGATCGAAATTTAATTAAAAATATGCGGGATCTTCTACGTAATCACACAATGCAGACTGAAGTAAGAAATTAAAAAAATTTAAAATACAGAGATATACAATAACATTCAGTATACTCCAAACCACGAATTGCTACAAAGATTTCAGGGAAGCCCAGTTAAATGCCTTGAAGCCCGTATGTAGAGTAATGGAGAGATCACAAGTATTAACATTGATAGTCAAAGTAAAGAAGGAAGATTGCCTATGGCTTTCCATGTTATAAAAACCTTTTCTGAACACATTCTTAATACTAAAACACAAAGCAAGAACATTCTCATTTTCAGTGAAATATACTGTACAAGGTTGAAAAATAAGAAGATGACTCGAGTTTTGCCTTAATAATCACTAAATTGGAATACTTTCCAGGGGCTTTGCCCCCTGGGCTCCCCATGGCCCAAACAGCATGACCCCGGAACCTATGCAGCCCCCCGGACCCCGATGGACCCCCCACCCCACCCACCCCACCCCTTGCGAATCATTTGGTCAGCCCCTCGTCCATCTTGCTCCTGGATTTAATACTATTGCAAAACAAAATGGAGTAAAAGAGATAGTTTGAATGACTAGAACGTAACTCTTGTGTGTGTGTGTGTGTGTGTGTGTGTGTGTGTGTGTGTGTGTGTGTGTGTGTGTGTGTGGTGTGTGTGTGTGTGAGAAGAGGGGGTGGGGGTGGGGGGTCCAAAGTGATTCTAAATGGTTATTTCTTCTGCCCTTGAGATTATGCCTTAGTTTATGCATAGACAGACACACACACACACACACACACACACACGCGAGCGTGCACACACGCACACACATACACACACATACACGCACACACACACGCGGAGGTACACATAAGAACACTCACTTGCACACAGGCACACTTGCTCACACATGCATACACATTAAGAAACACAACACAAGCATACCCACACTCGCATACACACACACACAGACACATACACACAAACGCGCGTGCGCGCACAGGCACTGACATAACAGTATCCATACAATTATACATTTGTCGTGCCGATTCCGCGGAATCGGCAGTAATTTTGCCTATTCTGCGTCATCGACAAATCGTTGCCTATTTCACGAATTGATCAACGATTTGCCGAATCTGAGTAAAGGGTGTTTTTTTCTTGCCTATTTCACGGAACAGGCAGCCGAGTACGCGGAATGGGCAGCCGATTACGCGGAATCGGCAACATTGCCGATTCCGCGTATTCGGCAAGTTTGAATGACTAATTATCACATAATCAAACCTGTCAGTGTCATACTCTCTTATCAATGTTTGTGATGTACGCACACGCTACAAAAACATAATACACACACACACACACACACTCACACACATCTTCAACCCCCCACCCCCACCACCACCCCACCCCCATCACCATGCTATATAGACGCTCGCTTGGAGTTGTTCTTCTTCTCCTCCTGCTGCCAGGCCACAAACAGCGCGCTCTCCTCGTCCGCCAGACTCACCCCGTCCTTCCCCCCTCCCCCCTCCCCCACCACCGATCCGAATCCCCCCCCCGCCCCCGTTCCCTCCACCGCCCCTTCCCCCACCCCCTCCCCCGGCGTACGACACCAGCGGCAACAGGTGCGTGATTTTGCCCGGCCCGCGCGTCACCGCGTATCGCTTTTTCCCCCCATCGATACTCAACGCGTTGGCGAAACCGCTTCCACGCCCCCCCCGCGACGCGTCAAAACCGCGCGACGAAGACGCCGCGCCGCGACGATTCTTATTCCTACTTCTACTACTGTTATTCCCCCTGCGGAAATTGTAGCAGGAGCACGAGCACACCGACACCAGATCGTGGTACTCGTAGTTGGTTTCGGGCGCCTCCTGCGCGCCCGAGACGACGACGTTCCCGTTGTGGGCGGCCCGGCCCGTGATGACGTCGCCCTCCAGCCGCACCGCGCCGCGCGCCGCGGCCGCCGCCTCCATCTCCTCGCGCCGCTCGTCCACCGTGTTCATGGTGAGGAAGCGCAGGATGAGCAGGTTCATGGCCGCGGAGATGACCGTCAGCCCGAAGAGGATGAAGACGATGGAGAAGGCGACGTAGTCCACGCGGTTGGAGAGCATGTTGTCCTGCTGCAAGGCCACGAAGTCCCCGAAGCCGATGGTGGTCAGGGTGATGAAGCAGTAGTAGAAGGAGTCCAGGTACAGCCAGCCCTGAATGAATGAATGAATGAATGAAAAATGGTGTTTTACGTCCTCTCGGTCTGGAACAGACACAAATGGGACATTTGTAGAGTACAAAGATGGTGGGAACGATACTGGAGGCAATGCCCGGAGGCAGTGCAACACCAGTAAAGTCCCGAATGTACAGATAAGTGTAGCAGTAACCACGCCTCGGTTAAACCTCGTCGGCTATGGTACCGCCATACAGCCAGCCCTGTCCAACAAGAAAAAGCTTTATGTCCCATGTATTATAGGGTGAAGACGAGGTAGAAAGCCCATAGGCGGGTAAGAAGCCCATGCCAATTATCTCATGAAAACTTCAGTCACATTTGCCCTAGCATTCGTCTCATGGGCAAATGTGACTGAAATTGTCTTTATTTCATGAGATCATTGGCATGGGCTTCTTATACCCGCTCACGGGCTTTTTACCCCGTCTTCACCTAATATCGATGGCTTGGAGTCAAAACGGACTATCTTTATAGATATAGTCCATTGATGTATTATTGTATTTATTACCAAAAAACTAATAACTTGTATCAAACAATGACTGCAGAAATATATTTTAAAAAAATTCCTTTTGAGGGTAAGACGGGGTAAAAAGCCCATGGCGGGTAAGAAGCCCATGCCAATTATCTCATGAAATGAAGCAAATTACAGTCAAATTTTGCCCAAGAGACGAGTGTTAATGTTTCATGAGATCATTGGCATGGGCTTCTTACCCGCCCATTGTTTTTTTTTACCCCGTCTTACCCTATATTTCAGCAGTCTTTTTGTTTTATATACAAGTGATTAGTTTTCGTAATAAGTTAAATCAAATATGTCAATGGACTATCTAAAGATAGTCCGTTTTGACTCCAAGCCCTCCCAGGCCGAGTGGACGTAAAATCTGATTTAAAAAAAAGAGGAAACAAAAGCAAGAAATTGAATGAATGACTGAATGGAAGAAAGTTTGGGTTTGAATTAACCCGTCCTCCTCCGGCTCCGGCTGGCTACAAAAGAGCCGAACACGTGGGACGAACCATCAACCAACCACCGCAGCGATGAAGCGCCAGTAGGAGGAGTCTAGGCAGAGCTAGCCTTGTAAAAAAAAAAATCGACAGAATGAATGCAGTCTCCATCATTAGTCAGTTGACTGTGTATGTATTGCAATTTTAACAGACGATTTTCGGAAGGAAAAAAAACTAGGAGAGAGCACTTCGTAAAAATTAGAGTTGTTTACCTCCATTACTCGGTCAAATACCATAGCAACAATGCAACAATGGCGTCGAAGCTTGAAACCGCAGGATGCGAGTCAGCTACTTGCAAACATTTCTTTCAGAAAGATGAGGCGTGGCCAGTGGCCACAAACTGATATAACTTGCAAAATGTGACGTAAAAACAAAAATGACATCAAGTTTAGAATGACGCATGGTGCTGTATGTCTGCTCAAACACAATAAAGAAGCGAGAGCTGGGTGATCTACTTGATGGTAGAGTAACTTCCCCCGTTTGACCGATTAAAATTAGGCAAGATCACTCCCACACGCCATGAAATTATACCCCTTAATTATTTCCGAACAGTTCCTATTAAGGAGCACGGTGCATGCTAAGCTTTGAGCTTGCTGTTAGGTGTTGCTGTTGAATGTATTATTATTACTCTTGTGTGACTAGGTTTTGAATCGAGTGGAATAAAAACTTGTTTTGAACCAGAATGAATGTGCGTAACGTGCGTAATGTGCGTAATGTGCGAAATGACATACCTACAACAAATACGAATCCCAGAGGCGAGGAGAAAAAAAGCTAGAAATTCAAGTATATGTACCACCGAAAAAAGACAGAAATGAATCAAGAAATTAATCAGGGGAAGGAATTTATCGTAATTAACTCCCTTTTACCAAAGTTATTTATGGCACCCATTATTCGCCTAGCAAAGTGAAAGTAGCTGCCACAACAATACAGACCCAAGTTCATCCAAGATTAATTAATTTGATCAAAGATGACAACTACCTTTCTCACCTTTCTGTAACACCCCCCCCCCCCCCCTCTTTACCCCTCCGTACCTCCGCGTTATCCACCCCCACCTCTCCTTTTTCCCCCATGTTTTTACTCTGCGTCCAAAGGGCCTGCCACACTGCATACGATTCGATTCACTACGATCCGATTTTGACATTTGTGAGGCATGATTGACGTGAAATTCTACTGTCTAAATAAATCTGATGAAATCCTACTAGTTA